>OX454271.1:4283775-4841050 GCA_949715065.1 Periphyllus acericola
TTTTGTTTATATTATAAAAAAGTATTGAAAGTAGGTACTAAGTAAAGATAATTTTCTTAAAAAAATTTCGTATGTTTATTAAAAAAAAGTTCTACTTTTCAGCAACTGATTTTCAAAAACACCCCCTGAAACTTTTTTCTGCGTACGTCCCTGACCTATACAGAATATTATATAACACGCACGTGCGTAAAACAAATCCAGTCTGAAACGTTACCGTGCAGTGAATCAGACGCGTTAAACGTTTATATGGTACAGGGAGCGAATTGCACACATCGTCGTACATCCGTTCGCATTTCTAATTATAATATCGCATTTTGCTTGTTAGCTCACCGCCTCCATATGTACGGCCCGCGGTTCATATGCAGACCCGCGCGATTGTTGCCATATATTAGTACAGGGGTGGCCAAACCGCGGCTCGCGTAATAGACTTTTGCAGCTCGCATCTTATCGTAACATTTTTACAAAAATTTGAAAACATGAATGTATGTATTTGAAAAAGTATAATATTTTATTAAATTACAGTGTATAGAAAAAAATTTGTAAAAATAAAGTGTTCTTGATATAATTTTTCTATATTGACTATTTTCTTATTTGTTACGTGTTTATTTTGCTTGTAAGCTTTTTAAAATTACGACTATATGTTGTTAACGCAGTACTTAACAATTCAGTTAAATTATCATCCGTTAATGTTGATCGATGTTTAGATTTAATCATTTTCATGGTTGAGTATAAAGACTTGCAAGAATATGTTCCAGAAAATGTTGTTCCAAAAATCGATATTAACTTTTGAGCGCAAAGAGTAATTTTTTAATTATTTATGAAGATAAAATTTAATTTGAGATTATTATTGTACAATAATTATTGTTATTGTATTCTTCACATTTTATTAATTACGATACCTTATCTTATCTATATCTTATTTACAATATCATATATATATATATATATAAATTATATAATAATATGACCTTTTTTTTTTTTTACATTTTGGCTCTTCCATATTTATTAATATATTTGGTGGCTCGTGAGGCCACCCCTGTTATATACTATAGGAGTTTTTTTTTATGGGTAAGTTGTCACTAATATTGCAAGCTAAGGTCGCTGCACTTCCAAGTATGATTTATTTTTTATCACCTATCGCGAAGCTTTTACCTGTTGAAATTAGAAAAAATTCTGATTCATTGCAAGACGTTTACAAAATTGATTTAGAATTCTCATTCTCTATAGAATGTGCTCATTTTAAAGTCATGTAAAAAGGTTTAAAAAAAACATTGTAATTTTCCGATACTACCTTTAGAAATGAGTGCTTACATAAATAATAATCTTATTGAAGTTTATCCGTATATCCGCACATCATTAAAAATGATATTATGCACTCCAGCCACATATTGTCCAGGTGAACGGTCTTTATCAGCACTCAAGAGAAGTAAGAAATATTTTAAAATTGGACAACCAATATGTCATTTAAGATTTTGGTAATTTTCTATCCATAACATTATGAAATGTTTATAATTGTATTTAATTATTAGTTAAGTTTGTAATTTTATATGTCATCATCCGTGTAGTTAACGTATTAAACACCGGCAAGATAATTGAGGAATTATATTACTGTACATTTGTGAAAACAATTTTAAAAAAAAAAGCATCGAACTTGGGGGCAGGGTAGCGGAACAGTACGCACATGGTGGCCGTGCAACGTTTATAAACATCGTGATTTATTACCGCTGCACGTTTATAATAATATCCGTGAACCTTGGTGGCTGAAAACCAAGTCGCTACGCAAACAACGCGCACTGCGTGTCTTGGTGTACTCGGAATTATACGTTACGTCAGCCCGAGTCCCGTAGAAACGAGAGTGCAGGCGAAGGCGATAAACGACGGAGGAAAAGTTTAAAAAAAAAAAATAAAATAATAATCAAAAACAATAATTCCCAGCGAGACGATTATGAATGCGATGTTGTTACGCGATATTGTCATAATACCACGTACACTGTACACCGTAGTTCCTAACCGTTCACGACGATGGCGTCACCGGTCATCGCTGAAGTCATCGTTTTTCCGGTACGCGAATAGCCGACGCCGACGCGTCGAGTCGAATGCAAAAAAAATGTTGTTGTTTGTTCCCGTAACGCAGTACTAAGTACTGTATAACGTATATCGTCCGAGTTTTCAACAAGGTTCGGCAAATTGCCGTCGATTCGACAAAATATTTTAAACGAACGATCGGTATTAAGAGAAGGCGCCACGCCGACCAAAGCGACTTATTGTCAAACTTAAAGACAAGAACATTGGCTGTGCGGTAGCACGGGTTTCTTAAGATGTTTTGTTTTTCAAGCGAGTTGTTATCACGTAAAATATTACGGTTTGGAAAAGCTAGTAACTTGCTTCAAAATTAAATTGTCGTAAAAATCCTACGACGTCGCACAGACAATGTTCTTCCTCATACGTTTGATATCAGGTGGGTTTACTGTAATATTAAAACTGACAACACAAAATCGTTTCTGCGGAACATAGATTTTCCATGTTCTACGTGTATATGACGTAGAAAACGAAATGGCGTCCTTTAAGCATTATTTTATGTACAATGATGAGCTAATGCGTCGACTAACCGTCCCGGTGATACCATTTTGGCTAGGTTTCTCCAACCGTGATGTTCTAGTATATTGTTATACACTTCATACGAGGAATTTTTAATTTATATTGTTATCCCGAAAGTATTTGTCGAAATTTTAAGAATATTGCACCGGAAATTCCAACAAAAAATATAGTTCCTCGGTACCTTTTTTTTTTCCTGTTTGAACCGAGGATCAGGCGAGAACAGTTTATCACAGTACATTCATGCGTGTCTTACAACGGTGCCTCCTGACGTGGCCACGACCGCGCTACATTGTTGGTTATGTTTGTCTTGTCCCCGGATGACTCGTCCTCGTGGTTATCAAGTCCATATATGCTCTTAAATTGTCCACGAATCGGAATACGAACAAAACACGCGTATGGTTAAAAAACCATCCTGTACACGATACGATATCGATTTTAACGACCGCTACGGCGTGTACAATATAGTTTTATTGTTCCGTGCGCCGTTTCACCGTACGGTGTACGTCATGAACGCCGGGATTTCTTTTTTTTCTTCTTTTTTTCTCCTCACCGACCGAATATCCGCGTTCGTCGACGCGCAGGGTGTCGTCGTCGTTTCGGTTTCGAAAATGACGATAAACCATCGGGCCCGGTGACAGCGGATCGATTTATAGGGCCAGTCGCGAGCCGTCCTCGGGCCGCATTAAACAAAACGCGTTCTCCGAACGTCGCGTCGTCGCCGTCTGCACGAATGCCTCACACGTGGCGCGGACGATAAAATTAAGACGCGACCCGTTCCTCATCCCGACGTGATTTATGCGCGCGCGGCGGCCCGTGGGGACACCGCGTGTGCGCATTACGCGGTCTGTGAGAATATCGGTGGCTCTTCCTGTGCCTCCGCAAACGTATGTTATCGACACCGCGGGAACCTCGTTCGAAGGGACGAGACGAGACGGTGCATTACGACTGGATGATAGTGCTCGCGATGCACACCGGAAAACTGCAGTTGGGTAAACACACAACAGTTTCGCGCGATCGTACAACGGCTTGTGCGGGTTTCGCGTACCTGTACCGCAGTATTTCGATGCGATATCGGATATATTATTCTGTTCGTTTCCGTGGAAGCGCTGCTAGCTGCTGCAACACCCTGAGTCCCCACTAGAAGTATAGACAATGCTAAGTAATAACTTGGAAAATTACTCGCGGGCCGCGTACAATTTTAATGGTAACGATTAAAAAATATTTACATTATATATTAATTAATTATAACTTGATAATTTATAGTTGAACAATAAGGACGAACTGTTCGTACAACACTACGCGGCAACATTACGCCCGTGGTGTGGAAATAAGTAATCAATGTGGGAATAATGTTTCAATAAAAGTAGAAACGATAAAATAGACAAGAATAATAAGATATATACGAATATAATATAACACTAAAACCAAAAAATACGTACTTTATTTTCTCTGTTTAATTTTTAATTTTAGAATGTAAATTTAATTTTAGTGCGTGCCGTGTTGTGGTGGATACCGCTGCCCTGAACGACAGTCCGTAACTCGTTATGTCCGCGGATTATTTGACTATTTCTCATTTCCGTGTTTCCTATAAGTACCTATAAGGCTATCACACTGCTCAATGGCTTATTTGGAAGGGGGATGGCACTTTCCAAGTCTGGACACCTCTCGACTAAAAAAATAACCAAATACATTAGTTAGGTACGTATCACCATTGTCTATCAAAATAGTTTTATCCGAACTTGATCGAAATTGAAATTAGTTTTATTAGATCCGACGACACTTCTTGAGGTATATTTCAGCTTACAGAATAAATAACGCCACTGACTTTGCTTCCCTAACTTTTTTGTAATGTGAGCCCCTTAATTTAATATAATACTGTTATGGTCTTACGGCCTTCGAAGGTCTAATGTGTAGACATTTTTTTCATCAAAATCATAAGGAACTATTTTACGTTATAGTACTTAGTTAATTTACAAAAATATTTCACCCACCCCCGTAGTGTACAAAAGTACAAACAGTCTGAGAAGCACTGACCTTTAATAACGTTCGTAGATGAAACTATGACCAGCAAGGCCACAGCTCACGAATTAGATGGAGAAACATACATAAGAATTATTCGTATAAAAGTCGTATTATATATATATATATATTTTACACATTTAATGAACAGGGAGGCGGTGGTGTAGGGACCTATTAGTCTAGACCAATCTAACTCCTTTTGTTCTTCTTTCTATATCTACCTTTGCTATTTCCACTTATCCTTCCTTATGATATTTTCTAACATTGTTTAACATTGTTTAACACTTTTTTTTTTTTTCTTTCTCATCTTTAACTGTAAAAGTGCCTTCACTGGAAGGTATCTTTAATCCGTCATTCACGCCATAGCTATCTATTTCATCAATTTCACTTATTGTTCAAACTATGTAACAGATTGTGGAAATATAAATAAAGTAATAAAAAAAAAAAAAATGAACAGGGATTTGGGTTGTTATTTTATATAAATAGATGATATATTATTCACATACTATTGCCATATTATAGTATTAACGACGGTAGTAACAATCCTGTGAGTATTAATAAAAAATGTTGGAATATAAACGAGATTGTTAAAAAAAACATTGTATTTTAAGCAAATAGTTTTAAAACGTTGTTAAGTATTACACGTAATGGTTAAATCCAACTTTTTTTAAAAAGCCAACCAAAAAATTAATCAGGGAAATACGGTTTTTACACAGAATTATATTATGAAAGGTAAAGGCAGAAGGATGGAGGGTATATTTGCTTCTAAATGCTCTGAGTAAGAATATAGTCTAAGCATGCCTATAATAAGCTTATTATATTTACAATCATATCGTGAAAATGATTAAAATAATAGTGCGGGATTTACGTTTTAGAAAACTGCAGTTGAAACCTTGACAGCAATAGTACATCAAAAGATCCCTTCTCCGAAAATATGGAATTTTACTTTTTGATGTTGTAAAATATGTATTTTCGTGATTGACTGACGGTGATATTACAAATTGTATGCCATTAGTTACGCTAGAATTATGCAGGTGAAATTAATTTCATCACGATATCTCGTACAATTTAATACAATTTGTTTGAAATCGAACGGTGTGCATCTATAACGTTTCTGAAATGGGTCTTTTGCTTCAATTATTGATGAATTAACAATGCAAATATTGTTATGAGAAAATTGTTTCTTGGAACTGCAGAGAGCATTCGTACTGAATTCGACGAAGTTATCCTAAAGTCGAAACGGATAGTCAATGTAAATATATGTAACTTCAATATTTTTACCAAGAAACGAATATTGTTTTTCCGTTGGTGTTTTCAAGTATACAATGTAAAATGTTCGTATCTGTTTTAATTATGCTTAATGGGTAAGAAAAAGGTTCTCGGAAAATCATTAAAATTGAACGCATAAGGATAAAATTATTAATGGAACAAAACATTTACATAAAAATATAATACAATAGTAATAATAACGATATTGTTCTGTAACCCGACCACGTTAATATAGCCCACTACTCGTTATTGCCATTTTTTCAAACGAACCAAGTCTATACGTACCATTATGCAATGTTAACATGTTAGCGCAGAGTTAACGCCGGGCGGAGAGGAAAAAAATCGTGTAGTTTCAAAGTGTGATTCTCGAAAACGATTTTTCATAATTAAATTTAAAACTCGCACTAAGTGCATTAAAACTTAATTTATGCTTGGAGTGTTTGTTAGTTGTACACCACCACTGCACACGGCGGTGTGCAACTATGCATTTTCGCTAGTATAAAAGAGGGGAAAAAGATCGCGGGTAAAATATTGTTTATGGTTCATAAGTTCGCGTTCCGCTGCATATACAATAATATGTACATTATATGGCGTGCGTATTTTATGTAAGGGTACAAATGTGCAGTGCGCCACATAATATACTGTGCAACTTTTTCTTTTGATGTTATTTATACGTGATATTATATTAGTTATGTATTGTTTATTTATCGCGAAAGCAGCACGTTTTATGGCTAAATATTATATTATAATACGCCACGTCTATGCACGTGAAATATATACGACCGAACTGTAACAGAGTTTAAACTGTTTGTGTACAACATATATGTGGGTATTAAAACATAATTCAATTTGAAACGAAAAAGTGCTGTACGATTCAAATTTAATATACGCGGCGTATTCGTTTCAGTTTTAAACATCGAAATGATTTACATGCCGTTAAATTCGTTGTAGGTTCTCTTGTAGATATACACACGCACACACGCACACACGCACACACACGCACAAACCGCATCTGAGTGATTCATCGACTGTGTATACATTTCTTCTGAGAAACAATCATTTTAAATGGGTTTTAATTTTACTAACGTTCATAAACATTTTATTAGCCTTATTTTAGTATATCGTATTATATACCTATAACCAAAAAGATTTTTGGTTAAAAACAGTCGTAATTCACTTTCAACTTTTGTAAGGGGGAGATAACTCATCGATGTAAACCGTCTTTTATGTTATCCTCATATTCGCTTATTTTTCATTTACACGCAAATATATTTTATTTTGAGCGTGGTACTTAGGATCTACATCGAATCACATTGTAACAGCAGGGTTTACAGTGAATTTTATTTCGTCTGATAAATATCAAATCGTTCACTGAAAATGAAATGAAATTGGACAGAGGACGTAATTGAATACAGCAATTTTGTACTCGGTTATTAGTTATTACTGTTGAAACAGCTATGTACGTCTGAACGAAAAAGGGTCAACTCAACGTAACTATGGTTTATGAACATTTACGGCTGTTTACAGAAAAAATAATACAACAATTTTGTTTATTTGTCATTATTTGAATCAGAAGTCTTATTATAAACCATATACGAAAACAGCGAAGTTAGCGGAGATTAATGCATTTTTATTACTATTATTATTGTTACTGATGTTGTACTCAATTTCAAAAATAGTTTCGTGTACAATCATCGTCATACCGTGATCGCACTACGCGAAATACCTAATACAACTCAAAGGGTCTTTGTACGATGCCGGTTTATTTTACGTTATTGCAATAAAATGTAATGAGATTTAACTCTTATTTTTCTCGGTATTCCCCCTTCAATAACGTTTGTGCGCAACATAAACATAATAATATAGTGTGTTTACGATTTTACGTAATCCACGGACAGCGTGTTTTCTTCGCTTCAATTCCGTGAAAGCTCATCGGAATTGTGCACAAATAGAACGGTGCGCGGGGACGCTCTTGTGTATAATCGAATCGCATTGAAAAAAGACGGTTTTCGCGTCGACTCGCGATAGTCGTTCGTCAGAACGCACTTAGTTAATTAAAGCCTAAAAGAGTATCAAAGTCGACCGTAGGAATTGTTCGCCCGTTAACAGAAGGCGGCGGCCGGCGTTGCTAATATATTTTATTGCGCCCGCAGTCGGATTTAGGGTCGAATTTTCTTAAAGTCAGATTTCGTGATGGTACTTACCTAGTGGCCCACTCGTTTTCTCGTACAACTCTTATACACATCATGCATTAAGGCAGTCGATTCGTAAACCTCGCGAATAACATTTACCGGTAAAGTTAATGCGAGCGTCAAGTATATTCTTACCTCGGCTTATTCTTCGAACAATAGTTCTTATCGTATGTACACTTGTTGTTATTCACTATACGGAAGAAATACTAAATCCAGGATCCAACAACCGAGTGTTAAAATGTAGACATGTTAATTTTGGAACGTAACGAATTTGTACCTATTCCCAAAGGGATCGTGTTAACCGTTTAAAGAATGTTCAATCCATTAGCCTTCCACATTATTCCAGAGAGCCTTGATATAAGCTTTCTGTAAGTTACCTGACTTGAAAATTCAAAATTAATTGCTCTGATAATGAATGACTCAGTAGGTGGTATACACTAACACTACATACGAAAGTTGGGCGATGAATCGTTTATTTTTAAAAAATTAAAACGATACTTAGTATTATTTATGTTCCGAAATTTTAGGACAAATAGGTTGGTTGATTTCCACCTTTTAAATCAGGTCTAAGAGTAGGTACATTTTATGAGAAGTTTAAATTGCATTGCTATAATTGTATAAATCTCAAAAGCAGTAAGTTTCGAGCCTCTACCAGTCTGAATAACTTTGATTTCAATGTTGATAATGAGCCAAACCGAATCATTTAAGCTTAACTTATTTCAGTTTTTGTTTAAAATAATTATATTCAGAAATATTGTTTAGGCACGAGGTGTCCATCGCTAATTATAATAAATTATAATATTATACCGTGCGCAATATATATAGAAATTAAAAAATAACCTTTAATAATTGAGGTAGGAACATAACTTAAGTATATTATAAAGTGCAAGTATTTACATTTTTTTTTTAAAATAATATCCTATAGCGTCTAGAACATCCGTTTTAAAAACATTTTTTAGTATTAGTAATTTATTTACAATACTCAAGTTGTTTTCGTATTTTATAAGTGAATAAGCGTTTCAAAGCTAGGTACACCTCTGCTCATATTCATGTGTAAAGTATTACGTATAAGATAGAGATCAGCGGTACAATAATGTTCGCCGTATGTTGAACAGGCATAGTCCCATATACCAATATTAAGTCATGCGAGCACGAATAGCGTACACCTATATATTACCGGAGGTACCCTAGTTTATTTTTTTCACCGAAGATTTTCCACATCCGGTCGTGTACATCGTCGTCGATTTCGTCCTTAACCGGACACTCGTTTACGTCGTATTTGTAAGTCCTTCGATCCCATCATACGGATAAACGAGGTCGTCACAGCCGTCGACCGGATCACGTAATTTTCACACACACACGGACAAATATATATATTATAATGTGACGTGATATGTATAATGTACAGACAAACAACGAGCGTATAATCGGCTGTTCTCCGAGGTGTGAAATCGGTCGGTTCCGAAACGGCTTTGCGGTCGACGACGATCTAGACGACTTTGACTTACTCGGTTTGAACGCACTAAAACACATATAAGCGTGATAATATTTAGTGTTTACCATGCGCGAGTGTGTGCGCGTGTGTGTAAGAGTACCTACGTGAAAATCAACAAGTAACGCACCGTCGGGTGCGGCAGCGGTCTGTGGTCTGATCCGGTGCGTGTAATGTGTACGCGAGAGACCTTCATCACAATACCATCGTTATATGATTATATTTGATATACTTACGGGCACCGCGTGAATTCACTTACGGCCCAGCTGTGGCCGTCGCGACGATAGTCGAACGGAGAGGACCGGGGACGGAGGGGAGGGCGAAACGTTTATATTTATCCACGTCGACTGCGGCGTAACGTGTTGTACGTACGTGCACAGACCGCGGCGCGAAAGCGGGTCGAAAGGAAGGAAGGAAGGAAGGGATAAGAAAAAAATAAAAATATTAAACGAAATAACCGCGTGGATTATTCCTATAAACGCGTACACGTCGTCACTAATAACACCCTGTGCGCTACAGCTAATGCGTCTCCCGGGCCGAGTGCACGGAATCCGCCCACCGACGAGAAAACCTTAAAAAATCGGTCCGTTTCCTCTCCGGACGTCACGCGTTCCTTACGCGTACAATATTATATTAATATTATGCGCTCGCCGCGCGTCGGTTAGACCAGTGGTTTTCAATCTGGGGGTCACGAATGATAGGTTTGGGGGTCGCCAATTTTCTATCAGTATAACTGAAATGGATTCTGAATTAAGTTTAGTTATAAAAGAGGAACTAATCGAGTTAACTTCCGACGAAAATCTGCGTATAGAGCCTAATGAAATGACAAGTGATAAATTTAGGATTTCTATAAAAACAGAATACCCAGAGTTGTCAAAAATATCTGTATCAACACTTCTACCATTTGCATCCACTTACTTGTGTGAAACGGCGTTTTAAAACCTGATATGGAACCAATAATATCAAAAGTTCAAGCTCAAGTATCCCATTAACAAAGTTAACAAACAAGTGAACAGATGACCAAACAGTTGAATAACAAGTTAAATTGTACATTTTTTAAATTTTATTTGTGTATTTTTTGATATTTAAATGTATTGTATATAGTTGTATTATAAATTAATTAAAATTTTAAGTGGAAATTAATCAAAATCGTATACCATATAAATGTATTATCAGTAATTAAATCAAATGTTGATGAATAAAGCAACATTTTTTTTTTGAAGGGGGTCACACTACAAAAAAATAAAAAATGGGGGGGTCGCGATCCAAAAAAGGTTGAAAACCACTGGGTTAGACGATAACGCTCAAATCGTCCGTTGTACAACAGTACGTACTGTACGTCTTCCGTTGCGTACAAATACAAACGTTGCAGCTGTATGTTCTGCAGGTTCCACAACACCGCCGAACGTTCACATGGCGCTCTTCAGCTAGAGGTAGTTGGAACGCGAGGACCGTGAACTCGGTTCGATTTTATAACAGGAATAATATTTACGGACGCGGTGCATTATAAAAAAACAGGTCTGACCGTCA
Organism: Periphyllus acericola; assembly: GCA_949715065.1. Lineage (NCBI taxonomy): Eukaryota > Metazoa > Arthropoda > Insecta > Hemiptera > Aphididae > Periphyllus > Periphyllus acericola. Next base: position 4,294,876 of record OX454271.1, read on the forward strand.
AATGCCAGTATTTTTAATTTGGATAGGGTAACTTAAAAGTACGTTCTACCGTTTCCAACTTTTCCAAGTCGCTGAATTTTCATGTGCCCCGACACAAATTGCTGCGAATCATTTATAAATGGAATGTTTTACTAAGCTCACCCTAACATTCAACAATTTACAGAAGCTTTAAAATTTGTTCAACAAGATTCCTACATACAATTGAGAAGCACTATAAAACGAAGAAACGCTATATTAGAAGAAAGAAAATGTTATCAATAAAAAAATGTTTGAATACAGTTGGAGCCAAATATCGCGATTGTAAAAAAAAATTACCGTATGCATTTAATCCAATTAGAAATGTTTAAAAGTATTTTTGTTTTTACGAACTATTTATATAATAGTTTAGTTTTGATATTATTACACGAATATATTAATTATGAACGATTAAATTATGAAACCGTACTTATGTTGTAGTTTACCTTTTATATATATTAGAGACACAAATAGAGTACAACACTTTTTTAGCTGGAACGGAATTCGTATGTATCTTTTTTCAACCGGGAAAGAATTGGTATAAAAAAAAGGTTCTTGGGACGGAACTTGGATACAACCGCGGACCCAGTACGGGTGAACCGGTAATGCCGTAGGCCCGGTTATGCGGTACGAGCACAGAATCGCCGTAGATAGGTGCATTGTCAGGACGAACTGGTACACCAGAGTGATTCTGTTGTAACGAACAATTACATTTCTAAACATAGACCAAGATTGACGCTTCTTATAACGTATTAGCTCTAGTACACGGGTCTAAGCGACATTTTTAGGCACTCAACAGCAATGGAACATTAACATATTATGTTATGAGAACAATGTTATCAGGTATTTTTTCGGTCACGCAAAATGAACAGGAAGCAAGCGATAATTATTCGAGAATTTGCCTAACGCTCGCTAACTATGTGTTTGAACATTTTGACTGAAAAATGACTTCCTCCCTCCTTGTATTTTCTCCAAGTCACACCAAAATTAGGTATCGCACGTCGTAACTCGTAGAGTAGGTAGGACGTTTGACGTATTTTGAGTAAATAATATTTAACTATTGTAATTAACATAATGTTGAGTTGCACGCTGTTTGTTTTATTAATATATCGCGCAAGCACAATGTTCGTGCAATATTGTGCCTCGTTTGCATGGTTGTCCGGCATCGGGACATTCTGCCGCCGCCGGCAGTGACCGATAGTGTTCCGCTCCATCCTGGGTCGAGTGTACAATACACGTTCCCGAAAGAAACATTATCAACGATATAATGATGATGACTGCAGCAAAAACAATACGGCGTTTGCGTCACCGCGGCGTCGACGGCTGGGGAACGAGAGGAGAACGCCCGCTACGACGCGAATCGTTTCGATGTGAAATAATGGTAACAACAAGTGGTGGGAAATTCGGAGGTCTCCCTGGTCTATACGCGAATAAGAATATTATGATTAGAATGTGACGTCGGCGGAGAGATATCGCGACTTTCGCGACTATTATCGCGTGGTGGTAAATTTTTCTTATCCCCCTACTCCCTCCCCGACGAACAGTAGTCTGGGACGGACTCGGCGGCGGCGAGTTAACTCGCGTATCGTGTGCGAGACGACGAACAATATCGTTCGACCCACCCACTTTTTGATGGGCAACTATAAATGACCGGGTACAAATATTTCAGCTAATAGTAGTACAACGCCTTTTTCGAAAACGTTTAAACTCCAGCAATCCTTATCCACCTCGTAAGTAACCTGCAGTTAACTAACTCATATATATATATAAGAAAGAAAAATGGTTAGGTAGTCTTTAGACTCGTACAGAACCCCACCCTCACAAATAATCTATTGTAACTCGTGGTAAACGATTTGTCGAAACTAAATACAGGGGTAGAATATGGGAAAAACCCACTGAACCTGCAAAAGCATACTGTCGGCGAGGTTCTATAAAATTCGCATAAAACCAACGCCGTCGTTTATACGTCTTGTACAAACTATTGTATATTGTTATGATGAATAACCCGGCTTCGCTCGTGTGCAGTTATTGCTTTCTCTAAACGAAATTCTTAAATCAGATGTTTATTATTTACATTCTTTCTTTTTTCCGTCCCCTAGCCACATTCCTTAAATAAACGACGTGAATTTGCAAACGAGAATAATAGCACGTAGGTTGTACAGTTAGTTTTTTAAAAATTTTTATCGAAATCGGTTTGGTGGATCTTGAGTTATAAAATTTATTCAAAATATACACTTATTTTTATATACGTATATAGCTGCGTACGCGTGAGCCGTTCAAATTCCAACTGTAATATTATTAATTCGTGTTTTACTTCGTCAAAACTTTTTAGACGACTAATTATTATTGTCACCGCGACGTCGCACCACACGTCATGTCAACGTACAACATAATGTCAAACTTGCGTCGCCGTACCCAGCGGTTATAAGTTACTTGAACTTTGCTAGCACACCTTCCCGAATGTCAGCGTTTTCCGGTAACAGCGTGATTACTATATACGGATTCGTACAGAGCGCTTGTATGATTTTCATAGGATCCCCTGACGGTATGAAAACCGGAACATACTCCGAGCTTTCACGAACCACATCGACATATATCCTAGCTTAATAAACATGGTTTTTCGCGTTTATTTTACGTTTATCCATAACGCGTGCCGTGCGCGGTCAATACAGTTTCAAGGTATCGCGATAAACAATTTTGTTTATTTTTAAACGCCATTTTTTTACGAGTACGAAATTTATTATAACACTATACTAACCCTTATGTATAGTTCAATGTTGAAATATGTGGCATTTTCACAGTGTCTCACGGACCACGGTATACATCGTACAAAACGTGATATTTAAATATACAACGTACCAGAATATCTCGCCACCGATTACAAGTTGTGGATATTGTCAATATTTACTTTTGAATCTCAACTTTTTCCGTAATAATGCCTATACGTGAATTTGGTCGCGTTTCTATTTTAACTTTTTCATCATTTTAAGCGTTATCTTTTTGTTTCCTTTTCCTCGTGATATATTTCTCACTCAGCATCTCATCATTCGTGCGCGCGCTGAACATTTTGAGTTTGCCTCCGTAAACTCGTCTACATGTAAGTTTTTTTTTTATTATTGCAAGGAGCTTGATTCATAAATTTCTCTGCACGTAAAAATAATAATATGTTTTCTCGTCCGCACGTAGCACATGATACCAAATAAATCATACAAGCACAATACGTTTACGCGTTGAAAAATCATATTATTTTTTCATTTCACAGCGGGGAAGACGCATTGTAATATAATGTACTTTATGCATAATATATGCCGAAAAAGTTTTAAAATAAAATTTAAGGTGTTCCGAGACATTATGTTTCAATTTGTATAAGCTTTTTGTCACTATTTATTCGATTAAGCTTATTTTCGTGTTTTACACCGTGAAAGGAAAAGTTTGTGAAATGTTACTTCGTAAACAACGAATTCAACCGAGTAGGTACCTGTGTACATATATTGTTTAATATTATACCGGAGACGTAATTTTTTTTTTTATCTAAGAAACTTATTGTACTGCTAGTACACGGACGGAATATCAAGCTGAACTGCAACGAATAGAACTTTCGCAGCATTCACCAGTTTATCAGTAAAATAATAATGGCGATAATTAAACTGCTCGGAGCGCATGACGTACCCTTATATTTTATAGATTGATAATATAGCTGCTGTGCATTGTGTTTTCATTGAACGTAACAAAACTTGATAAACGCACCGACGGATTGTTTATCTATGCACACTATTGTTGATACAGTTGCATCCGTTCCCTCAGATCTCCTTAAGACCCCATCGCCGCTATACGCAACCGCCATTAATGTAATCAACGTACGCACTTAAATAACATGGAACACGACGACGGATGCGATTCGAATAAATATTTCACGTTCCCGTCGCGACGAAATACTTATTTGTCTTGGACTCGAATCGCTACATGTACCTGCACATTGACTAACATATGACTCCGTCGTGCCTCATTCGAGGATTATCGTACAGAGGAATTTTCGTACCTACTGTATGGATTTATTTAAATCGATCTCGAAAAATAAATCAAACAAGGTCCGGTAGCTAAATTAAAAAAAACCCGTACAGCAGTTTCAACACTGAAAACGCACCTTCGTGGCACTAGGGTGCACTCCATATAGTAGGCATTTTAATGTTTACAGTGGTCCTTAAACTGTGATTCGTGGAAAAATTTATTGCATTTTCAACTACTGAAATGTTAACAGCTAGCTTTAAGAATGTTGAACCCCGTAGAAAATTTTACATTTATTCTGTATTCATTATTCAATTTTCGACTTTTTCGATTTTCGAGTTGATCATTTTCATTTTTAAGGGAACGTCGAAAAACACTGCAAGGGGGTGGCAGCTTTAAAAAAAAGTTAAGAAACACTGACCTGCAAATTGTTACTCGGGCTACGAGTAGTCTTTGTTTTTTTTGGGGGAGGGGGAGTACTAAACTCTGCAGTATGACGTTCTGCCTAATGGGTATGTAACACATCGAACGGGCGCCGTTAATTCTCCCTTCAAACTGGGTATTGCAAAACAGACGTCGCTATATATATGTAGTACTTTCGGATCCTCATCCGCACGGTCACGTCGTATACGTATGCGATAACTTTCATTGTACGATAGCGCGTCAAAGGCGAACGATGATGATGATACACTACCGGTCGGCCGCACTGATTGGATGATGCCGACCTTTGACAGCACTGTCGCGTGGGCGTAAGTCCCACGCGCAGTGCGTCGACCGTATTACATTATCTGATGTCGTTTCGTGTACGTGCATTTGCTTTGTACGTACAAAACCGTACCGTTATGTATATTATGTTACAAGTCGATTTTTGCCTGCTACGACATGGGTACACTGACTGTCGTGTCCAAGGCGAGACCGAACGGAAAACACGAAGTATTTATTACGATAATTATTCCCGGAATACCGCTCGTCGGGTAACTAAACGAAAAAACAACGCAGCTGCGTGCTCCGCGAAAATCATTCGCCGAGCATATAGTTTTTATGTTGTGTAACAATTTTTTTGTTTTCGTTTTTGGCCGTGGTCCATCGAATAAACATCGATACGAGACCGTACGGCTCGGCAAGCGGATACGCGGCTAGCAGACGAAATAATGTACAAGACACGCGGAACACGATGAACACCGCGGGTCCGGCGATGAAACCACGGTATGATTTTGATCTTTCTAAACTTGTATGTTTAAAGAATGAATTTATTTTTCTTTCGTCGGTTACAATATGAAGTGGAAGAGTTACCATTTGGTGTTAAGTAATGAAAAAAAACTTACGCCACAACTTGCAAGAGTTGAACGCTTTGAACGCTTATTGTTCTCAGACCACGTCATTTAATGGAACGAGGATATTCCAAGGCCCACTCGCTGTCCCGATCTAACCGATTGTGATTTTTTTTTGTTCCGAGGGCTCTTTGAGTCATTAGTTTTAGATGACCATCCACCGATAATTAACCTGCAAGCCCCTGAACAACGCATTTGGGACGAGATTGAAGCAATCGTATAACTTACCGATTAACACGCTGCGAGCGAGAGTTCGTGCAAAACATCCAGTTTTAGCTACGACAATGTTTATGCATTTCAGTGGCACCGAACGCTACGTCAAAGTATGGCCTGATCACTATTTTAAAAACGCTGCCGGAGTACCGAAGGGGCTGAACGGTAATATGCAGTATTCAGACCGGAACATGTATGATTACTTGATGCAAATAGAGGATTAATTAATGCGTGGGTTGTAAATGATGTGACGCAGACATTTAGATATTTCACACTATGTGGTGGTGGGAGGGTGGCTGTTTAATTATAATTTGGGCTTAGTTTCGCGCAAATGATACATTTGACTCATTTGACAAGCGTAGATTATAGAAAACAGTTTTTTTTTTTTTTTTATCGAACGCCAATCGGTAACGTTGTACTTAATACGTATGTTATTCAAATAAAAACAAACTCATTTTCTAAAGAATAAATAAACCTAATTGGTATCATCCCGTGTCACCTGCCGGACGCCGTATTGACGCACACGTCAGGGCACCGTTCTCGATCTTCCCCGCGCGCCGTGACGGTCTAGCAGCTGCAGTTTTCCACGTGTTTTCCGTTACATTATATCGTTTTCCGCGCACAATGCCCGCCGTTAAGACGAGAATAGTAACGATTTTGGCACCGAAAGCGGCGAACGACGACCAACCGCTGCGGTCGTCTAGGTCTTTTCCGTAGTTTACAATGTTCTCCATCTCCCCCTCTCACTATCCCGTTTCTCTCTCTCTCCACGTGTCGTTCACCACGTCCACGAGAAACTATGACCGCGAACGCCTCGTCTATCGTTCACGTAACATAATGGCGTATTGCGTTCCAATCGTCGACTCTTTAGGGGGTCCCTCGTTAACGTATACCTACGTGGTCGGGCGAGTTAGGTACGTATACACGCTCCGTTCACAGCGATTCATAGGCAATCGGATGACGGTCGTTTGGTTTTTTTTTTATTTTATTTTTTCGTCTCTGTATTTCCGCGTGCGCTTTATTATGCGCGTCGACGTGTACTTTAAATGTCACCGAGTTCATCACGTCAAAATCAAAGACGACGGAGCCGGACGAAAACGCCGGCGGTGGCGACCTGCAACGGTGATACGATCGCGGACGAATCTTTTCTACATTATAACGTGCGCGTGTAACAATTGTTACATATACTACGTTTACTACTATATATATATATATATATATATTACTTTTAGTATTACTATTATAGAAACATAATATAAGCTGACTATACATTAAGTCCCCCCCCCCACTCACAGTTTATATTGTAAGGCCTATGGTCGACTATCGATATCTAAGAGAACGTCAGTTCTCCGCGATTACCATCACGCTAACTAGAACTCCGTGTAACTACGAAACAGCCATATGATTGTTAAGTATGACAGTAAGTCTTAATAAACCATTATAGATTAATAATTATCTTTACCAATACGCATTTATTTGTAATATTAAGATCCTATATACCATTTATGCTCCCGAGCTACGGTTAATTATATTCAAAAGAACCTAAATTCTTCCCTGAATATCTTATATTTAACGGGTCATCCCCGACCACGTTACACGCGCACGAGCAACACCATTGTGCCCGATTTCGATAACGCGTTCGGACGAAAATCACGTGTAAAACGTTCGCGGTCTAGAGTTTTAATAGAAAATACCTATTCTCTTTTTTATTTTTCGGTTCTTTACACGTGATCCGACGACGACAACAAGAATCGTTATGTCTGCAGCCAGGTTTTCAACAACGATCAAAATCCGATGTTGACTTTATTACATATGACAACGTCTCCGTTTTCGTCGTCGCAGCGCAGTTTCGCTGACGAATCCTGCCGTTCTATCCTTTGGCATGCGGTGACGGCACATATAATTTCGATTGTTGCGTCATAATCACTGGGTCGACAAATCGCGTGTTTTATATGGTCTCCGCCAGGGATTATTACCACGTATAATATACACGTACGTTCTTCGCGCGCCCCGCCATATTATGCTACGCTGCAATATAGTTTTCTGATCCGGGGATCAATTACAAGACGTATTATAGCCGCTGCGGCATACGTTGAACGATTATTATTGATACGGGATTACGCCGCCGCGGTCGGTTAAACCGATAAATGTCGTATTAGGTGTTGTACGTTATATATATATTTATGTTAGGTCGTCGGTCCTGAAAGACGAAAGCGTATTTGAACCGTTCTAACGGCGAGGACGCGTAACGCGATATCGTATGTCGCGTCATCACAATATTGATGTATTATTCGCCGGTAAAGCGAAACGCGAAGGAAAAACTACTAACCCAAGGGAGTGTTCGAGGAAACCGTCGCCCAAAACCGTTTCGGTATCTCAAAGATTCGCGAGATCGTCACGGTCGAATCTCGTGTACGCGGAAGGATAATGTTATTGTCTTTACGGCACGCGTGATAAGAATATATAATATGTGCATACTCATACCGCGTAGAAAAGCCGGGCACCCGGTTACCGCGCGCAAGACTGGCGGAATAAACGAAAAAAAAAAATACAAAGACGGGAGAAGTAGCTCGACGCTGTTGCGGAAGATGATTGTTTACGTGTCGTGTCGGACGAGAACAATTGGACGACGAGACGAGGAATTGGAAACGGTAAACAAATCGTCATCCGACGGCTCCGGAAGCGTTTGTGTTTTCTTCGTACGCAAGTGTAACAACGGTTTTGCGTTTGCTCTGCTGGATCGTGTTTTCAAAACGAAAACTACGCGCGTGTTATGCTATATTGCTTTACAATATCACACGCGTTTAGATCGATTCGGGGAAAAACATTTATCCGCGTGTTTGGTGACGTGCAAGCAGTCCGTGGAATAATAAAAAAATAAATACAGGCATTAAGATATTTCAGAAATTGTTGAATTACATATATATAAATTTTTTATTTTTTTTCACGCTCAGAAAACACCTCTAAAGGCAGCTCGCGGCTCGTGTCATCCGAATAAATTAAAGTGTCTCGACGTATGGTCTATCCTAAAAAGTATTCACACTCGAGATGAGCTCGTCGTTTACAATAATAGTTCTCCCGTACGCTGTACGCACAATCATTGGTAGTATTACTGGTACAGAAGCATATTTCGATTCGACTACTCCTGGCGCTCATTATTATAACTCACGTTGGTCCTACGAAATTGGATTGTTATTTTTAAGCTTGTACGTTGTGATAGTAATTTGTTCAAATTATTTATTTGTCCATTTTTTTTTTTTGTACACATTCGTATAGCGTAACGTTCAACCGTACCCATTCACTATAATATCGTTGGTGCTTTTATCCGTTCTCTTATAGAATCGCACGAAGCACATTCATGTAATAATATATGTTGTGATATTGTCATTCGAGATCCAGTATCCACTTGAAAAGAGTTTCGCGCACTTGTGGTGCTCTTTAGTACCTTGATTCATTTTTAACGAATTTGCGAAAACGACCGAAGTGCAGAACCTTAGAAAATAGAACGCTATAATATTATTTTTCGTATTAAGTCCACTAGACGTCACGATCAGCTCGTCGGAATGACGTAATTTTTTGTTCCAACATTTTATATCGATGTGTGTATCCAATAAAACAGAACTCATTGAAAAATAGTAATTTTTGATCGAACCACACGTGCACATATTATTAGTGCTTCTGACGTGTGTTTCTCTATACTTATAAATCGTTTTCCAAATGAGTTTAGCATTGAATCGCTCGGCAAGGACCATCGATATGCGCGGTAATAGTTAAGACTTAAAAACCGCACGCGTGATGAGGTCAGAGGTATACCAGCCGTGTTATCCATCCGGCCGTTTTACATTTAAACTCGTATAGTTAATAACACCGTTCCACTCGTATAAGTGATAACGGTCATGGTCCCGGCGATTTCGGGCTTTTGCGTTACCAAACAATGTGAGGTCGTCGCCGAGACAATATTATCATCATTATCATCATCATCACCATCATCATCTTCATGATTTCATCACGATAACATAATATTACGTCGGAAGTGATGGGCATATATACGTACAAAGACACGTTTCGCGACGGTACTTGGTCCATAGCGCACAACCGCGACACACGGGTAGGTACAATAGAACATGGACATACAGTAGTGTTCATATACCGACTATATGCACGTATATTAATATAATAACAATTGGATCGAGTGTGCGGCAGGCAGACGACGAGACGTTTTGATGTTTCGGCCATTCATATACGGTCTGATTGTCAACTCTGTGATAATGCGTGTGCGCCTATGTGTGTGTAGAATCGCAGACTCGACTCGGTGGTGGTAAAGAACTTTGTTTGTTGACGGGATTGACGTTAAGGCGAACGCGCGCGCGCATTATGCTCGAGAAGGAAATTTTCCCCGAGGCAGCTCGCACGGCTGTATACACATATTATTATTATCATTATTATTGTACACATATATTTGCGTGTAGGTAAGACGTGCGTGTGGGCAGGAGGAGAACCCATCGCGACACTGAATTGGTCTTTATGTTAATTCCGTGTGAGTGACGTGTGTACGCGAGTCGAGTGAGATTTCCCCCGGAAAATCGCTGTATATACGCGCGCACGTCGTTATTTCGTCGTCGGAGTCGTCGTAGTAGTCGACCGCAGAACATAATATATACTGTTCGAAAGGACTGGATACAGCGCCCTTCGTCCTCGCCCGATTCGTGCAGCCCCGTGAATAGGATTACGTCGACTTATCACTTAGTCTGCGGCTCTTCCGAACGTTCGCCAGCCTCCGCCGCCACCGCAAAGGACGTGCACGCATAAGAATAAATAATAAACACTCAATACGCATTAACGCCGGAATCACGATGACGAAGACTTTTGGATTCATTCGCGGTCGTACTCTAATAAATAATTACGCACCCCATCCTCGCTTGGGTTTCCGTGTCGGTTAGCGATTTGAACTTATTATATCGCGCATGGACGGTACAATGCGTACTGCAAACAAGTTTTCCGTTTGACCGCAAACAATTATTGCTTAGCACAGTTTGAGGGGGGGGGGGAGAGAGGGGCCAGGATAACGTTTATACGACGCGATGAAAATTGATTTGTCATTTTCTGTGGTCGAAAAGAATATATTACTACATACACGTTCGACGAGTTAAACGAGTATATACGTAATTAATGTTTTACAAGTTTTCACACTTTTTGATTTAATTTAATCGCTTCATTAAGTTTAATTTTTTTTTTTTTGATTTCTTTATTAGTCGACTACAGGTAAATTCGAAACCGTGTCAATTTGTTTTCGTGTGACAGTTTTCAAATACATTCCCGTTAATTGTTTTGCATAATGTAAAACACTGAGCGTAGTACTTGAATAAGCCACATACATATTATTACAATATACTAGTTTCAGTCTATGAAACTTTTGAATATCGTGTTGCACGTGTTAGGTCAAAACGTATTTATTTTCGTTATTATTGTAAGTTTTGAGCAAATGGATGAATAGACGTATTCATTTAGCGAAATTCATGAGTTACAGCTCTAAAAAACGCGTTTGATTTATATATTATAATGTTATACATTAATATATGAGTGCAATTTAAGTACTGCATATTCTCGTTTAATAAAAACATCAGACACCGGAGTCTACGCATATCTGGTAGGTAAAAAATAACGATACGTACGAGTGTAGGTACGCATAATTCAAGATTATGGACACATTAATGTCCTCGCGCATTTTATATGGGTATATATGTATAGTTATTTAAATAAAAAATAAATGTATTATTCATGGGTTGATAAAAAACGACTTTATTAAATTATTAAATTAAATATACACCCATGATAATTACTTAGAAATGCGCTCTCGCTCCGTCGATTGGGACGTTAATTTTTTTAATAAATTCCCACAACCAATATTCGCCATTTAGACACTAGAACCAAACGCTTTCTCGAGACACACCGACAAATATACCAGAAACAATATATATCAGTATGGCTGTACGAGACGTCATCGGCGCCAGCTGAAATGTTATCATAGAGAGGCACAATTAAATCAAATACCAAAGATTACATTAAAAAAAAAAGTTCTTATCACTTAATTATGGATGTCTTTACAAGTACATGGCGAATTTGTTTTTTTTCTTTGTACAATTTTAATTTTTAAATCTTTACTAATTTAGTCAAAATATCAAAAAAATATTTCCTTAACCAACAGTAAAAGTTCTAATTTTCAAAACTATGTATTTATATAATGTCCCATCTTTTCCGCCCTCCCCTTCCTTTGGGCGCCCATGCGAAACGTTTTCGGCCCCGATGTGGTTGTAATCGAGTTTTATAGTAGGTCCAAGCGGCTCGATAATGTTCGTAATATAAACGTTGCGGTCGGAACGATAACAAACGTATTTTGTACCGTGCGTGCCTAGTATAATATATCCGTGTAGGTATCGAAGGCATCAGTCAGAACGGTAACAGACGAGAACGCCGGGCTTGAAGATTGAAAAACTCTGAGTGAATTTTTAGCGAATACTTTAGTGTTCCTAGTATAATACGATAAAAATATACGCTTTGTGCCTGTGCACTGTGTGGATGCATACGCGTGTGTACTACGCATTATACGTATGTGGTGCACAAGCATTCCTGAAACGTAAATCATTTCAAGCGTCCCCAAACTCTGGGCGGGGAAATTCCAAACATCCTCGCGTTTACGCGTACGCGACGGGCTCAATTCCCCTGGCTTATAAAAAACAATATCACATTATAACGTCGTGGCGCGCGTAGCTCTAAAATCGTTTGCGAGCGATTGCGGGTTTGCCGGGGGAAATAACACCGAAGTGTATCCAGGTCCTTGATTTCGCGTCGAGTGGTTATCTTAAATTTTCTAGCGCAGATCGGCTAAATCGCAGCTAAGCAAACGTCATATCGCACCACGAACACGAATTCTATAAATACGTGTGTGGTTTTTATACGTACTATAATTATTATTATTGTTCATGAAGCGACGGGACCTCGTGAACGAGCAAGGCTGGGCTACAGGTAATGTTCAATCGCAATAACCCGTTCGGTTAATCCATAGAGAAATGTTAAAAGTTGAAATAGTTACTTCTCTGTTTTGTAGTTTAAAAGAAAAAACAAAGAACACAACTATTTTTTAAGGACAAATGACTTTCCTTTTTTCAATTCATTAATCATTACTACATATGTACGTAATTGTGATCCATATTGAAATCCATGAATTCTAAATGATTCGACGCTATACTATCCCGATTGTTTTTATTAGATAACTATAATTTTTACGAAAAATATAAAAAATTGCATTTATATATAGTTTTATCAATCTAGTAGTTTGTACTTTAATCGCTGGAATTGAAACCAGGAAAAAAGTGAATTTAACGTGACGTGAAAATGATTGCGGGTATAGGCGTCCGTGTGACGGGGAAAACGTAACTCTTCGAGTATGTATCTGCGGTTGGTCAAAAGTAGCCTCGAGCGGTTATAACGCCTACGCTTGCGGACGACGAGACGCTATAACGGTAATACCGTCCGAACGGTCGAAAGACACGCGACGACGGCGGTACAACACCGGCGCGCGTTTCTCGTGCCGCAGCCCGCGCCCCTGCAGGTTCGCCCGTCGCGTCCTCGCGGTCTTTTAATGCGTGCGACACAATCGTCGTCGGCGAAACGATGATAAATCGTACGGCAACAATATCATAGTCGGATGTCTGCGCGATAAAACACCGCGAACGCATGTAGGTACACGCAGCGACGTGTACATGACATGATACGTGAAATCGTCCGAGGGGAGGGAGGGAGGGAATCGCGACGGGGCCCGTGCAACGCGTATAGAACGGCAGGACGTGGGCGAGTTACAGGCGAAACGAACGCGCGAGGCGCCACCGGGGAGCCAACCTAACCCTGGGTAAAAAACGCACGAGCACGAGTTTTTTTCCAGTTTCGTCCGCGAGTCCGTAGTTCATACGACACGCGCGCGGTATAATAGTAATAATGTAGTGTGCGATCTTGTGCACGGCAACGATTCCCGGATTCGTCAACAATACGATATCGCGTAAAACCGGTCGAGACCGCGTACGGAGCCGGCGGATGACGCGCCTCAGCACGTATACATGAATACGGTACGCGTCGTCGACGGTATATTATAATATCGTAATTATGATCATATTTTGTCGGAAATAAAGTTTACTACGCACGGTGGCCGTTTTTCGGGAATCTTCCGATTTCTACTTTTTTTTTCAACCCGTCACCTCGCTTTCTTCTCGTCCGCGTCTGCACTCCGAAGACGACAGCATGTACATATGGTGATTTTTTACCCATCCCTTTTTTTACTGGCCGTAAAATTGCTTGAATTAAGATTTTTTTTTTTTTAACGTTCAAGTCACCATAAAAGCTATGTTTTCCATGACCTTTCGTCCAACCTTAAGGGTGTGTTGCGGTGGTACAAATACAAATACAAACACTATTATTAATTTTATCGAGAGCATTTTCCTTTGCTCTTTTATTTATAAAAATAAGAATCCGAACGATTAGTTTTTGAACTATTCTAACCCAAAAATGTGGAAAACTTAGTCTTATTAACACCTAATATTATGATATTATTTGTAATTTAATCGCTATTTGCTAGTGATTCGAGATAACGCGAATGTAACATTTTTCATACGCAATTTTAAATTTGAATAACTCCGAAAGTATCGATCCGTGTTTACGTAGTTCTAATAACCACAGGAGACGCCGTTAAATTGGCATGAAAAAAAAGAAATCATAGAAGACTTAGATTTTGAAATATTAAAAATGTAAGCGCTTTTACGGGCAAAAAAAAGGGGGATGAGTTAAAGTACCACCCTAGCACGTATACCTACGACACGTAACACCATCAACGTGCACCGGGTCTCGCGTGGGCCCCGTCGTCGTCGTCGGACATGGTATCACTTCTCGTCGTATGTAGCTGGTACCTATACATATATACACGGACACCGATTTCCACGATAAACCTCGTAAAACAATCAGTTGTTATGCGCAGTGCTCACCGTCGCAACGAGATGTACGTGTACTGCAGTTATTCGTACGTTTTACGCGCACAACAGCTGTACACTTCATATACCTTATGTAGCGGACTCTTCGTTTCGCGTGAGTCCGACCCGATTCGAGTTGAATGCACACCGCGCGTGGTACAATACGTATCTGCGAGACTCGGTCGCCGCGGTCCACATGTGACGTTTACACGACGCGTTTCGCCGTTTTCCCCGTGTTTGTTGCTCGGAAGAACACGGTGGTGTGGCCCACTCGTGTCCACCATATACTATAATATACTACGCGTACATTAATATCGTACACATTATACGGCGGACGAAAGTGCGCGTTCCACCAAAAACCCGAGTGAACGGGTTGTAGTATGAAAACGCGACAATATCATCGGCGACTGCCAACCATAACTGCAACACATCGAACCGGTCGGGTATAATTTGTAAAAGAAAAAAGTCGGAAGCCTTTTACGGTTTGCAAAAATTGTAAATGAGGGCGGAGCGAAAATAGAATTATACCTATCGACCACTAATCGGTCGAGTAATGCATTTTGATTACTTTTAGAATCGCATCAACATTACCAGACAGAACAAACGAGAACCTCTATTATGGATAAGATTTAATATGCTAACAATTCAATTAGTTTTCAAGTTATTCATATGACTTAAGATGGTAAAAAATCCTCGTGTGTACTATTATTATTATTACACTCCGTGTCTTTCAGTTCAGCTTGTAGACGAGCATCTGACATAATAATAAATGGGTAATTAATAAAACAAATTGTACGCTGCTTTTATGTATTTTTAGTAACTAAAATATCATGCAGTCTTGGACACAGTTTTTAGTATTTCAACGGAAAACAAAAATGTTTAATCGACTGGACCGATCAATATTCTATATGTAGACTACTCCGAGTTAAAAATGTAACAATATATATTTAGCTATGGAACCATAACTCTTATGGCCTAAACGATTTGAACAAAATACATATTTATAACTTAAGTCAATGCCGCTATAGTGTTCAAATAGTACAAACAAGGTGGCCGTAAAATATGCTAAGAGACGGTTATTTTTTCAATATTGAAACTGTGATAGCTATAAATCGATCGTCGAACAATGTTGCACAATTCACTACATCACGCACGAGAATAGAACGTCATTATGTGCGGAGTTTTCTCGGAACTTTTGTCTTTTTCGATACGTCTATTGTCGGCCTCGTATTTAGCGAAATTCGTTGTACGTTTTTTTCAACAAGTACAATAGAAAAGTATTGCATTTACGCACCAATTTCGTTGCATTTAAGGCCAAAGTAAATTTCCATTATTTTTGAGTAAAAGCTTTCCGAGTAAAACGTACATCAAAGCTTTACGGGATACATACAAATAAAGCCATATTCGTGGATTCGGAGAAAGAAAATAATTCCATAAAATCCATTTAAAAGTGCTTTCAACTTTTCAAGAAAAATTAACGTTCAGCTCTGAGATGCAAAACAGTTATATACAAGTATTATGTATCCGTGCTCATTAGGGTACTGGACTTGTTCTATTAAATTTCCCTACCATATACGTTCGTGTTGTACCGAAATCCTCGGCAAGATTAAAACTCAGCTCACTTTTTACTTTTGTTGAATACTGGAACATCGATAAAAAGTATTCATCCATACCCGAGAAGATTGTTTAAAGTGAACACTTTCTATATGCACACTATCAGAGTGTGATACAAAACGTTTGTTACGTACGCTGTGTACTTTTGTGGCTTATAGAGTAACAATAAAATAATAATAATCGCTGTAGTTTCATGTTTCTGTATGTTGTTCGCTCAATTGAAGATGAACATTTGTTTTTAGAAGTACAATTTTCTCTATAAACATGAATTCAACCATGATACGTAACACACTAAACATACCGCGAGTACTTACTTATAATATTATCTTATATAATTAAGAAAACTTACACTTTCAAGTTGAAATTACTCTTATTAATAATCGATTAAGACTGTTTGATGGATAATACACAATATTCCGGAAACGGTTAAAGTGGTTTTTAAGTAAATATTTAATCACGAAATATAAAACAAATATAATAGATTACTCTTTGAAATAAAATTGTATCTCATACATATATGTATTCCAGGATACTAATTTATGGTTCGACGATAAACTACTTATAATTCCTGTGCGTGGAAGTGTTTACTTTGAGATCACTTCAAAAACTTTCAACTTGTTGACTGATTGAAGTATAAATCTTTTGGATAATTAATTGAATTTAAATGTCGCAAACTCGATAAATCGTGGTTTTTAACTTATTTACTTACGATATTAATAAACCACGCTTATAAATTGTGCTTGCAAAATAATGGTGTCGTATAAAATCTAATTTCAGTTATATTCATTAGCACTTTAATGGATAATATGATATTTTTTTAAATAAATATATTTTTGTATTGACTAACGATTTCATATTACCCCATATGGCCGGGTATAACTCATAAATTATAAAATTTTTATACCAAAAGAAGTGGGTACTTAAACGTATAATCTTTTTTAGAATATTTTTTATAAACGTTCCTTATAAACTAATTAAATTATAAATAAATCGTAAAACTACCAACTGCACTTGTATAAATATAAATGCAATATGATGTAAAAAATATTTACGAAAACGAAAAAAAAAACCAATGAAGAATGTTTTAATCTCAACCAAAGTATAAAATTATACTAGTTATACGGATGAAAAAGTGGAATGTAAAATAATAATAAAAAAGAAAAGAAAAAAGGTCGAAACAACAACACGGTGTAACGTTATTAAAAGTTTTTAATTGGACCGACAAAGTATAAAAATATGATTATCGTAAATCGGTATTTCTTTGTGGACATTTTTAATCAATCCGACTACGTATTGTTTGTTGCTTACATGTTTAATTTGGAGAACGTCCGACCTATAACCCACGTGCGCCCTCGGGCTACGCACGTCTCGAATCCGTTTTCATCCCCCTTGATCCTTGTCCTCCACCCCGCAGCCCCCGGAGCGTAATGAACGAACGATTTTTACGATTCCCAGGAAATGATGAAAATAGTGGACGACTGTTGCGGCGCAACTATGTATAGGTACATGAAAATACACGTATACCTACATATATATATATATATATATATATAATACCTATGTGTATGTATACACGAATGAATGAAAAAGGCAGTCGTCCGCCGAGCTGTTCGTGTTCTACAGGATAAGAACAATAGTAAAAAATAAAATACAAAAAGTAAAATAAATAATGAAAAAAAAAAAACATAAAAAAATTGTCCATTGTTCTATCGGTTGCGAGCAGAGTCCGGACACGAGTTAGGACTGCGCACCGTACAGTTGTCCCTTGGCATGGAACACAAACAATTTACACGGTTCAATGGTCAGCTCCTCTCTTTGCGTATACACACACACACACACACACAAATATACGCACACGCACACAATAAAACATATTATTATGTGTGTGTATAGAGGCTAACCCAATATACGAGTCCTCTCGATTGGTCTGGTGGATATGGCCATGATGATGGCGTTTGGTTCATGTCGGTCCTTTTTTTTTTTTATCTCCATCTGTTTTTTATGAAATGTAAATTATTGTACGTACGCTTTTTTCCCCCAGATATATTATTACGCCCATCAGCGTTACGCTACACGCTTCAAAAATGTTTACATTTATTCCCGACAAAAGTGCATCGCAGTAGAATGTATTGGAAATCATGCCGTCGCCGTCGAAGCGGATTTTATTCATTTAATATTTTCGCCCTCGCCCGAACCGGAACATCGTCTTTTTTTTCACTCGCGTTTTCACGTGCATACCCGTGTGAAATATAACACATAGCATATATTATGTAATGTTGCTCGAATTGTTTTCGCGATAAAACGTCAATGATGAATCATATTGTTTTAACCGATGCATGGAACGATGCGACCTATTAATTATGCAACGGTTCAATTCATTTTTTCGTTATTCAGACTCAGAACTTTCATTAAACAGTTCATTTTTGTTGTTTTTTGATCCCTTTCCTATCGCTATGTACAAAAAACATCTTAAAATTGTTGACGGAAAATATTATTTTTTTTTGATATAATATGGTATACGTGTTTTTGTTTACCGACGCAAGTTTGCTCTGAGAAGTTTTTCGAATTTGCTTCTTTCATGTTCATTTTCACTCGCAATCATGAGCTCAACATATTTTCCGGGTTACTAATATATTCGAAGTCAGCTGCGGCCAACGAATTTTTATCAACACTGTAACAAAATCAATTTATAAGTGATCATCATTTGAAAAGAATACCAAAAGAAAAGTTAGTGTCGAAAACTAACGATGCAAAAACTTCACAAACTGGTAAAAATAATGTTGCAAACAAAATCGCGAAAGAGGTACATAAGAGGTACCCGTACGCCTGTTATAATTGTTTGAATAATAAAGAAAATCCTACTTGCATTTGAATTTAACGTGCTCCACGATTACAGGATTACTTCTAGTTGTAAATTTGAGATTTGTCCCTCGGACGGTTCGTATGGTCGTAACCGTGCGGTATACGTATTCTACAACTGCGTCATATCGCACTGTGTCATTTCACACGTGAACACCAGTCGTATATACGCGCTAATAGTGCACTATCTATATACGCGTTGCACCGTCGTCCGTCACTACGATACGACCGCGTGGTTTTACAGGCAAAGGCGCGCAGGCGAAATAATGCACCGCGCATTGCAATGGAAATGCGTTTTTCGCCAATAACGTAATTCTATATTACACGGTTTAACGCGCAATTTGCATACAGTAATTTAAAATAAACGATGCACGCGGGCGCTCTAACGTACGGGTGTGCACGCGCGGCGAGTTCATCGTATATTATGTGCACCGTAATTTATTGTTATTCGTTATTACGTCGGCCAGAAAACTAAATGCATTTTTGATGACTATCAATCGAATTCGGGTTTCGCTGTGCGCGACCCAATAAAAAATGTTTGTTTGGTTTTTTTTTTCACAATTTTACACGAACGAAACGTTCAACTACATTAGTAGCTGGTACGCTCTAACCAAGTCTCGGTCGTATGCCTTATACGCATAATAATTTGGATAGTATTTTTTTTTCCTATACTCTTTCTTCTTTCAACGATAAGGTTTAACCGCAAATATCGTGTTGTTACGATTTTCTTTTGGTGTGTAGCATATGCGCACGGCAACCGATGACTCAATATTTCGGTGATTTTTTTTTACTAGTTTTTATGAGACACGTTCGATTAAGTTGAACAGTGCCCTTTCCGTAAAGATGGCGTAAAGATCGCGTGAAAACATGTTTCGGTTTTTAAATCTGGGTATTGAAGAGAACTGCAAACGTTATGGATTGTTGTCGCTGCTGCAGATATTATTAAGCATTTAACTCTTAAGACCATATTATACTAATCATCACGTTCACAGAGAGATTCTTCGTAAAAAGTTTCTCATCGGCATACATCTATGGTTTGTACAAGATGTTTCTTTTAAATATTTAGCTTAAAACGAACGCATTTTAATAAATGGTTAAATTATTGAAAATCATTTTTATAGATGTTTCAGTCCAAATATTGAATCAATTATTAAAAGAAAATGTTTGAACATAGAAAAAAATAATTTAATTTCTTCAACATAAAAATAGATATCTAACTAAATTTGTGCAAAAGAAAAATGTTGATCAAAGAGTCGAGTGGTATTATTTTCTAAAACGACGTAAAAAAACAAATACTCGAGATTGAAACATGAAGTGTATGCAGTTTACCTGAAACTTTCTCGAAATCACATAACTAACGTTGCGCCAGCTGAAGTATCACATGAATTGATGGTTAGATTAGTGTACCTGTGGACAGCGGAAAGTATGATTAATATTGTTAAGAGTTATTACACTCGAAACTAATCACTATTAAAAATAACATGTCATTCAAGAATGTATGTAATAAATAATAATTTACACTGTACAAGTATGTTTATGTATATAGCTTATGAAATTTACATATTTACTCTTGTGAACCGGTTAAATGGCCACGGTATAGCGGCGGAATCAATCATGCTATAAATTATCGGGTGGATGCATACAATTTTTTTTATACCCAAAATCCGTTTTCAGAAATAATCGCCGGAATCGGTTCGGATGGATATTATTTTTCCACGATTTGCCATCGACCTGCGGTAAAAGCTGTAGGAATAAGAAAGAACAGTACCCGCGGTACGTTATAATACATATTATAATTAACGCTATCTCGGCCACGTTCTTTAAACAACAACGCGTAATAAATAAATAAATAAAATCTTGCGCGCGCAAAGACCTAATAGCATACACCCTAAAACGGCTATAAAATTGGAAAATAATTACGCCCTACGTGTTATGATTACCATTGCGTGGATGAGATGCCTCCATATCGTCGCGTACCGTACACTATTACGCTGCGGCGAACATCGCATTAAAATAATTTGTAACTTAACTGCTTGTATTTATATATAATAATAATGATAATAATGATGCCTACATTAAAATGTTTAAAAATACCATCGCGGCGCGGTGTCATAAATATTTTATTACCAACGCGCATACCTTACCTCCTATAAAGTCAATTTCAGACGCACTATGCGTACATCATATTATAGTATACTTGAGACGACTAATGCGCCCACCCCCGACCATCTGATGCCTAATTTTATCACTTCGTTTGCGGTTTGTGCGGCAAAGGTATATAATAATGATGACCGATTCTCGACGGAACGTGAACGGCGAAAAAAAAAAAAAATCGAAAAAACCTACGCGTAAGGAGCGCGGCGCTGGGTATACAAACGGAAACAATAAAATTATTACGTCCATTCCAAAGCGAACGAATAATTAATTGCGCCGAATTTTTTTTTTCGGTTTACTTTTCGTTTTCCCCGCACTACATATTATTATTGCAGTACAAGCAGCAAAGACGGATTTACGACTTATCATACGGCGACGACGACGACAACGACAACAATGTATCCCGAATTGTATTAGCATAATAATATACATTATAATAGGTCGATAAATTGTTTAAAATACTGGATTGCTTGTAGCCAATAAATACAAGCGGACTAAAACAATATGCAAATACGGCGCTCGCGTGTATCTATGTATATATAAATGCGTCCGTGTAGCGAGTAATAATTTATTTATTTTTAAACAGTCCGTTTAAACGCTGCGCAATTAAGCCCCGGCGGTTTTTTCGCCGCATTCCCACCCCGTCCCTGCTCCCCCTCGACCACTACGAATATTTAAGTATGTACATTATACTATATTATACACGATAGCTACGCGGTGTTTTTACGAATTTTCGCGAGGCTACCGCACGAGGCTTCCGTCGATAATGGCGGTGCAGACAACGCGCGTCTGGCTCGCACGAGTTGATCGAATACGCCAAACGAGACCGACGGGAACGCATAAAACAACAAACGCGTTTCAATAATATAATAGTGTTTGGTATTAAGCACGAAATGCGTTTTTCCTGTTCGGAACGTTTTTAAGGCCTCGCTCGCACACCCGGCCGCCGTGGTGATCATGACCAACGTCACGTATTAGTATTAATTATTACACTATAATATACTGTATGGCTCCGGCTAAGGTTTTCTCTGCGCTCTTTGCAACGTTTCCATAAATAGCTTCCCGTGCTGTCAGGAACACGCTTCACGTGGTTTTGAACGATAGAACGAAATCCTATTTTGCCTTTTTATTCAACAAGCATTTTATTCAGCTTTTGAGGGTTTTTATAGCATTTTTGGAGTTTTCTAGTTGAATTTTAAAATTTTCCTCGATATTTTTTACACGAATACGTGATTTTTATGTAATTATAACCAAATAACTCGAGTAAAGATACTCGAATTAGATTATCGAATAATATTGCAATGTAGCGATGTTAAAACATGACCAAACGTTTTTTTATCAATCTTATAAAATGCCATCTACACCATAATTATTAAAAATGAAAAATGTAGTGACTTTTTTACAAAACCTAAAAAAAGCAGCAGTTTTTGCGGATCTTTTAGGTCACTCAGAAGTCAGCTCTAATTATTGCGTATGTACCGCACGAGTGAAATGCGTATACCGTATAGTTGTACACTCAAATGTTGTTATAACTACTCGAGATAATCCACATAATGGTTTGAATAAAATCTTTGAAATTTAAATAAACATTTATTCCGCGGGATTTAGCATGCATAATGACGTTCTTTTCCGTCTTGTTTCACCGCGCCCCGCCAAAGCTGCAGGCCTATTCTATTATGTACACGCTTACGTAAGTATACTGAAATTTATACGCAGACTTCGCGAGCTAATTCGACTCGGCGACTCACCGCGTAATGCTGCCGCGGTTACGACGTCGGTGCAGTGTTATCCGTATTGTTATTATCATAATATTTACACAAACAGCCGTACAACAGCAACAACTTATGCGCAAAACGTACACTGGATAAAACTGACGTAGTAGCAGTCGTCGTCGTCGTGAACGTTTATTTATCCCCGCACGGCTTACGATTGTTGAAATACTTCGAGTATCGTACACCGATTGCTCTTTTTTGGACCGCGCGAAACGTGAAGGATATCACAATAATACAAGTTCAATGTTTACACATAAATACGTTATGAGGACGTCTAAATATGGCATTTTCGTTTTAACTTTTTCCTATTTGATTATCGCTCAACGCTTGTTTTCGATTTCTCCGTCCGCCGTCGTCCTATAATAGTCTGAGAACAAAAAAAATGGCCTTCTCTTGCATCTGGAGCGAAGAAGGATTACGCGAGGACAGCGCAGCATCTGTTCAATTTTTTTGTTTCCCGTTGTGTATATGTATATTAGGTTTTTTTTCTGTTTTTTGCTTCTAGAAGTTTGCCAGAAGTAGTAAATAACGTTCCGGAAAACGCAGGGTCTTTGAAAAAATGCGAAATAATTAAAATAAAAAAAAGAGAGAAGAGACGGAACGAAACGAGAGCAAAAGAAACGAAGAAAAATATTATAAACTTTTTATACGGTCGACTTGATTTCGCAGACGGAACACATATAACTTGGAAAATATCGATTTGGCGTCGGGAGGATTTTTTCCCCCGGTTTCGGCTTCTATATCGTTATAAAAACGGAACAAAAGCAGTGCAGCGATTGTTGGAAAACTTCACAGTGATTACCGTTACGCCGTTCGGTAGCCGAAAATAGCCTGCAGCGTGAAGACGGAACTGCACCGTATTCGCTGCACCTGCCGCTGTTGTTTTCGTCCGAGCAATTTATTCGCGTGTGTCTTCGTACCTCTCTACGAAGGATACTATTATAACGATCGGACGAACACCGCGGCCGCGACACGGCTCGTGTACCTTTTTCGTGGATATCGAAAATTAAGTTTCGCACCTGTTCCGACGAGAAAACGTCGAGTTGCGCATAGGCGATTGGCGAAACGTTTGGCGAAATGATTGACGACGACCCGGACGTGTAGAAGACGATAATACCGCAGAGAACAACGAGAAACGGCTGTTGAGAAAAGAGGACGATGACGACGCGATTAAAGAAAAAAAAAAAACACCGTACGCGTTACGGAATTATATTATCTCGTGTCGATTTATATTGTCGAAACGCGCCAAACCCTCAACGAGAAACTGTTTAAACCCGAACAGGTCGACGCGGCACGACGCGTGTAATAACATTATGCGTGTATAAAAATGCTAATAAAACCCAACGCGCATCAGTCAAAGCAAATATGCGCTAGACTGTTTAATAGGAGTCGTAAAGAATCCCCGTACGTGTATTATAATATATTTAAACCTCTTATTATATATGATTTTTTTATTTTATTTTTTAATCCTAGTTAGCCGTAGGAGTGGTGACCACCATCGGACCGGTTAGCCGTTCGATCGGTTTCCGATTTCGCATAACATTCTTGTACGTGCGGTGGTGTGCGCGTGTAAACCGCGGTCATCGTTATACGTTCCCACACACACACACACGTATTCACACACGGTAACCGCAGTGGTTATTCGACTTATCGAAGTGTACGCGTATTTGGTCAATGAGATTATTAGGTGCATTACGCCGCGCGGTCATCGTCGTTGCGGTCTTACGCCTTTCAACCCATTTGTTCCGGTCGGTTTCGAAATGGCGTCGGCCCGCAACCGTAGACCGGAATTCGACGGGAGTATTACAATATATTAACTGAAAATGGGAGTATACAAACCTACACGCGTTGTGTGCGCGCACGGATAAGTTTAGAGCTAAAAAGGATTTGACCGGGCTCACCGTTGAATCATAATACGAACGCCAAAGTCGGTACATGTATTGTTACGTGTTCAGTTTTGTTTTCGACAACATTTGCTCATTCACGAACACATTCCCGATACTACCAGTCCCGTAGAAAATACGCTCTATAACTTTTTTGTTGGACTCGCGCTCTAACGCTGTACATCTCTATGAGTCAAACTTTAACAACTCACGGTCTCGACGTTAAAAAAAATCAATGTTTTTCAAGGGATTATTATGATATCATGTAAGCAGCATATTACGGTATAGTACCATGTGTTGGTCTCTGGAGAATAAATGTTCAGAGTTACTGCTGTTTACCAATATTTGTTTAAATCAAATAAGGCCAGTAGAGAAAATGCATTCATTTTTACGTCATGGCGTTTCGATTTAAATAAACGAATACGCACGTATTTAATCTCGTCTTGAAATTAATATAAAACATCGCACATAGCATTTTTAATAAGAGCGTTTGAAAAGTACACTACGCTTTAAAAGCTTCCTGATAAAACGTTAAATATTGTATTACTCCGATGAAAGTTTGGATTAATTAATTAGGTTTTAGGTACATTTTTTAAACGAACGCCGAACAAAATGAATATATAATGTAAGCGCACGTTATATACACAGCAGTATATACATATAATATTATTATAGTGGCAGCCTGCGTTTGATACAATTAACGTTACACGTTGTTCGAAATAACATAAAGTATTATTGTATTACTAAAAAATATATATTTAGCTGCTGTTTTCGCGCCGGTGATCCTATCACCAGGCGAACATATTGTGTGTAAAAAAAAAACCGTAAACGGCATTCTCGATTAATTACGCTGTTGCGGCCTTAGACGGTCGTAAAAATATGATTGTTCTCTCACTGACATGGTAAAAAAAAAAAAAAAAATGAAAAAAAATAACAATAATAATAAAACGACTTATGAACAAAGGGAATATTACTATTTGTAGTGCGTGGCGCGGGTGGTTTGGACTGCGAACAGCTCCGTATCATTAGTACGGATTCCAGTAGAAAAATAATAATAATAATGACAACAACTCCGCCACCGTCAATATAATAATGATGATAATATATGACGACTAAATGACTTAAATGTTTACCGAACGGGGAATGACAGCGACGTTTTATTATTACATTTGTATTTACGACCGTATCGCGCACCACGCACCTATGTACGCGCACTTAACGAAGATGCTTTTATGACGTTAGAATGCTGACGAGAAAAAAATAAAACAGACGACGCGAGTGGGACAGATATTATTCGTCCGGGTGGTGAAAACCGTCCGGGCGACGGCTTCGCACGCGGGCACGTCATCGCGCGCTAAGTGAAAACACCTATTAAATGTTTAATGTTGTATTTAATTTTAGACGAAAAGTCAATCGGCTTATATTATTGTTACATGTTCTAAGCGCACGAGTGAAACCTATAAAGCAAAAAAAGAAAAAAAAACAGCCCGAGTGTAATCTATTTCGAGTTCACTTTACGAAACATCCTCGTCATAGGTTTATATATATATATATATATATATATATATTATATACTTGTACTGTAATATAGTATTATAGGTCCAATAAAAGATTAAATTATGTTTTGCTCTGTTTTCGTATCGTGGAATTTCGTTTTAGATTTTTCGAGTGGTGCGGTAAAAAGCGATATTGATTTTTCGACGGCGCGCGTACACGGTACATTCGGTTTTTTCTCGGTATTAATATTTTTTTAATGCTGTAAAAGAAACTTCGAAAGTCTCGTATCGCTGAGCTTCACGCACGAAACGATATTATATAATATGTAATGTAAGTAATACATGTCTATAAAGGACCGTAAAGACGTTGGCCCCGCAACATTCGTCCCTAACCGTAATAATTTTATTTTCCCATGCCTCGCTGCACCACGGTTAGTCACTCGTCTTGCCATATATGATTTTTTTTTTTTTACGAAATCGCACTCGGAATGATTCCAGTTTTTGTTTCTGGGTCCATACAAATCGATTTCCGTATGGTGAGAAAAATATTTTACGTTTACGATCAGTATATACAGCTGTCACAATAACAATAATTATCTCGTTGAAGACAAATCCGTCGACTTTCTTCATTGTTCGGCCTTCGGCCGCTATGTACATTGTACATACTTGGTATATTATTTGAACTTGCATAAATCACACATGCAGATACTTAATAAGTGTAAGTGTTTATTAAAATGAAACTATTTTTGTAATGCGCATTTTAATAACTTCTGTATTATTTTCATTAATTATGCATCTTTAACTAAACATAAAATATGCAACAAAAAAAAAAAAACGTTTACAGTGCCGATGATAAAAATAAATGTCTTCTCTCACTGTTTGCTGAGGAAATCTTCTCGAATGAAAATAATGAAGATATTCATAATATCAAGTCGTTACTCAATATCAAAGTGATTATTGAAAAACCTTACATAAGTGGAAATATTTTGGTCACACGCAAAACTATTGCAACGACGATTCCAGTTGCGTTAAATGTGGAGAATAAAATCATACGAACGTGTGCATCAAAGACCGGAACAGCCCAGCTGAATGTGCCCTTTGCTCCAAAAACTTCACCAACAGAGTTTTCCTAGTTTTCAAGAGAGCTCTCAGTAAAAAAAATCTCTTCAATAGCAACCGCTTCGTACAATCAATCCGAAACGAAAACTTATGCCAAAGCATATAACCAGCGGTCAAAACTCTCCCACTGATCATTTTTCTGGAAATTTATCACATTTCATCACTTATCTATACTCACCAGTAAGTCCATTAACAATACTTCTCTCTTCAGTTCTTAATGCACTATGGTCGCTATAGGTACCAGCTATCCAAAATTATTTCCCAACTATATTTTGCTCGTTGAAAAACTTATCCATTCAAAATGGTCTCATTAATATCTAAAATAAACTATTTTTTTTTCCGTATCAGTTTCAATGAAAAGTTAAGACCACATAAACTATTAATATCCATATCCGTTTACTTTGTTATTAGTTATTACACAACGTTTTGTTTTATATTTTAACTGTACGATATCATAGCTGTAGTAAAAGAAAAAAATAACGTTAATAATAGGACGCATTTTTAACGTGTAATTATATAACACAACGTGTGTTCCTGGAACGCTTTCGCGACGACTATTGTTTCAATTGGTCACCGAATATCAAGTGTACCCGCGTATACGTGTAGAACACACGTTGTCCGTACACGCGCTTAACGCTTATGTACTCTGTCATGACTACCACGTATTATACGGAGCCGGTTATCGAGTGTTTTTATTTTTGCAGAACATATAATAATAATAGTACGAGTAATATCATATATATACGTATACCTATGTACGTAACGTATAAAGCATAATATGATAATAACATTATTATGATAAATGAAGTCGGACGTCTTATTCTTATCCACTGGCAGCCGAGCGCACCGTTTGAGTACCTACCGAGAGAGAGAGAGTGAGAGAGAGATACGTATATTGCGGAGAGAGCGCGCGGGCCACGCGGAGCGCACGGTGGACACATTTCCGTAATTTATGATCTATAAGTTCGATCCGGTCGTCTATCGCGGTGGTCTTGTGCGTATACTGTAGTGTGGGTCTCCGCGACTGCTAAAAGGCTTGGTCCTGCGCGTGCGGCAAAACGCTATTATTATTATTACTGCTGTACTCGCGGTGCATAACGGTAAACACACCGATACAACTTTGAGCGTTTCCGCACGTGCGTGGGTGGCGAGGCGGGGACGAGGGCGCGTGTGCACTTAACGTGTCAACGGTCCAAATATTGTGCGCGCCGGGCTGCGGAGTACATTAATTATTTTCAAAACCGCCGTCATAAATCGATCACCGAGTGAAATCACGGGTGGACGTCCGTTTCGTCGTTTTTCGATGTCGATCCGTATTACATAAATTGTGATAATATGTTATCGTACGCGTGGAGACGGTTGGATTACGGGTGGATTTATGTCCGTCCCCCTCTCTCCGTCCGTATGGTGCGCACCACGCGGTAAACTACCCGTGCACTGGTATCGAATATTTTCACGTATATTTTACCGAAATAAAAATAATTAAAACGTTTGTGGAACCCGTCGAAAGACCTCGGCTCGCGCTGGCGGAGATAATAATAACGAGGCGCGACACACACCCCCCCCCCCGTCACCCTTACCGCGGCCCCGACATCGACGTCGACCCGGGGAACTCGAAATTTACGGTCGACATTATAAATCAATCGGCCTCCAGTGTGTCTCCGCAGCGCGCCGCGTTTTGTACGTACGCGCATCACGACAATATATACTTTTCCTTCTTTCCGCCGTTTCTCCCGGTCCTCGCGGCGTCGCATTGTATTTATGTGTTTCACGAACGCGTGTTCGCCTATAAATCCGTTGGTTCCCGCGCGTTCGGATCGGCCGGATACCCGGCGACGCGCCGAGAAAATACGACGACGGTTAATTATTAATAAACGCCGCCGCCGCTACCGAACACGAGTCCGGGCGAATGAACAACTCCACGACTGTGCAAGCACATTGTGGAGATACGAATGGAAAATAAAGTCGGCTGACCTGAAATCGACTGTCCGGATGGAATCACGATGACAACTATGAAAACACGCTTTGAAAATATAGGTCAGCACTTTCATCGCGTCAGCACATATAGGTTTACCGAATACACGCGTACGATTTGGTAGACTACGGTTCCATTCATTTCGATTTTTATAACGTTTCTACAATGCATGTGGCTCCAGGGTGGTGGTTCCCAAAATGTGTTCTGCGGAACCTCAGGGTTCGTGAGAAGATCCCAACGGTACCACGACACATGTGAAAACATTGAGCGACGACCTCTACATTATTTCTTTCGGTAAAATAAAAAATGGTCCTACATTTGGAACACGATAAGGTCTTACATACGCTATCGCGTGCGATGTGATCGACGTATGGAGAAGAATATTCCATGTATTATCTTGGACTATGGATATCTGTTGACACTAACAGTATAGAATTAAAAATCGTGTGCAGATATCCTGAAGGACATACTAACGTATTCATAGAGACTGGAGCCCAATAGGAATTGACGATTACTAGGGTCAGAATCTTAATCGAAAAAACGACTGCCTAATGAGATTGAACTATTTTGAAATCGATTCAAATATGAGGCCTTGGGAACACTGGGGTTCCACGATAGCAAATCAAGTTTTCCAAGGATGCCGTTGTCAAAAAAGTTTAGAAACTGCTGCCCTATAGGCTATAATAAGAATATATGATAATGGAAATAAAAACAAGACTGGAGACAACGTGATGAAGGAAGCCATCCTGCAGTTATGACTATAATTTGGTAAAATATATAGTATCAATAATTAATAATATCAATTGTCAATCAAGTTATATTGTTAAAAATTTTTCTGATGTTCAAAAGTTATTTTTAGAAATTATGTGTTTTATTAATGACTGTTTATTGTTGCAAGATGATCTTAATTCACTAGTTAGGTGGGCCAATAATCGTGGGTTGAAAATCAATATTTCAAAATGTGCAATGTCGTTCTATAGAACTCATGAACGTACATTAATCATTGAACTCTGACTAATGATAATATATTGTTATATGCGGATAATGCGATCAATGATTTGAGTATAATTTCTGATCGTGAATTAAATTTTATTCAAATGAATTAGATGAAATGGTGTTGCTGATCTTTAAAAACTTTAGGTTTTATAAACAGAATTTCTAGTGTAATTTAAATTAGTTAGGTACTATGATTAGATTAGATAATTAGATTATGTTTTAGTGAGGTCGATTATAGAGTTTGGGGCTGTTGTAAAATCCAGTTATTTCTTACGATATGAAATAAGTTGAGCGAGTTCATTGCAAATTTTTTTAATATTGCGGCGTACATATTAAGAATCGATCACCCACACCATGATTATTCAACTTGGCTCGAGTACTTGCGGTGAATTTGATTTTTTCTGAGGCGTCTTATTGATGGCTCTATTGATTCTCCCGATTTAATGACATAAATGGACTTCAAACTACCATCCTTTCATGCCCAGCCCATGTATCTTTATTTTTCTTACCAAAATGCAACACCAATTAAACAAATACTAAGCCATTTCACCGAATTATGATTTATGACAGTATAGTAAAAATGGATCCATCAACTCTACTACAATACATATGTTGTTCATTTTATGGTGTAAGTTTACAATACTGTATGAAAATGGGCATGTTCTCTATTGTTTTATAAATAATTAAAACCAAGTCGGGTCAAAACTTGTGCTGTCTTGCTCCAATTGTACGTACACTCTGTTCAAAGAAGAACACGTCCTTATTACAAATTTACCAAGGAAAAACAATGGATTTTCGGTTTAGAAAAACGGTATATTTAGATAAAACTGAATGCTTTACTAGTTTCATAGACGACTCTTCGTAATACCTTGGACAGCCGTATAGGTCAACACAATATTTTGGAGAAAAATCGTCTCTGTAAAGTGTAGACAATATATTATATAGTCTTGACGATGACGTGATGACATATAGAAGTTTTCAAGTTTAGCTAGGTCTTAACATTATTTCTATTTAATAAAATACGAGAACCTACTCGATATAATATTGTTAAACTGATAGTTTATCATTTCAAACTTAAATGTTGGTTCCATAACTCCGATAATGACCTAAAAACCCCGTATAATATATGTTTCAAAAACTAGGCATTAAAAAGTGTTAGTTAACACGTTTTTTATAAACACGATTTTTCTTTTCTTTATAATTTTATCAGCGTTACGGATAAACAAATAAGTTTTCGTCAGCGTTATATTCAAGTATTGTTTAATCGTTTTGTGCTTGTCGTACCTTGATAATTCTAATTTTAAGTCTTGGTTTATCCAGTTAAAGTATGAAGTTTTATCTATTATTTCGTCAATCGTGTTTATTATTTTTGATAATCATTTTCACTTGTGAGTTGTGACAAGCATTATTTCATGTTTTGTTATAAATGTTAAAATTTCAGTTCGTTGGTTCGATAATTTATCAATTTTAAAACTTTGTTTTGGTTTTTATTGAATTTTTTTCGTGTTTTTTATAACAAATATGGATGAACCAGGACCATCTCGACCAAAACGGAACTGTACAAGACGTGAGTACGAAACACGAATCGAACAAATGCTTTTTGAATCAGATAGTGACGAAAATTTAGACCTAAGTGATTCTGGTAGCGAGTATATGGGTGAAAATACTGAGTTTTCTGAAAGTGATGATGAAATTTCGGATATTGATCAAAATATAAATACACAAACTCACATAAAAGTTTTTAATTTTAATTTTTTATTTTTCACTAAGTGTAAGAATGTTTATTTCAATTTATATTAAAGTATATGACAACATTTAACAATGCAACAATTAATATGACAACAACTAAACGAATTTGTTCGGCAACACGAGCATCGCTCGGAAAGCTTTTGGGGAAACCATGCCAAGTACAGGCATGCTCTATAGCGTTACGACGTAATATTATCCGCGGTACCTATGCATTCATTTATACCTAGATAGATAGACATAGAAATCGAGAAGAGAAGGACACGCGAAGAGCTATTGCCGTAGTAATAATAATAATCATGTATCATCCACGAATACGAAATCGAGAAAAATACGTTTTCGGACGTACCCACAGTATTGCAGCGGAATGCGAACGGTGATTAAGCGCGAACGGAAGACCAGTGATTTGTCTTCGGCGTTAAGTATATACGTAGGTGCTGCTTGTTCCCCCTGCCGTCCCCACACACTCACGCGCAAAACACACACACACACACACACACACGCCGCGGTCTCGTTGGCGACAATTCAAATGCGGCAGACATCGTCTATGCATAGTAGGTACAAGCGTATACGTCGGTACATAATGTACCTAATATACCTCTTGATAATTACGTATGCACGTCGTACAACTCTCTGCTTCTATATACATTATACATGTACGATACACGCGCGTATTATATTATAATAATACACACGAGCCGGCCAAATTAACCGGGAGAATTATTCAAAACGTAATGAATCGCGTTGTACGTATTCCGCGGGCACGGTTGTAACGATTACTATCCGCGTGCGACCGTCTCGGATACGGATCGAGCAAGTTGTCTCGGACGCGAGCACACACGCCGCATACGACTACCCGTGCTGCGTCTTTACACGCCGGACGCACTTATTGCCAGCCAGCCGCTGTGGCTCGAGCGGCGATACAGGTACGTTGGCACCGGTGACAACGGATCATTTGCATACGGCGGTGGTGGCGTTCGGTAAATGCATGCGTATTGCGTTATGTTGTTTCGCGTCTCTAATCAATACGCATAGTGGAAAAATTAACGCTCGAGCCGACGCACATAAGGCCAATTGCCCATATTACTTATATACATATAAATATATATTATATAAATAGTATACATATTATGTTAACAATAATTATTGCATATTAAAGTACGTACCTGGCGCTTCAATATCCATCTTGAAAGAATTGTGATATTAAATTTTAAAATGAACAAATCGAGTGTAATAGTATGATATCAACGTATGTTGTAACAATCGGTATTGGCCGTGCGTCAGATAACCAAACTTTAAGTACACACACAGGCTATTATGTCACAAAATAAATGATTGCGCTACATTATGGACTGGTTTATAGATAATATTTTAAAGGTATTTTCAATAACTATAAAGAACATTTTGATTTTGATTTTTGTCGTCGTAATATGGGTAATTGGCCTTATGTGCGACGGACGAAACGGATCATTGTACCGCACTGAAAGTATTTAAATGGTAAAACGACACGCGAGGGTGGAAACAATCAATTAGATGATATTATAAACAAACACCGACGGCCCATAGTAATAGTAATAGTACTGGTATTCAAATAGCGTTTTATATTTTCCCCAAACTAACAATTAAAACGTGTTTCATAACGTTTTATTATTTTCTGAAATTTTTTTTTTTATTATTCGTTCTCCATGCATATATTATGCATACCGCCGTATGTACACCGATTCGCTTCAACGACGTATACAACACAAACTCACACAGTAAATAAAAGTAAAACATTTGAAAATAAAAGATCTAGAACGAATTCAAGCATATTTATTCATTATACTCGTAAACCAATTCTTACCAAGACAATTATATAGTTGTGCTAGTTATGCGGTGTCCGTGAATATATTATGATTTTAACTATTTTTCGTTTTGGATCGAGTGAACAGTACTTTTTTTTGTTATAATACACTTTTGAAATCATTTATCTTTCCGTTAAATGTATTTTCAATTAATAGTTCAGCTATGATTGAAATTCTCTGTGATTTAATTAAATTTTAAAACTTGTTACTTTTCATATTGTTCTTTTTTTATTATAATCATTTAAAAGTTGTAATACTTTCTTACTTCTAGGTAATAATATCTTATTCATAATATAAGATCGACTACGTAACGTGTCAATAAAAGTTGGTTGTATGTACGTCTAAAGTCAACCTATTTCTTTGTCCCGGTGTTTCACTCACCCCAATACCTAAGCAAGATTTATTGCTCCCGTTATGTTGTATTATAATATAGTGGGCGGGAGCACGGAACTATTTGAAACGAATTCGCTACGACGACAACGACTACGATATAGGTTCGTTTATTTTTATTTTTGTTTTTGCTACGGCCATTGTAGTGCTTTGAGAATTTCGTAAACGAAAACCAACAGCGGTTTTTTGAACATCGCGTTCAAAATTCAAATCGTTATCGTTCGGATACAGCTGCGGCAGCACAGCGACGGAGCAACGTTGTATTACACGCAGTGAAACGACTGAGAAATCCACACCACATCATCGCACAAGTGCTCATAAAAATGAACATTACAAGCACTGCAATATGGTTCAAATGATATTTTATAATTACAACTCCAGAACAGAAGCGCGGCATTTGCTGCAGGCGAGACAAAAGTTATACTGGTGGTGCACGTTGAACTCGGATTCAAATCAAGCAGTGGCGTGAATTGGTTTGGAACCTTTATGAAGACCCGAGAGCTTTGTTCTGAACGTGACCGATAGATAATAATAATAGCTCATTTATTTAAGTCGCTCTATTCTTTTATTTATTTTTTTTTCAACTTTCAAACACAATAATATAACATATATAATATTGACGTTCATTCCGAATGATTACGAACGATTTTAAGGATGGTCAACAGTAACTATGTATGTACATATTATATGTGCGCGTTTTTCGGTTTTTTCACTCGATTATAATAATTTGTTGGTCGATCGAGGGCTAATAAATATTTAATTGAAATAATTGTTTTTCGCAACAGCCTCGTTGTGCACTTAGCCGTCATGAAATAACAATGTAGTTTCAAAACTAAATTTGCAACGCAATTTTATCGCTCTATATATACATGTATCGTAATATATATGTGTATATACTCTGCCAGGCAAAAGTTTTTCCGACATTGTGTTCGCACTCATTGTATTATTCAATATCATAAACATTCGACGCATTAGCGAAATTCAGTTTACATAAATTATCGACACTACAAATAGCTCGGAAAGAAGTTTTCGATTCGGAATACCTGAGAGCCCGGCGAACATTTATTAATGCGAGTTTAAATTTAACTTTCGCCCGCCGTATAATTAATTACACGACCACGTTTAACAATGTTTTATTTACTTGCGCCCGTGTGTACGATAAATGTGGCCACGCGGCGTAAAAGGAAAACGGACCGAAATTCCGGGCAAAACTTTCGTCGCGTAGATTATTATTTATGGTTATAGGTTGGTCTCTTCCCTATTCGTCATCAAATATCGTGTGGACAACGTCGGCACCTATACGTGTTGGATAAAGTTTCTTTAACAGGAAATCATTTGCGTGGGCTCGTGCGCCCGAGTACAGTAAGTGTGTACGATCGTGCAAAACAAAAATATCAATTATAAACACTATATACTTGCCGACGAGAAAATGAATTATTTTCAATAAAAATTAACCGTTAGACGATCTTACTCAGTGATCGTAAAATCATTTCTGGATCCATTTTTGTTCTTCATATTCTGTTCATATTCTTACTATACTGACTATACATGTACTTAGTACCTATACCTTCTTTTAATTGATTTTAATTTTCATAACATCTGGAACTTTTTGTAACGGCACGGTTTGTCAAAAATTATTTAGAGTATGTAGTACCCGATATCTAGGTCTAACGTTTGACAACCACATGAGATGGAATCTTCATGTGAATAACATAGTCATGCGTCTTCGAAGTCTAAATTACAGTTTCTATAAGCTACGTAAAATTGTATCTGTTCATATCATGAGAACTGTATATTTAGCTCTATATCAAGTAATAATCCAATATGGTCTGTTACTCTGGGGAGGACTCTCGGATAACGCTCTTAAACCTTTATTGCTTCATCAACGTCAGATAGTGCGCATATGTTTACAAAAAACAAACTATGTTGGATCAACTAATTTCAACTTTAGGGAGCTCAATGTATTACCAGTTGACCTTTTATTCAAAAAAATGGCTATTTTGTGGGTGGTTAAACACCTAGATCGGTGGGTTGACAAAAATGTTTTCAATAAAAAAAGAGCTTTTCGCTCATTTGATGCTAAAACATCACTTTTTAAAAAATCAGTTGGTCAAAAGTTTGTTGATTTTCTTGGTCCTTTGTATTATAATTCTATGCCTTTCACTTTAAAGAAAAATGTTAATATTAATTATAATTATAATAACGCTAAAAAATTAATTGTTGAATGGCTGCATGTATCGTTAAATGTAACTTTATGATAATTTATTATTGTAACTTTGTTTCTTTTTTCTTTTCTCTCTTTCCATATTGTATAACTACGCAATTTGTGATTTAAATTTATTTTTATTCTAAGCATATGTAACAATTGTAACTCCCTATCTTCGCCACAAGCTTAGCTTACAGAAGATAGGTAATTCAAATGTATAAATTAATGTATAATTGTATATTTGTTTTTAAAAATAAAAAAAAAAAAAAAAATAACAGAATTTTTTTTTTTTTACAGCTTCAATTCTTTACAGATTATCATACTGAAATCAAAACAAAAGCAATTATTATTATCACAAATGTACCTATTGCTTTTTTGACGCGAAATTCGTAAATGATAAATGATCATAGTGATGCGCGAGGAACGTAAAGTACATATGTGCCGACATTCATTATCAATAAATCCATTTTAAAACTATAAATTACAACTTTTAGAGTATCTGTTCATCTTCCGAACATCGTTTTTCAAAATGACCCTTCGAACAGTTCATGTCAGGTCACTAAATTTATTATGTGTCGATTTCAATATTGTTTTTGTTTTTTTTTATGATACTAAAAATTTTTAGTTTAGTTCTCCTATCAGTTGTACAACAGTTTACCGTGTACATACATCATTCAAGCACCGAAACGATCGAGAATAAAATAAAAGAAAGTTATAAAAAAAACATAATTTGAACATTTTAGTTTGAATACAACAATATTGATTCAACGGGTTTGTTTAAAACTAGGTTTTCAAAAATTGATTTTCAAAAGTTATTTTACAGAGTGAAAATACTACGAAAACCGACGCTGTTCATATTATATATGTATAAAGAATGGTATACACAACCGTTGTCAATATTTTATATCAGCTCGTGAGTTCAACGTTGTAATAATTTTAGACTTGGGAAAAAAATGCATTTTTCCAACAAGCAATTAGTCGTTATTAATTAATTAGTTTTTCCAATAATCATTGGGGTTCAATTTCACCACCCCCTCCCTTGTATAATTCACCGAAACCGTATAACTACCTACGCTTGACTTGGCGGGAATAAATCATATATATATACGACGAGATCAGACGGTTGGAAAAACGGTTTTCCGTAAATAAAACGTATAAATCATCCGATCGTTTTTATATGCCCCCGCGGTGAAGACTAATCGCCGACGATATATTTTCTCGTTCGGGACACCTGACCCGCTCGCGGAGGTGGAGCCCGAGTGTGCACACTAGTATACACCGTGGATGATATATTGTTTTATCACTGCCGCGGAGTCCAATGAATGGCAATGTGATAAGAACTCGGAAGTTGATTTATGCGGCGTAGGTGAGAGAGGTGGAGACGGATATCATCCCCGTGCGTACCCTTGTTTTTGGTTTGATAAATGGCCGTCCGTCCGCGCCCTTTCCGAGCGGTTCTTCGCGGATGATACGGCCGCGACGAGTAGCAGCTGACGTGCGCATTTACATCCGACTACGCTCCTGCAGGGCGCGATCATCTCACACGTCATAGGTATACCTACGGCCCGGGAAATCTTTTTGAGTCTCGATCCGAAATCAAAAACGAGAGAGAAAAAAAATGTACCAGACCTCGCATATAATAGGAATGCCCCCCCCCCCGTGCGGATATTTATAGTCGTTAAAAGCTCCATAAAACCTAGTATAAATCCCTTTTTATGGACACGTCGTATCCTATATCGTATCGAATACTATTTTTTTCACTTTCTTCTATAGAATATGACGTATATAATGTATCTCACGTAATATTATATCTATTTATCTGACACTGTGATGTTGGTGGTATTTTTTCTCCCGACGATATTTTCGCACGGAACACACATATAATACAGAAACATAAAACCATATATACAATAATATCAAAATTATACATTGGCGTGTTCGATCATAATAATAATAATATAATATAAATAAACTTTGCGGTGCTCCTTAGTCGCACGAAGAAGGCAAAAATCAATATACGATTCATAAGTCCTTTGCAACGACCTCACAATGTTCAAATGACATCACGGGCTTACGTTAATATTATTCACTCGGACTACGTTCACTCGAGTTTCGTAACTTTTTACGCAACACTATTCCAAACGGGATCGGATTATTTAAACGTCATTAGGTACATGCCTACCGGCTGTACTCATCATCATCGTGGCATACGATATCTAGGACGACGTGTAACTATACGTGTATACTTAGAATAATTGAAAAATTATTTTCACCTGAGGTTGCGATGTCGTTAATGTTAGCCGCGTTAACGATATTTCGACAGTTCTGCGGGAATATAATCAACATGTTGTGTACCGATTGACAATAATTTAGTTGCGCTGAAAAGTCGATAGACGTGTCGGTTCGCAATATCTGGAAACCTAATTCTATCGATCGGAATACTTAATAAACGACGATCAAAATAAAAAAAAACTGTAATACAAATATATAAACGTGTGTGTGTGTGTGTGTACAGCATTAGGATGATGACCTAAGGACGTCCGTATTGTCAATATCAATGCGTGTTTGCGTATTGTTAATACGAACATGTATACCAGCTACTACATAAGGCGTGTGTATACTTACGGGACGTGTACGTTTTCGTCTCGACCCGTCGATCCGTCAAAAACAATATAGGTACACGTATATATTTTCCCGATGATAGGAATCTATTTCGGAAATGTTTTTGTTTGTTTTCCTTCTTTAAAAAAAAAAAATTCTAGAAAGCCAAAGCGTGTTTTTTTTATACCTCCGAGGTAGGGTGGAATATTTAAGCGCACGGTTAAATAAAATACAGAGACATTTTTCTTTCGGGTCGGCGCAATGTATATATACATGTATAGGTGCACACCTATTCTATGTACGCGCACAGCATATACGTGTATGTGTATATGTACTATAAGGCGCGCACAGCACACACGCACACGCACGCAAACGAAGTAGTAAATAAATTACGAGAACTCGAGGGGTAATATTGGACGTAACGTCGTAACGTCGGCATTATATGACATCGCGTGTATGCAAATTGATGATAATGGGATACGAAACCTATACGCGTATAGTAGGTGTACTGCGCTACCGACCGGTGTCGATCGTATATGCATTATGCACAGCCGCGTGTTGTAATCATTATTGTTTAATAAATCCTTTTTGAATGCGCGCACGTCGCATTTTACCGTTTTCTTTTACCTCGACCTCGCGTATCGTTGCCACTTTCATTAGTAATTTAATGGAAAATTATTGTTTCGCTAGACTTTTGTAAAAGGAAAAGAATACAAAAAAAAAAAGAGGAAAAAACCTTTTTAGTATACTATATAACTGCTTGCACTCGTAAATATTAAGCTGTTTAATAGACGACCTTTTACTTACCGTGTATATATCGTATACCAATTACCAGCTATACAATATAAAGTTATATTAATTGCGCAATCTGTGATTTTAAAGTCCGTACAGAAATAGGTAGGTACCTACAATTAATGCAATCCCGAGTACATTAGCTCCGTTGGCAATCTCGTCGTCGACCTAATAATAATGAGGTTTACCTGTCGTTTTATGAAAATCATTCATTCGTTCAACAGAATTTCGATACTTATTGTTGTGAGTTCGCAGTCATGTCGATTAAATAAATCTCGCGATTATTAAAAATCCAATAGTAATTTATTGAAGTTTCTATAGAACTGGTATTGTCGCGTTTTAAATTGTACTTTTGCTCCCGAAACGGTTTTATTTTCAATCATAAATAGTACAATTTTTCTAATTTTTTCCTGCTAAGACACTAAACGTTACAGTTATAGAAGAAAAAAAAGAGCATGGAAATAGGAAGAAAATAAAAAATTGCCGCGACAGTGGATATCGCGTGTTTAAGGTAAACGCGTCTACAATAGAGGTGCAGCACGAGCCGCGCGTGGAATATATTTATATACCTAGTGCGATAAAGAGTGCAACGACTTGAACACATTTTAATCCTCTCGTTTCCGACAAATAAATTTGTATTTCAATTACGAATTACAATATAAATACACACGGCGCGTAATCGGAACCGAAGAAAATCCACGATGGAGACCGCGGTGCGCGCATCGGACCGGTCGAAAACTCGGGACAAACGCACGGCGATAGTGTCGTATAGGTAATAAAATGTTATTGTAATCTTAACGTCTGCGCGGTGAGAACGGAAAAGAAAAGAAAAAAAAAACATTATTTACACGTGAAACAAATTAACGGAATTATATATTCACGTCCACTCCCGCTCGCGTACATATATACGTGTATATGTGTGTTACGGTGTGATCGTGTATAATAATATAATATAGTTAATAGGCATTAAA
This sequence comes from Periphyllus acericola, assembly GCA_949715065.1. Taxonomy (NCBI): domain Eukaryota; kingdom Metazoa; phylum Arthropoda; class Insecta; order Hemiptera; family Aphididae; genus Periphyllus; species Periphyllus acericola. The sequence continues at coordinate 4,335,872 of OX454271.1, forward strand.
TTAAATAAAAAAAAAAAAGGAAAAAAATAAAAATTAGTAAATAAACCCATACGGAATAATACTTAACACCGAATCGGTTAGCTGGGAGGTGAAGGGCAGCCGCACGACGAGCGTGGGGAGACACGAACACTATTGCTGATGGAACATACTCGTTCTCGACGTAATAAAAATCCCATTAGATCGAGCTTCTCGGCTTGTTTCAGATACGCCGACATGTTTTTATGCTAACGCGCCCGGCACTTGGCCTCTCTTACCCTCTCCCCATCCCCCGAGCGCCACCCTTCCCGGGGCGCACGACGCCCATTGATCCCGCGAGTCGTCTGTAACCGCGTAACGCGATAATAATATGTTTGATCGCAAGAGCTCACCGACCGTACGAAGTCTAATCGTAAAACCTATACGCGAATTACGTGTCAATATTAATACCGCCGCTGCCCGTACCTATATCGAACGGCGCGCGAAAATAGAATCGTCACGTTTTGTCCGGTCGCGGTTACGGTAACATTGTACCTAACACGATAGAGTACAACTGCGGCGGTTTACCTACGATTTACGAGCTCCGTCGCGCGTTTCCAGCAGTGGCCATGAGCCATCACCGAACAGCGAGCACAAACATTCATCCGGAAATATTACCTATATATCGTAGTTTTTTCAATAATCCCGCGGTGTGTCGTGCGTACACATTTTTGCGATTTGTCCGGATCGATATTCCGACGGTATTTCGAACGCGAATAGAAATAACTTATGAAACGTCTTACTATATTATTATTATTATGTTCGGTTACGTGCGCTCGGATGCGTGCGAGTGTACCGTACGTGCAAGGACGCGTCTGCGGCGAAAACCGCGCAAGGCGGTATACGTGGCGCGGAGCCCAAATGACAGTTGTTCATCTTAGACTATACTCGTGTTTTTGGTTTTTCAAAATCCGTCCGATGAAATTGTAGTTTGTGCAGTACATGCAATGAAAAAATATGTGTTTTTTCGATCGGTTCGGCGTTCTCGTACTGATAAGTTCAAAAAACTTTATACGCGCTCTCGCGAATGGTATGGTCGCAGGGGATATAAGTGACCGCAAATATGAAAGGTGCTATGAATAGACTTATACGTAAGTATTCGTGCAGATAATTTGTGCAGACATGTGAACCTTACCTCGTTTTCCATAGCTCTCTGTGCCACGCTCGTTTCGTTATGAATTCGTTTTATGTACTTTTGAAAGAAAATCCAAAAGTTTATATACTGTATTTTTTTTGCAACTTTTTACAATTTTCGATTTAAAGATGGTTTTATTTATTTTCTAGAACATTTTATGGTTTCTTGGGGCATTTTCAAAGTTTGAAGACCAAAATTCGAATTTGAAATTCAGTTTAAAGATTTTTACGTGTTTATGTGGTTTTATAGAAGTATACAAGGTACAGGTACTCATAATTTAATATCAAACCAAAGTAATGCTACAGCCGACAAACTTTTTTTTTTAATAAATTTGTTTTCTTGTTGTTTATAGCTAAATAAGTTTTAAGAAAAATAAAAAAATATAGTTCATTATTTAGAAGGTTTGGAGCATGGAAGCATCTTTTTATGTTCTGTAGGGCATTCAATTTCCAACCATACCCTTAAGTCATAACATACTATACGTATGTGTTGTGTATGTTTATACTTTATATACAGAGTATATACTTAAACGATGGAACATTAAATGTCTATTGTACATAGTATAAGCCATGAGGCGAGTCCCACTGAACAGTCGTCGTGAGCACTTTACCAAATAATACAAGCATAACTTATATTACGGTTTTGACGTCTTATAATATATTTCAAATTCCATTGATATTAGAACAATATGGCACGTGTTGTTTGTCCTGTAAATTAGTTTGACAATTATTGTATGTTTCTCAGTGTACAAAATGTTATAATTATTCGAATTTCCGAAAATTTGTTAAAACAGTAGTCAGCATCTATACGAACGGGATGCAGCGTAAAACGTTAAAAAAATTGTCTCGTTTCGTAACGGCGTATTTCGACAAATTAATAGTTTGCGTTGAGACACTGTTCTCCATGCTGGGCGCGACGTAGTTGGAATTCTCCAAAGACCAACGGTATTTTAATGTGAACACTTAAAACGTTATAGTCTATAGACGGGTCTAATTTTATTTATGCGCATACATTTCGTGTGAGCAACCCATAACTTTGTCATTTCGCATGTTGACTAATTACGTTTCCGTGTATAATAAATGCATTATAATGTAGAACTTTTTCTGAAAACAAGTGTCTTTTATTTTGGAGAATTATCAAAAGTGAATTTACGAGGCTTTCCAAACCAGTTGCCCGGGACTCCAATAAAATGATTTCTTCAAATAATTCGTATGGTAATTTATCGAGGTTACGTTATAATAATGTTATAAGAACGCCGAAGCGATAAATATATTTTTAACGTGACAATTTATTGTACATTGTTGGTGTATTATTTATCTGGTTATTCCATATCGCGTTTTATGTTTTACGGCGGTACTGGGGCGTGAGCTTAACGCGTTCGCTACACAGATACCTACGGCCGATCGGTGAATATTATTAATAACCGCTATTAATCGTCGAACGTTTGTTTACTGCATAACCAACAAATCGCACGAACGCGATATTATACCACGATGATGGTGGTATACGCGTGCAAAAAATTGTCCTCGCAAATAAATCACATCATATATTGTACAATATTATTAATATTGTGTTTCGCAGCTAAAACGTAATCCAAACGAGTTTCGCGCGATATTGAAATATTTCCCGTGCGTGTCACATCGTGATATACTGTATTATTATTATCTGCGGTCATTATTTTGAGTTTTAACGCTCTTCATTTGCAACGTACATCACAGCGATATAATAGACTTTAATTGTCGGGCACATTACTCCAATGCTCACACGCACGCACGCACGTATACGTGGACATTTAAAAAAGAGCTTTTTTTTTTTTTTTTTCGTCGTCCGCAAATGAAACTATCTATTCTTTGCTCCGAAATATCATTATACCATACCATACGTTGGGCGCGTTGCGGAAATTAAAAAACAAAATGAAAAAAAAAAATATGACACACGATCATTATATTGTTCGCGGTTGCTGCGCGAGTAGAAACATTATAACCGAATCGCATTTGCATCGCATTACGCAATAATGATGTCAAAACGGACAGCGAATAATGTGCGTCGGATTATGCGCGAAACGCAAAAATACATTGTCGCACGGGACATTGTAATATACACGCGGCGTAATTATTAACGCACGTGCACGCGCGGATTAATGAAGTTATTCGAACCGGGCGTACGTGTAAGGTTGTCACCGATTTCAATAAATTAAAAAAAAAATAAATATATAAAACCGTCTCCCACGGACACGGACAATATTATACCGCGTAGCGTTGCGTAATACGTGTAACAATTATCGTTACTATTAATATTATTTCAGATAAAAATCTCCAAACGTACGTACCCGTAACCCCATGGCGCGTCGTTTTATTAGAATAATCGTTTGATTTAAAAACCAATTACGAATAATAGAAAAACTATATTTTCCTACGTACGTACTACTGACGAGTGTCGCGATAACATACGTGTACCCGTGCACACATATTATATAGTAAACGGCGTAAACCGGCGAGTGGATTATTTTTTTTTTAAATTTTTTTCGCTCGTTTTATTTTTTTTTCAACGCTAATGACGATCAATCGTGATCATATTTTATCAAACGTACCATTTGATTTGGCCTCTTCGAAATGAGATCCCGCGGCTTTTCTCCATAATAGCAGTGATAATAATTGTTATTATTTCTTCAGCTCGTGCCACCGTGTGTCCGTTCGCATGGACGTGCATTATCCGAGAGATAGTATAGTAGCTTCGTGGAGGTGGGGTGGGGGCATGAACACATTGATGAAGAGTGAGGGCAGTCAAAAATAACAAAATATCATATTATTTAACCATTTAAAATGGGGGAAAAAAAGACTGGATATACCACATATTTATAAATGATAAGCATTATTCATGTTTCATAACTTTAATAATCAGTAGCCGTAAGTCTTAACATATATTGTTACCTTATTAAAACTTTGAAGTTTATCAAAATAAATGGTAGTCAATTTTTTCAATAACAAAGGAGGGCGTGAGATTTCTAAGAATCTACATGGAGGATGGCTTATACAAAAAAAAGGTTGCGAACCACTATAGTACATATCCACGATTCGAAGTTCTATACCGTGAAGCGGAGGTAGCATAATATGCTAAATGTCAGTCGTTCAATAAAGCGGGAATTCGTCTACAAACGGTGTGTCAACGGTTAATTACTGGAATTGTCTACGCTCGTCTGATGCGTGTTTACGTTCACCATAAGATTTCTGTATTTCAGCCTTCCACGTCGAGCCTTAAGCGAGACAATTTTAAATTTTCGAGTTCTTATTGAAGCGAACAATTAAAAAAAAAAAAACAAAAACCGTTTTTGACGGTTACCATAACGATTCGCTAAAACGGTCAAAATAAATAATCGGTTGTACCCGTAACGAAAACATATCCGTGTTAAAAATAACACAAAGTTCAGTAAAAAAAAAGGTTTAACATTAGAACACTGTTGGAAAAAAAAAATTAATATTGTTATTATGCACGGAAATATTCAAGGTGTCTGTGTTCGAAATGTATTTATACAGACAATTTTGACGCATTCAATTTGTAGTGTGGGTTTTTTTAAATGTCAATTAACATTTCACGCCCGCGCCCACCCCCCCCCCCCCCACTCACAACTGTTTAAGTGATCCTGTTGGCTGTTGAAGTCACCGCCTGATAGTGTGTCGTCATACCCCGATCGTTTTACGTTCAGTGCATACGGTAATCATAATTATTATTATCCTGGCGAATAGGCAGAGTGCAGTCGTAAAACGAATAAATAATGCTTATATTAAAAAGATGACTCGGTCAGATTGCGCAGTATAGCAGCTATTATATTGTTATTGTGCACTGCGTTCATTATGCGCGCGATCTCTAATAAATAATAATAATAATAGAAAAAACACGACTGTTTCTATTTTTGCCCACGTGCAAAATATATACGTATATGTTTATCATTAATAACGTTCGCGATTATAATACGATGTTATTATGCTCGCCGTACGAAAGAAAGGGAATACTATTATTATTATAGGTATGTATAGCGCTCTTGTTTTCACCACATCAGATTCTTATCCCTTTCATTGATTCGATTGTTTGTACGACTGCACGAACCCGGTTTTCGTGGCCGTACGCGTTTTGCACGCCATCGTGTCCTGCGAGATTAATTATAATAATTTTTTTCCTCTCCGTAGTCTACTCACTCCCTCTCTATCTATCTGCCCTTTCTCTCGCTCACCTACTCACTCTGTCTCACGTATGCCGACCCGGCACGCATATTATAATAAAGCCGACCAGTTTCCTTTTTTCAATTGGCATCGTCCCATTAAAAATAAATAAAAAACATAAACGAAATAATAATAATAATAATAATAAGGGAAAATGACCTTTCGCAATGAGCTCGGTGTCTGTGCATAATAATATAATATCGCGTGCAGACGCGCGGCGGCGATATTATGTTTTGTATATTATGCTCTCGCGGTATATGTTATAAATACGAGTAATATATGTACGTACGTCGTCGACGATGTCGCAGAAGTCGGGGGCAGGTGAAAATCGTGGAAGGAACGGGGTAAAAAATGAAATAAATAAAACGGAACATCGCATGAACGAGACCGAGTGCGCGTAATGACAAGACGGAAAAATGACAAAAACAGTATATGAAAAAAAAAATTAGACCGGTCGCAAGTATGTTAAAAAAAATAAATAAAAAAATCTATATTCACATATTATACACGTACGCATGGAAACCGGCAGACAATAAATTACGATAAATCTGAGGGTAAAACGTCGACGGCGAAACGTCGTGTGTCATAATAATAATAATAATAATAATATAGCATCGCATGTCCGTGAACAGATGCCACGGAAATCGGCGTGCACGCGCTTCGGTACTCCGCACGAGTGTTTGACCTGCCGTCAAAACCATCGTTGTGTTTGCGCGTGTGTGCGTGTGTATTTCTGTAGGTATACACCCGACTTATTTATATAATAATGTTCCTTTTTTTTTCCATTTCTTCTCGTGTTTTTTTTTTTTTTACATAATATTGTACGTTGATTTACGTGATATATAGAAATGCCGCTCACGGAATATCTGTCGTCGTACATACATAATAGCAGGGTACTCGGCCAACAATCGTCATCGACTGTTTTTTTACAGGTTGTTACCGTGTCGGTTACTCGGTAGTACCGGCCTAAAGCCTATTAACCACATGCGTTGGGCAAACGCAAAGCCTCCACCGCCGAATTTTACCTAGTCCCGGGCATGAACATCGTAGTCGACGGCTTGATGGGTGTTATTGTATAATATAAAATGTGAAATATACGGCATGCGGCTCCCTGGAAAATTACAGGACATGGAGGAAATTACAACCAAATCGCACGGTCACGCGTGTCCTTGACGGTAGGACTTTCACGACGTGCCGCTGGGCCTGCTGATGAAGATGACCACGACCACCGGTGTTAGAGTCGGGTGAGTGCCCAACGCAAGGGGTGGTTAAGTTTCAAGTTCGCAAAAAATTCATTACATGTTAGTACACAATAATTATTGAGAAATATATTGGTTATGGTTATTGATTATTTGTTATAAAAGCTTTTCAGGCGGTTTTAATGCAAAAAAAAAAATCCAGTCACCTGGATAATGTACATGTTTGTTATTTTTTTAATAATGATTTACCACATTTAGAATTATTTTATTATATATTTTTATTTTATTTTACCATATCACTATGGAAACTAAAATAATCACTTGGTTATATAATATGTATTAATTACTGCTATTTTATTTCAAACGTGAAAAATCAAATATTATATTTCAAATTACAGTTCAGCAAAATGTTTATAAAATTAATCCGAAAAAACAATTATAACTATAGTCTAGACTCTAGATACAAGTACTACTCACAGGTCAATTATATTGAGCTATAGTTTTTAATTTGTAGGTTATTAAATTAATCATTTGTCACTAGTCAATAGTAATGTTTAAAAATTATAAAAACGAAAGTTGTAATTACAATGTGTTCACTTTTGGTATCGTTGCATCAGCAAGTATTATAGTCTTGAGGATAGAATATGCCGATGGATCACTATTCTACGGTGTAATCATCACTTCATAATTGTCATTATCACCGTTAAAATAATAATATTACATAATAAGTACGGACAAAGATATTTCCGATTTCACAAAAATCAGATTCCATACGACAGTTATGATCGAAATTTTTTTTCATTTATTGTTTTTCTTAACTTGGTTGGTAATAAATAAATATTTTTGGCTAACCACCCATCCCTGGGTAGGGAGATTTTACAATATTTCCACAGACGAAACTCCTGTAATAGTATTTGTAATCAATGGTGATAGATACATATTAATTGTGTTCCACTCGAGCGCCACTGTGGAGTAATATTATAAACGTAATGAATTATTATCCATAAAATCGGTTTATTATGAGATTTATTATATATAACGTTTTTAGTCTTTCTCGAGCTTCTCTCGTTATCGGCGATTCAATACTTCGCTGAATTACCGCGGCGGCAAAGCCGCAAAGCGGTTACAATATTATCGCGAACGTTCACAATAATGTACACGGCTCGTTATTCAAATATACCCATATTTTATAATTGTACGCTGTACATGTTATAATATTATAAATTATAATATACTTGTTACTTGTTAGTCGTTATATTAGCGTGGTGACCGTAAACACCGCGTAAAGAGCGGGAAAAAAACGGTGTAATGACAAAACAAATCCGGTATAATTTATACGACGTATCCGTATGTACCATTAGTATATTACCTTATATCATTAAACACGTACGTGTGCGCAAAAGCGATTTCTGCAAGATCTCGAGGAGGCGGGAGGGGGTCTGTGGGTGCGTAGAGTCTATATCACCGGCACAGACGAATAATTATTAAACTGTTGGATACGAGTACGAGACACTGCAGACGCGTGTTGAATAAGCCCGAGTTGTTGTTGTGTCTCTTAGATTTATCGTAAACACGAAAAAATAAAATTACTATTTATATGTATGCAGCTCGTAAGAGGAAAAAAAACCTAGGTTCGAATGTTGTAGAGCTAAAATAGACCAAAACCGATTGAAGCGCTACGAATTTCCGTGTTCGAAATGATCAACAGTCTTATAAGCCGTAAACATATCGGTTGAGAATGCGTAATAATTAAACGCCAAAAATAAAAACAGTGTTTTTCGTGTTACACCCTGCATGTAAATCGTGTTATTATTTGTAGTGAATCAAATCGTCGAGTTTTTCAGGGATTAATCGTCTGATTTCATTTCTGAAATGAGCGCATCGTATGCACGTAGCCAACCGTAAATGGAGGCGCGTATTTATCCCTACGGGTCTTATAGGTTTGACATGAAAGGCCGTCGCCGTTACGGCCGGAGGAGCTGAGGGGAAACGACGACGACGATGATGAAGAGAGATAGAACGAGAGAGACAGAGTGAAATAGAACACTTCGCGCCGCGAAGGAGCCGGAGTTCACGCGGTCTCCGTTTCCTTTGCAGGACTATACGACGCGTAAAAGGAAAAACACAAGAGAAAAAGCAGAAATCGTAGCATTACATTAGCCGCGCCCCGTGCAGCAGTGCGGTGTACATGCGATATGGTGGTGTGGCTTCACCACCGTGTGTGTGTGTATATAGTAATAGTGAAAAGTTTTTCTACGTATATATAGGTATTTGGGGTAGTATATAGCCCTCGAATCTGTTTCTGAGGATTTGACAAAGTGCTCTACGTCGTTTTCGTCCTCGACCTCGACGCAGCCGCTCTCCCGGGTGCACGCGGTGCGCACACCCCCCGGGTAGCCGAATCGATGACCCCGGGGGAATGGGGATTCCGGAGTCGTTCGATTGAGATAATTTTCTCGTCTTTCCCGTCGCCCGCCACCGATGTACAGTCGACGCTTCACCGCAATTCATTGCCGCCGGTGTGAAAACGAGAAAATCACTTGCCGATCAGTGTACAACACTACTGTGTACTGCTGCTGCGTTTCACCACGATCTGTTTCTGCTACGGAGCACCACCATGTGTTTCAGGTCCATTTCCCCATCGCTCCCACCACCGAATTTCGGGATCGGTTTCGACCCGACGTTTTGAAGTGAGGGTGAAACCATATCCTCGACAGCCCCACGAGCAAAACTGGGATAACTTCAAAACCGTTGACATACAATCGGGTAAAAATGATTTACAAACGATATGAGCATCGGTTTGATCCGAAATCGTTGTAGGTGGGGGTGCCGGGGAAATGGACCTGTGCGTCTCGTTGTTCGCATTGTTCGTCGATAAATCGCATCCATATCGTACGCGTGCAAACACGCTGCGAGTAAGCACCAGCTATGCATACACGCGTATAGCATGTACTTTGATCGTTTAAATTAATTTTATACTTTCCGCAAAACAATAATAATATTAAATAAGTATAGAATCAAGCGCGAAGAAAAGAGAAAACGTAAGACAGGACAACGCGCGCGGGACGATTGACGAGGGAAAAAAGTAAGCTCGAATTAATAATGTACACGCACGTACCTATATAACGCACGTGTATATGCGAGTGACTCATGCGAAATCGTCCGTGTTACGCATGCATAATTAAATTTTTCCTTTTTTTCCTCGAGTGGTAGAGTATATTATACATACGTTTTATAAAAGCTATTGCCGCACGCGTATAATAGTGTATGCATGTAAATCGAGAATAATATATAGTATAACGTTAAACGAATTTTCACAGAACCGTAGATTTAAATAAAACGAATATACACTTTAATGAGTGATTAAAATCTCGAATGATGAAGGACGAAATGGAAATTTAAACACAATATAACCATTGAAACCTTAGTACATATTATATGCTCGTTGAATTTCACAAGGAAACAATAAACATGTTAAACGTTTGCGAAACGCGTTTTCGTTTCGAAATTAAATCAGATGCAAAAAAAAATGATCAGAAGTACGAATAATGCGCGTACACCTACATAAATGCGTGCAAATCACGTACTTGAATAATCAAATCGTTATGGTTTACCTCGCAGCGTTTGTAACTTGTATAAGAATCATAAATAGGAAATACGTTTCCATATTGATACGGTACGGGCGGCGTACCTTTGATGGAATATGGAAATGTGTTGCGGTCCCGTTCCAAATAATGTCGCTGACATTCCGTACTTGGCATTTGCCATTTTGACTTGAAACTTGTCTTTTGAAAATATTAAACGTACCTAAAACGGAATATTTGTTTAGTGTCACGCGAGTATTCCGTGTCCGTCCGTAAGTTATCGCCGTATACCCACGGTTAGCACAATATTCAAAACTCACATAGCTTCAATGACGTATCGATATATAATATGTTTGATCGTTCAAAGGTGCATAACATTGAGCTCCATCAGCCCAGCACCCCCAACCCCAAGACATTGTTTTAAGGGTTGAATTTTGGATTACAAATTTCGAACGCGATTGAAAATTGGTAACTATGATTTCCCGCATAAAAAAGTCTAAGACGCCGTTACGGAGTGCCATGACGCAGTTTCGCGTATTCCTGTTTCCCTGGATTTGACACAACACGCGAGAAATCGAGGAGAAAACCTATACGCGGCACATACTATAATCCGTGTAGGTATATGTTGCGTACACGATAATGTTGTGTTCACTGTGTACATATTTCTTATGTACTTCGCTAGTGATTAAAAGAAATTATAAGACGCGTATAACACGGCAAACCGTTTATCCGATTCGAATAAAATATAATATTATCCGTAGGCGCTTATTTACTTTCGCTTAAAATTACATTATTAATCCTTGTGTAAATAAACGTAATCGCGTTATATCGCACAATTATTTTCCTTTTCCATACGGTTATCGGGTATAGCAATCTGAGATTTCGTAAAACGTAATAAATAAAAAAAATATACAAAATAGAAAGCAAATAATAAACATGTATAGATATAGTACCGCGTAGTAGTTAACTGTTAAAATTGCTTAGCTAATAGTGTATTAATTTTGTATAATTATTATAATAGTATTGCTACATTAACCCTGGGAAAAAAACTCGGTTAATATCAGTAAAACAGGGCTTTTTTTATAATTTATTACCATAACCTCGTTAATATTGCACAATGCTGTTGCGCGTGTGTGTGTGTGTGGTGTGTTTGTGTCACCCAAGTATATATTGTATAATATAAAATAAAGATTGTTTTTCTTTTTTCATAAATCATATTATTATTATTCAGATGGGGGTTACGTTAAGTCGGAATTATTTTGTCTGCTAATTACGAAATATAATAATATAAACTTGAAAATGTAATATTTATACGTCCAACGGTGATCGTCCAGTTTAGGGTACAGTTAGGGCTTTAACGACTCAGGGTTACTGGCCGTGGTACTGCGAACCTAATTGATTGGTATTTCCCACGGTTTTAATGGAAATGTAACGTTTGCATCCTGTGGCAGTCGAACAGAACACAATATTCTGTCTATGGCTTCACCGGAACATTTTTTTTTATATGGTTAAGGTTTCCGGAAAACCCTCATCGAAACATGATGGGTCAAGTTATACCTATTAGAAACGTATAAACTATTAATTCAACACGGACCAATATTGTACGTAAGTAATATATTGCAAAAATGGATTGTGTCACTTTTATGAAACAGTTTTTGTCACTACATTAGTATCGTATAATGTTAGTTCACCATGTCTAGGGATAGAATTATCAATGTTCCTCAATCGTTACGAATAAAGTTAAATTTCTGGTAAAACAAATCAAACGTTTATCCTTCTAATTTCTACAGCAGTGTGTATTCGTTTCGCTACGAACGCTTGTTCAGTAGGTACTTATAATATTCAAAATGTTGTCAGCGCCGCAATGGTATATAACTTCACCATGGACTGTAATAATCGGCGGTATGACTAAGGTAATCGTTGTAGCGTAAATAAGAATTCAGTGCATCGAATAACGAAAACCCATGCACACGACGGATTGTATTGTATACTCATTACGTAACTCTTTTTTACAGACAGGGAGTATATTCATGATAAATAATATGAAAACTTTTTTCGTCGACGGACATTGTTGTTTTTGATTTTACTTCGTTTATGGAGATATGAACGGTAATAATCGTCTAGACGAACTGCAGAGTTTCGTCGGTTTTAATAATTTTATTTTCATATTACAGCGGTTAACATTTTCGCATAATGTGTTTATTGTTTATAATATACGTTGTAGCACCCATAAAGTTCACAACAAATAAACATAAATACATTAATTATTGTTGTACGACCGTCCATACAGTGAATTATAAAATTATTAATTCCTTAAAACAAAAATTATTGAACTGAATAGAAACATCGTAGGTGCATATTAATATTGTTTGGAATTATTATAATTCCGAACCGCAAATAACTTCGACGGTAATCTACTAATAACCGATTAAACGTGTTCGTGCGTGATTGAAACAACATAACTTTCGAGTAACGCATGTGAGAAATGATTAATTAAACTATACAACTTTCATGATACAAACCACTGTTTTAAAATAACATTATTACATCAGACAAATATCACCGGCTTATTTTACCTTAAAATCTCTAGATTTAATTTAAAAAAAATTAACTACCACGTGTGTTAGATTTCCGAAAATGCGCACGGGAGATGGACACCGCTACTGAATTCTAACCTAACCCTTTGTGGAACTTTTAAATGAAAACATTTCGGAACTAACAGAGCTAGAAATAAGCTGTTATGGATTTATAATAATTTAAATCAACAAATTTATTGAAGTGCCGAGTGAATGGTACACCTACGTTCGAACGAGTGCATATACGCTAACATAATAGCTTGCGTTACTGAAATGAAACTCATTGTAATATTATAATTGAGTAAGTCACGAAAAAGTTCGACGTGACGTACGCCCACACTGTTCACTTGATTTTCTACACTGATTTCAAGCCCCGAAATTATACGAGCTGTTACCACCGGGAACGAATTATAGCAGGTGGTTTTACGTATGTACACTACGGGTGCGTGCGCGTATTTATGCTCTTAAAAAATTGTTCGAAATCAACATAACGAATAAACGACTCGGTTCGGTGTGCAAAATCGAACAATTTTCGTATAGAAAAACTACTCAAATGTGTTATAAAAATACTAAATAGAAGTGGTTTTCGCACCCGTCCGACGATAACGACGACGGCGTATAACATTGATGGAATATTAATTACTTTTGCATAAATCAGAGTCTTTATTTAAATAAACGCCAACGCACAGTCAGCCCGCTTATACGATTCGATTAATACAACATGTGAACGTAAAGGTATACGAACGTCGTCGCGGCAGTTCACAAAAACACAACACTATGAATACACGGTGTCCCAATGAGATAATATAGATCATAAAATTGTGATTTTTTGTAAGACTCACGGTTAGTAATGGATTATATAAATAGGATTAAATAAAGATCATATAAAGTTCATTATTCTGAAAATGTTGACGTTTCAAAATATTATTTTCATTAACCTCATGGTTCTTTATAATCTTATAGATTTTAAAAAAGTTGTGTATTAAACAAAACTTATCAGAAAACGAGACGAGATAATATCAAATCGTTAAATTATTAAATAATAAACAAGTCTTCTGAAAAAAAAAATGTATTAAAAACCATAAGGCTAATTATAAATAAACGTCAACATTCTCAGAAAAAAAATTCTATAAAATGGCTTTATCTTCAATTTTTTCAAAAATAATAAAAAAAGAAATTACTTTTTTTTACTATTTTACCAAAACATTTAATTCAATCAAAATGTGAAATATTCTTAGCCCTTGACGCTGTAAGTCTTATATAAAAAAAAAAACCCGGAATCTCAATATCTTCATTATCTCGAGAGATACCGCAAAAGGTTAATCCTCGGTGAAACATTCTGAACATAGCACCACGATATTGTATTTATTGTATTATTTCGTTTAGAAATAGTAATACTTTATAAAACTTACTTTATAATTTTATAACACTTTATATAAAAAGTACGCAGCCGGACAGAAGTCGATCGGACGTAATGAATGTCGGTCGGGATAGAATCGGATGTCCAGTGCGGCCGATGACTTTGAACCGCTTATATTTCCGATACTCCGGGCGGCCGAAAGTCACGTGCCGGCTTACAGGTAGATATTATTATGGGCGGTCGTGCGGGGGATGTTTACGTGGCGGGGGGAGGGGGAGGGTTCGGCCAAGAGTGTGTGTCGTCGTCAGCGGGCGGCGGGCGGGTAGGAGGGCAATAACAATTTTTGCATAATCCGTTAAAACGCTTTTGGTCTAATACGAGGACGACACTTGCCTCGGTCGTGGAGGCTTATCGTATTTCCGCGTGCGTCTAAAAGCCCTTCGCCGAAAACCGTCGTAGTCAGCATGTAAGGACCGCGCGGGAAACGACGGCCGGTCGATGACGGGGGCGTCGGCCGCGGCGGTCGGGGGGGTCGCGGCGGGTACGCGATAAATTTGATAAACTCGGGTCGCGCGAAGTGGTTAGCGGTGTATAACAGCCGGTTTATTACGACCGCTACCGGCTCACCCTCACGCGGTAAAACCCGTGTTTATTATGTCGGCGGCGAGCTTTCACGGGAACAACCCTTAATGTGTACATATATATATATATATATATATATATACCGGCTAAGTATTTGCCGACGCACACGCATACAAATTATATTATGTATACGGATAGACGACGGCGACGACTTTTCCCAGGTCGCGTCACGTCTACTCGTAAAAAGTCCTCAGCGCGCATAAAAGACACCGGATGTATGTGTGTGTTTGGGGGTAGTTAAGTCGTCGCACCGAGTTACGGTCCCTTAATGAAAACACACGCTGATTATCGTGTCCGACGTTGTTTTCGTCACCCCTCGAGTCACTCTATACACACACACTCGCGCACTGTTTTCCTTTCACTATACGCAATCCACATTACGCGTATACCGCGCGTTACCACGCCATTACCACTCGCTCATCAAATGTTGAGAGACATCAACGCTATGCCTATAATATGTACACTCTCTTACCCTGTAGTCATCCCCATCGTGCGCGCGCGCACATTTCGCTCTAATAAAATCTACAGTTCTATTATACGTATAAACACACACACACACACACACACACACACACACACACACACACACACATGTACTTACCGTATGTCGAACAGTAAAGGGAAGGGGTGTGTGTGTGTGGACCGCAACGCGTCGTCGGTCGAATATACTGCTGCAGAAGGGGGAAGCGCTAATGGAAAGACGCTGTCCCTTTGTTGCATTGTTCTTTTCTCTATTATCTCGAAAACGGCCGCCGCAAAACCCTCTCCACCTCCTCTTATGTACGAATACATATATATATATATATATATATATAGGGTATGTGTGTGTTGACGGGAATAACAAATTGCATTTCACGCTATGCCTTTGTATTAAATCGGACACCTCCATACCGTGGCACATATATATATAGTGAGTTTGTATGTGCCAACGCCACCGAAATTCGGACACGTCCGAAATAATAGTGCAGCCGACCCTGTACATTCATAAAATAGACACATAATATTTCAGTGGTGCGTATTTTTATTTAAAACTCGCCGGATTATCGGATTAGTTGATATAATAACGCGCGCGAGTTGATACAATACTTGCGGTGGCGATGTTTTACACATTTCCGGCGGTACCGACTCGTATATTTGCATGCGTATATACGCGTGCCCGGTCGACTGTCGCACGTAACGTCAGTTTATTTTCGCCCCGGGTTCGCTGAAGTGTTGTTCGCACCCCGATAATTATTATACATCCTGCACACCACCGCGGTTGTTGCGCAAACAGAATCGCGTGCGAGACGTTTTCGAACGGAAATATTTTAATATTGTACATCACGCGTGCCACGATTGTACCGCATACCTAGCACGGTAACAGTAGGCATGGTAAAATAACAATAACGTACGCGAATGTATACATGTCACGTGTATAGTAAAAACCTCGTTTCGTTCAAAATCATTCGATTGAATTCACTTGTTTAAACGCGTACCTACTCGACGCGTCTTGTGCCGTATACCGATGCGCCTAACGTCTTATAGCCGCAGCAATTATCGTCATTTTATTACCTATATGGCCGTATCCGATTTATTTTTATTCGATTATAACAGATAATCGTTGCCGTGATTCCCCTCGGTTCCACAATAACGTGGCCGGTACCGCTTATTATCATTTATCATCACTGTTACGGCCATCTTCGTCGCGTACATGCACCGCGCGGCTACTCTTAACTTTAATTATGTGCACTATAAGAGTAACGTTATTTTATTACTCCCCGTAAAGTTAATATAAATATTGTACTCCGCCGTACACAAACGACTGTAAAATTAAAATTACTAAACAAACAAATGCACTAACACACACCTATAGGCATGCCTTCACATAAACGCAAAGTACAATATAATTTATTATTGCTACGGGTTTTTTTTTTTTTTTCATAATAAAACAGTAAAACTAAGTAAAAAATACAATAAATACGTGTGTACGTACATATTTACTTTTAGAAAAAACTATATATGCGCGATCGTTAGCTATGGTTTTAGTTTTAACGCGTATTGATATGTAAAGTTTCCGGTCTCGAAGCCGTTACGATGTACTTACTATAAATTCGTCATGAAAACTTATTTTGTCAAACGAACCGTTTTCGACACAAAATCTACACCAGTCGCGCTGCGTGTCTTTTTTTTAAATAGGAACAGGCGCATTTTTAGGTAATTTTTTAAGAATTTTTTCGACCGCATTGTGAAATATTATATAATGTTGTACTATTTACCGGTTACTTTATTTGAGTAAAGATCGTATTCCGATTTCGGGACATTATTCGTTCGGGAGCAATGTTTACGAAAATATTAAAAAGGAAAACTTAACTGTTCGTGACATAATCAAGTTTTCTCTTGCGGATGCGCGCGTATCATGGAGTATAACGCGTCTTCATTGCGGTCGATCAGCGAAAACAGTCCTAATAATATTAATGACATTTCACCGTGTTGAAAACGTAAAAACGACGTATTGCACTTGACGAAAGTCAAATCTCGCCATCGGATGACTGTCACTTCGTCGTCGCCCGTATACATACATGATTTAATCAAACGTTCACGACGATAATATAATATTATAGTATCATGTCTGCTGCGTGCTGCGTGGCCCGTGTTGTCAATATTGTTGCAAGTACCTAATCATTATGGAGCCAGCGGTGGCTTATCGGTTTTGTGCGTTAAAACACCCCTTGGGAGCCGCTTTCACGTCGGAAATAGGTCGTTTGGTTACACCGTACGTACCGGCTACACTTTTATTCAGATTTATTGGTATTACAGTTTAGACTTCCACGCAGCTGCGTCACACAACTCTGTGCCCGAACACGTACACGCGTATTGTACAACCGTTTACGACGCATCAACACGACTCATGCGCGATGCAAATGGTTCAGTCGGCCGTGAGAGGGAGTGCTTTGTCGACGCCCGTTGTCGCGCTGCGACGTAAATCACGTCCCTGGAAATTAAAACACCAACGGCGAAAGCCGCGTACGGGACCGCCGAAGAGATGATCCGTTTCAGACGATATACTTGCCGGCTTAACCGGTGTACAATGACGTATCGCGACGGTTTCCACGATTCGCGTGACAGCACACGAAATATTTTCCCCCCAAACACATCCCTTTAATTCTCTTTCGGAGCAACTATATGCGTGAAACCGATACATTTATTAAACACATATTATTGGTTTCTGTGGCGGCTCCGAGGGGACCTTAAACCCTACAAACCTGATTTTTTCTAGCAAAAAAAAAAACCGCACCACGGCAGAGAAATTCTAAACGAATTGAAAAGAAGGATTTTGGATAAAATTCTAACCGTCACGCGCCGGGTATCACACTCGTCGAGTATCCGCGCTATGTGTACGTCTTATTACGCACAACACGAACCAGTAAAATGCACCTTTTCCCTTTCAGCAATTTGGTTGTCATACTAAATCCACAGACCGATTGCGCTCCTGTAACAAAATGTTTACACAACGTTTGCTACGTGATTTTGGCACTGCGAGAACAACTTATCGTTGTTAGGGAAACGGTACGTACATTTCACTCGTACGGCGAGACGTTTCCAACGAAATTCTTGGCACGACCCCCCGCGGCAAAAATACGCATCCATGTCGACAAAAGATTTAACGGTAGGTGAAAACACTGTTGAAAAGTATATAGGGCTGCCGCCCATGATGCACGCTGACGAACGTGAACGGAAATACACGATACGCGACTTTCGGGACTTTCGGTTTTCGGTGCGTTCTCGAGGGACTCGAGCGAACGCGGTTGACGTTTCAAATCTCAATTGATGGGCAATAACCGGGTATTTCCTTTTTTTTTTTCGAAATTCAGGATTTTGCATTTTCCGATAGTGAATAATTTTGTCTACATTTAGGTGCAATAGCCGGGTGTATCCGTGCATAATATTAGTTAACACCATACAATTGGAGATGCCTGATAATAGTGTTGGGCACAAAGTGAATTGTCTCATTTGGTTATTCGTTTCTACTGAACAATTTCAATAAAGTTGAGATACCTCGTTCTTGCCTTGTACGCCCCCCGTCCGAGTGGCCGGAACCCGATGGTGGTGCGGTATAACGTGCACAACGCAAAAGTTCACGTCGCGGTCGTATTGGCGCACAAAAGAGACAATTGGCGAGAGAGGGAGAGAGTGATTGACGAGGGGACCGAACCCATTTAACGGTTTTAAACGCGATGGCGACGACGAGTGAGTCGTAGGTACGTTATGCCATCGACAATGACGACGACCGAACGGCGTTATTAGCGTATTGTTATTATAATTATCATCGTAATGCGGCGTCGCGTGTGTGCCCCGAGGACGACATATATTATAGGTGGTGCGCTGCAGGACGTGAGCGCGGCGCGAGTGGCTAAAATGTCGCGTAGAGCACAATGAAATCATTATGCGGAGATGAGTACGTGTTAAACGCGCGTGTACGTGCGCATCGCTTGTGTGTTGCGGCGAACCACCCCTAGGACTCGTCTGCGGAGAGCGAAATTCGCCTAACCCTCCCTCCCTCCCTCTAACTCTCTCTCTCGCCCGGTACCGCCCCGCGGAAGGTGTTAATTTGCGTTTAGTCGTCGAGTACGTAGCATTTTAACCGGGTACGCCGAGCGGGGTTGAGCCGCGCGTATTTTATCGTCAAGTACCGGCGCCCCCTCGCGATATTTTTGACACGGTCGTCGGCCCGAAAGCGCTTCCGTCCGCGCTAATCCGCCGTATGAATTACGATGGCTACGAGCGATATTGTCCCGCGCGCGTATTACCGTATAATCCCTGTACTTGGACGCACGTTATTGTGTATAATGTTACGTGTACAATTGTGCACATCGCGTCGTGATCACATATACATATAGAAATTCGTCCAATATATCATTCCATTGTTTTGTATCGTTTTTTCCCGTCGTTGTTCGATCGGTAGTAGATCTCACGGCAGTGACGCACTCGTTTCCTTCGCGGGGTCTCGCACGACGACAACAACACCGCTACGGAGGAGAGTTAAGGCGATTTTCGTTTTTAATAACGACACATAAATACTGCACAATGCACTCGACGTTTAAATGCAGTACCCTCGCTCTATTTAAGCTCGCGTCTGCGGTATAGTGTGAGCTATGTATAAGAATAGAGGTCCCTCTGTACTCGACCCCCTTCGGTCGACGTCACTTTATAAACGGCTATTAATCTAAAACAGCTGAACTGGAAAAAAAAAACTTTTGGCCGTATCCCTTTTTAATAATAATAATAAAAAAAAAGTCGGTTCAACTAAATGAATTATTAATAACTTATGGTCGTGCGAAAACAATAAAATGAACATTAACTATATACGGCGATGTCATTATAAAACCATTGGAATATAAACTAACGCGTGAAACGATAAATATAATCGGGACGTTTAAACATTGTGACTATTATAATTTATAGATAATATTTAATATTAAAACACAATCATGTTTGAAAATATGATGGATTAAAAATAAATTATATACAGCCCACGTAGAACAATCATTACTGCGATATTAAACCGAATTAATGAATTTTGGATGTATTTAAGTTTTTGCTCTAAAAAATTATCTTATGATTTATTATCCATAGGTACTAGGACGAACCTATTAAAATATGCTTTACACAAAAATTAGAATAACAGTGCTTATGGTTTTACATTTTAAAATTTACTTTATTAAAATATATTTTGCGCAACATGCATAACACAATGAAGTAATAAAAATCCGGCTTTTATTTAATTCAATTTAAAATACGAATAAAAAGTAGGTTGTGGAATTGTACCAACTGCATAGACCATAATATTGTTATTAGTAAACAATTTAAATGTATTATATTATATTGAAAGAAACTCGAATAAGTTTCTACTTACATTGCGATTATTTTTTATTCTTATTGGCAAACACCGTGTAAGGTCGGTTTTCTAATGATTTTCAATGATTAGGTCGTTTCGGGGTCAACCATAAGAGCATATTTTATGAATAATTATTGTTCGAAGTCATTTATCACTGCTGAAACCGTTTGTTATTTTCATTTTCAAATTCCGAAAAGTTATAAAGCATGTGTAGGTATTGTGCTGCAATCGCTCGCAACAAAAACGAATTATATTGAACAAGCTTATTAATCTATTATTATTTAATCAATAGATTGCTCTAAATTATTCACGATGATTAATCGCTATTCAAATCAACTACGTAAAAAGTTGATCTTTCGCACGCTAGTAGCAGACAGTCGTCGTAATGCTCAACTTGACTATAATGATATAATATTATAGAATATACTGTTTGAGTATAATAAAACGAGCGAGAAGAAGTTCATAGAAACATAGTAGGTGTAATGAAATAAATAATAAATTATAGAAAAACGTTTTCCAAATAGGTTATAGATAATAACGTAATAACTCCGGCGCAATAAATAACCGGACGGATGACGTTTGCGTGCCATAAACCCGGAATTATTTTTGGCAATCATCGTCATAACTACGTGCCCGAGATCGTGAAAACCCGTTAAATGTGTCATAAAAAGTAAACAAATCTATAAAACGAGTCGCGCGAACCTCTAAACCTCGGTTAACTAGCGATTAAAAACTTTGTGAACGACCCGTTTCCATGTCGTAAAATCGAAGCACCTACACCTATGTCCAGGACAGCGTGGCGTGTACATGCGGCACAGAAAAGGCATTAATATAGTTATTGCTCTAAGATAGTAGTATAGACGACCTTCGATCTCGCGCCTCCTTGTAGGTATAGTAATATTATTGATAATGTTCCGCTGGTCGCGATCGATAACGGTCCGGAAAACGCGTTACTTCCACGTTCACCGCAAACTCGAATAGCGAGAACTTTTTTACGCGTCGTGCCCGAAATATAGTACATTGTAATCATCACACAAACTTGTGTACAACAACGCTACGACGGTGATTACGAATTAATAGTTGTAAACGTGGCTACTTTTAACGATTGAATAAACGAGCATCTTATACCCATAAATGCCTTATTTATACACTATCGTCCCTACGGCTATATCGGCTGTCTAGAATGTATCGATTGCCGGAGATCCGTGGCGTGTTTAGATCTTAACGTGCCTGATCGAGTGAGTCAAAATCCGATAAAAGAAATTCCACATGGACTTAACTCAATATACTAGGAGTCCTAAAAGAATAAAATTTAAAATTAAAAACCGCAGATTATAACCACCGCCGGCAAGACATATTAAAAATGTACGTGCAGCTATCGTAAAATCATCGTAAGACGCTTACTAATACGAATATCACATTCTGAAAAATATCTTAAAACATAATGACTATGTTTTTTTTTTAAATGTCATTTGTTATTTTGTTTTTATTTACGACTCGTCTATTTCATAGTATGCATAATAAGAATTAAATAATCGTCAATGTATTTATAACAAATGTAAAAACAAAAAATTCGGTCTGAAGAGTAAATATTATAATGTTTTTCTCATATCGTTCGTAGCTCGTGGTTTTACGCATTGTCCACGAAATCTCTGGGCGTGTTGGGTAAGTGCAGTAAAACGCAAATGTGCAGCATTATCTTATGTATGTACATCACGCGCTGTCCGATTGCTGCAGATGTCCAAGTACTCAACAAATCACACATTTCAGGTACCAATTGGAATGATTCACGTACTATTCGATTTTAATAACTATTGTGTAGCCTATAAGAATAGTAATTATAAATTTTGCTGTTGAAAAAGGTGTGAAAAACCACCGGCCGACCGTCGTCTGAGTGGATCCGACGTTTCTTCAATGCGATCTAATGCAAAGTCCGTATTCGCGGGCCGACACACACGAGCTAGCGTTTTCCGTGAACGCGAACTGCGGTAGACACCGAGAGAATGCACCGGAAACGGGAGAAACGTTCTCCGCGTGTCCCCGCAACGGAAATAGATCCAGTGTCCGGTCTACGCACACACACACACACACACATATATATATATATATAACACATAGATACGCACGTGTACACCCTCGTAGGACGCGATATCGGATTCGAAGAAACCTACGGGCATGGACATTGTCGGTTTGTGTCGATACGCTTCACGTAGTGCGTTCTTTACCGCTGCAGAGAGCGTGGGGAGAGAATCTAAAAGTCGTGTAGAGTTTTTCCGTCACGGCATAGCGCGGGAAAAATATAAAAAAAAAAAAACCCATGTTATATGACAGTGGTCTTGTAATATTTCAGCGGTGTCCGTATCCAGTTCGTTACCACCGTGCAGCAGTACTTGATGTGACAGACGAAACACAATAATGTTTTAGTACGACTACGCCCGGCGAGAGCTGCGTGTTTGAACGGCATCGCGCGTCTTCGTCGTTTATAATATCATCTGTTCGGTCGGTTTATACAACGAACCACGTAATATTGTGTTATGTTATCGCATCGAAACGGACCGAAAAAACAACAGACGGGTTCGAAACGCGGAAAGAAAGGAAACCGCGACGACACAATGCCGTGCACATATGTTATAGGCACGACCTGGCGACCACCAAAGCGCGTATATGACGGACAATAATAGCGACGGATCTGAGTACGTCATTGTGAGTGTGCACGAGACCGACGCTTTCGATCTGAATAATCACCCGGTTAGTATACCTGGGTCCTGGCCGTAATATAGAATTACCGCGGTAATACCGCGTAGCTGAAAAAACATTTGTCAACGTATACGTGGTTCGAAATTAAACGACGACGTCGCGGAGATTGTGGGCGTACGATAAACGGAGAGAGAGAGAGAGAAAACCAAAACCGTATTGTAAAAAGTCACCCGTTTTTCAGGTCGGATTACATCGATTGACAAAGGTTATTTTTTGTCGTATTAATTAGAAAATAATAAAAAAAATAAACCATCAAATTGAAAGGAATAAATATATATAAATATACTGCTGTGCGAGCGACACGACCCTTTTCACGGACCAAATGATCGCGAACCCTGCGCTTTACGGAGAACACAGCTATACACGAGCATGATATACATTTGACACTTTTTAACGCTGCACGTCTCTCTCTCTCTCTCTCTGGTTGAATGCGTTCTTCCGCGCGACTTCCACTTTGACCCGGTCTGCATTCACTGGCGAAGATCATACGCAACGATGTCGCAACGTCCGCAGACCGTAATAATACCCGGATAAGCCGCCGCGTTAGCATTGTAAATTGTAAACTGACAAAAGAACGGACGGAGGAATGGGAAAAATAAATCTCCGATTGTTAAGACTTACTGTACCGTTAAGACAAAAAAAAAAATAAATAAATAAGGCGAACAGCCGCGCGCAGGACACAAAAGGGGTTTTCGGACAACTGGATGCGACGCGTATACACGTATGTATTAAAATATACCTACAAAGGTACCTCCCATACACGTGTCCCCGCGACAACATCCTTCCTTCTCAGGCGACCAAAGACCGTAAATTAAGTTTTGACAATCGGTACGCTACGCGCGTCAAATCGATCCGCGAAACTTTTCACGCGCATACATTAAATACCGAGCACAATGCGCCGTCAACGGACACAATAGTCGAATATTTTTGAGTGTTTTTGTACGAATACTCTTTTCGTCCGGTCCCGTCCTCACGCTCGGTCCTATAATATATTCGCACGTGCAGAGATAGGTATTCTTCGCGTTATCCTTTGCGGCCACGACGGCGGTTTTCTCAACCGAACGCGGGGGAGCGAAAAAAACCTACTCTTTTCACACCCCCACCGAGCGATCGCGCAAAAACGGCGGCGTACAACTCGGGTGGGCCGCATTACACACACATGCGGACGAGCGCTCGTTTCTATCCGCGGTCGGCTTGCGCGCGTGATAATATCGTTATTATTATTATTGTTGTTGTTGTAAATACGCGAATCGTCCGAGCACACGCACGGGCATTGGGAAACGCGTCAATATTTATGTACACGCACCGCATCGTCGTAGCATTGTAATAACGATATTATATGCATTTGTGCGTAAATAAAAACCTTTCGTGATTTATCGATCACGTGGTGACACTGCGCAATGTGCGATACCGCGCGTATATATATATATACGTATATTATAATGTACTATGTGTGCGGTGTCTGGACGGCAGATGTCGGCGGATGCTGCGGGGACCACCGATAAAGCCGTCCGGCAACAACAGCGGTAGCAGAAGCACCCGCTATTATTACGACGACGGCGTGTATAATATAACACACAATATTATATACGAGCGATAATGAAATTATTATAATATTCCAGTCGTCCGCCCCCCTCGCGAGATCACCCAGCGCGCGTCACCGCAGTAAATTATCGTTATTATATATTATTTTAAATTTGTGCGTATAAACCTATGCGGCCGTAATAACTGTTTGCGTTTTCGTATATTATAAAATGCATAGTTCTCTCTCTCTCTATCTCCCTCTCTTTCTCTCCCTCTTTAACTCTTCCCACTCTCTCCCTCTCACTACTCGCACGTATATTTTAGCGCGCTGCCGGGTTTAGAGTGTATTTTGCAGTATAATTTCGGTTAAACGCTATACAGTAGGATTAACAACTGTTGAACAAGTTTTTTAAAACATTCGAAAACGAGAAAATCTCAACCCAAGACTGTGTGGAACGTACGTCGAGTGCCCGGAAATAAACCAAAGTAAATTTTAATACTTTTCTTATCGGCTCGCATAACGTTTTTACCAATCGATTCCAATTTGTTTTTATTGAAAACGAAAATGTTTTCACCGTAGACAAATACATAGACAACATTGACTTGAGATCAATCAATATAATTTACTACAATCCTTACATCGTACAAGTGTGTTATTCATGGGTAGATGACGATATTTTATCGGAAATCATCGAGAATACCGGGGACAGTGAATATGAACGACAAAAAGAAAAATAGAAGTCACTGCAATTTCAATTATTCAACAAGCATGAAAGCTGGAACGTTTTTTCTGTATTATCAAATTTGAAAAACGTTGCTGAGCATAATGGAATGACGGATTTTTTAAAAACAAATTAATTATTATTATAGTATATGTACTAGAAGTAGGTTGTGTTTTCGGTATTCAAACTATGTGTTTTTAATTATTCGATTTTTTTTTTTTTTTAATTGTCAATAAAACTCAATATTCCGAACATGCTTCTGCTCCCCATGAGATTCGATATAACAAGAGCTTACCGTAGTTGACAGAGGATCTAGAGTGAAGCCGATGTGTAAAGTTCCACTGGATTCTGATATATATATATACTACATTGTAGTGTACCTATACGTTGTTTTTTCCCGTGCACCATGAATTCGTGGAAGGGCTGCAGGATCGATATGACGCGACGTCCCGGAAGGCGATCGCTGGTGCTAGAGAATCGCGCCGAGTGTCAATGTATTATTATTACTGTAACTAAGCGGATTCGAAAATTAATGCGGACAAACTCCCCGCGGGACGATTTCGCGGTACTTTCCGCGACGCAGTTTTTGAGAGTAAGCTCGCGCTCGCGTGTGGGTTTCTTTAGGTCCATATTTTTGCGCTCTTCCCCGGGAACGACGAGCAGTTCGGCCCCGGCCTGCTCCTATATACTCACCCCTATTGCAGACTCGGGAAACGATCCCCGGAGAGACCGCCAACCCGCAATTTCTGCGGAATGACTCATTTTTTGTATTCACTGTAAAAACGACTCTGTACGTATATGTATATGTGCCCCGCCGTACACGGGTTACATGTATACATAGTGGCCCCTTTGGGACAATCGTTTTTTATATTTCTCTTCTCTCTCTCTCTGTCACCGCACGCACGCGTACGAATGATTTCCCCGTCAAAACCAACAACGATCGGCGACGGCGTCGGGTGGGGGGTGAGGGCGAAAAGAACCAAAAGAACCAGAAATGACACGCGCAGAACAGACAGCGCGACGCTGGAGAGAAAACAGAAAGATGTAATATAATAATGTATAATCTGTAATGGCGTACGCACCGTCGAATGTAATATTATTCGTTTAATTGAATTCAACGAGCTACAGCGGCGGCGGCAGCACCCTCATGACGACGTATAATCTAATTGTGTCTCGTCGTGTTATTTTATTTTATTTTATTTTCGACCCCGTCGATTTCAATGGTAGACGCTCCGCCGCCGCTGTAATGTAGCGCACTACACGCGCGACACCCTTCGGGGACGGTGATATACGGATATACGTGTACGCGCACAATGCGCACCGCGAGTCGGGCTGCACCGGATGACGTCTGAATATAATTTCGTCGCCAGGCATTAATATGGTATAATAATACGTCCGAGAGGGCCATTCGAATCAATCGGTTTTGATTTATGTGGAACGCGCGTAGCACGTAATACACGACTTGGGAATATTCTCACACGGGCCTCGACGGTCAATCATAGGTCATGTCGATATTTTGTTTCCAGCCGGTACGCGGTACTCGACCTCGGTGACACCGTCCGCGAGAGACGTGTACGTACGCTTCCCCGGCCGCCACCCCCTTCCACCACATAGAAAAAAACGCATCAATAATGTCAACATCAAGTACCTAATCAATTTACACCGATTCGTGTGAATTTTTGCATGGTTCTTACTGGTACGGTTATGAATTCTGAACAATTCTTTTAGAGCCAACCTTTCATCAATTTGTACCCAAATTTACGACCGTTCCATGAGTTGTACCCTTACCACCTCAAATTGATCATCAAAATCTTACATGCCCCCAGCCTTCTAGAGATAAAATATATTTTTACGGTCTGAAAACTTATTCTAGCTTCACCGCACCCCCGCAGTTATGCGATATAACGTTATATAATAATCATTTTACTTAGCGAATTATTAATCAACCGAACAAATATTTATTATCCTTTACCAGTATCCGTCCGACGTGCCGATATCATATTATTATGTACATTCGAGGAATACGATATGATAATGGATTAGTATATGCGATAGCAGTGATTCTCTGTCAAAGCCGAGCAAGACCCGTTTGCACTTTGCGTACTTTACGCAACTATACACACGTACCGGGTGTTGTATATAATATACTTATCGACGATTTGCGTCGAGGAATTGTTGGAGGACGTTGAAATGAAATCGTGATACTCAGAATTTCCGGAGAAACGCAGCAAGTTAACTTTTCATAGATAAAAGCAATTTACATTTTAATGGAAAAAACAATTTCTGCTAAAAAAATTTAAATCGAAAAAAATATCGTCATATACATCATTTTCCAATGATATTTATTTGTATTACACTAATGTACCATACCTC
Organism: Periphyllus acericola; assembly: GCA_949715065.1. NCBI lineage: Eukaryota > Metazoa > Arthropoda > Insecta > Hemiptera > Aphididae > Periphyllus > Periphyllus acericola. The sequence goes on from OX454271.1 coordinate 4,363,851, forward strand.
AATCAGTAATATTATTAAAATTAACGTATTAAACAAATTAAAATATCTCCCAGGTAACTAGAAGTGTATACATTCAGCCAAGAGTCCAAAACTGTTTCGATCCTTAGAAATATAATTTTTTTTGTTGAAAAATCCAGTCATAGTAGGTACAAAAATTAACATTACAATTATAAGAAGGGAGCATTCGCTCAATATTTCAAATGAATCGATATGGTACAGTTTTATCAGTTAGTGGATAAGCGGTACTTGAATTTTATATATAATATATAGATTACATGACCACTGCCTTGGTATATCCGGTTACGTATTCACATCCATAAATTTGGCATTACATATTATGTAGCGTAAACTTATCAAAAAAATCCAACAATGCGTTGTTGAACTAAATGGTTTGTTGGACACTTTTCAAAACTCTCGTTCTTGATTATTCAACTTTGAACTTTGTGGTGTTAACCTCAATGTTAGAAAAGCGACTGTACATTGTGTGGTATAAACGGGATAAGGTTGTTATGGTACTGCAATTTCGCCAATATTGCGCGAACACTGCGAGGATTAAAATCCGTTTGGAAGTCGTTTGGAATATATACGCAGCCGTGCTGTTCCGGTGACTCGTCGTCGGGTTGAAAATACAATTGTATGTACTACGACTACCCGTACCTATAGGAAAATTCCGGTAAAGCGAAAGAATTGAATTCCAAACACGATTTCCCGAGAGGTAACTTTCGGTCTCTCCCCGGTAAAACTATTGACGGTGCGACGTAACAACGAAATACTTCGATCGGAATTACTCGACTTCCACGGAATTCCAGCGGTTTATTATATTATTGACATCGAAATGACGGAACTCGAACTAAATATAAGTACATAACAATGCCACGAGACGCGCGCAACACTTACACAGGTAATACCGCGGTTTTAACGGTTACGACCGAAACCATTATTGTTGCGTGCTCTAAAATAACGCTCCAACAATAACTGTTGTTTTAACTTTAAGACATTCGCCGACCATTATACTATCGCGGTACCGTCTACCTGGAAAATTAAAATCAATGGCTTGCGGTCGTGCACCGTGTTACATTTGTTTCGAGTACAACATGGGTGTACTCATTAAATTAATAAATTCCGACGATTTTTACAGGATTTTTTCTGTAAAACACTGCGGTACGAATTATACATACGTTCGAGTTTGGACAGTTATTGCAATCGGACCACGTACGACAGTCCGTCCGCTCAAACGTTATAGCGACCGGACCAATCCACTGGCATTTCAGTTGTCTACGAGAACGCGAGGAAAAAAGCATTACGTATAGAGTACATTTCATACGACTCAAAAGACCAAGGTTTAGCGGGCGAACTTTCACTTAAAATCACAAAAATCAATATTTATAGAAATGTAGAAAATATATTAGAAATCCTAGTACCGTATGGTAAAACGTGAATACGTCATTTATTTAGTACAATATTTTTACGGGTTTTTTTCATTGGCGCTAAGCGAAACTATATAGAAAACGCTGCGGTGAAAGAAATTCTTAAAAGTTTGTCTTCTATTTTCAATTTGCCGTAAGTGCACGAGGGCGTTTCGGGTGAATTCTATCCACCCGAAAAGTGCGTTTTGCAGATAATAAGAAAACAACATCACAACACGTCACCAAAAGACAAAAGTGTACACGTATACCAAGCACAAAACGTATATATGGTTATCGACGAACAATGTGATCGGAGGAAATTTGCATTTCGGTATAAAATGAACGCTCGAAATGAGATACGAACACTATTATCCTGGTGTTCTGCGCAAATCGAATGTAAATAACAATACGAACATATACGAACGTAATGCAATGTACGAAATCTCATTTTTGTCCCGTAATAATAATATCTTCAGATGTTTAAGAAATCGAAAACCAAGGGGAAATACAGATATGATGCAGCGATTGGTACAGAGCGTACTATATATTTATACACGACGGAGCGTGATACTTGTGAGGGTCGAGGCGAGGGTGGTGGTTGTGCACACGCAAACGAAAGATAATACGCGAAAACCGTTGCTGAGGATTACTATTTCCATAATATACTTACGTCGCGAAACGTCGAACATCGGCGCGTATACGTATATATATAGAGATGCGAACATTATTTATTATATTACGCGCGTGGTGTACAGGGTGACCCACCGGGATTTACACAGAACGACGTCTCCCGTGTTAACAGAGATAAACAAATTCTGTTTTTTTTTTTTTTCAGAAGCATCCCTGGGCAAAGGCAATTTTGTTGACAATATTCCGATAAATATATAAGTGTAGGCATTATTATTAAAAAAGTTAAAATATGAATATTTTATTTTACAACTTTTATGCGTTTCGAAAATAGCCATTTTATAGGACTTGTTTTTCAGAAAATGTTAACGGTTCAACTTTTAGTTTTCATCAACTTCTTGATTCCTAATAACGTTTCTGGTTATTAAGAAAACAGTGTAGGCACTATTTATACAATATTTTAAGAACGAGTAATAGTAACGTTATCAGCAAAAGTTATCGGAAAAATTACGAGGTGAATTCCCGGCGGGACACTCTGTATACGCGTGAACGTTCACGGTATTCTCTCTGGCCCCGACTCGACCGAAACCACAAGATGAAGTAAATAAAAATAAAAAAAACAAACACGATAAAACTATCACGAAGTGGACGAAAAACACCGCGAGTGAAACGCGGGCATATTATAATATTATATTATTATGTCCGTGTACAAAAAAGTAACATATACCTGTGTTGTAGTTGTTGTAATAGACTCGAGGACGTTCCCGGCCGTGAATCCGTGGAGGTCGCACATAAGTACGTCCGTGACAAGTTGACTGTATACCATGTATTTGCCCCGGACGTACTGAGACCACACGCACGCGCGCAAACAGCACACTCTGTCACTCGCACTGTAATTTTTACCCAGCCGCCGATTCCGTGTGCGCGTATTGTACGATTATTAACGTGGTCGTCGGCAAGTACAAGTATACATGTATAAGTGTAATGTACGCAAAGTCGTTTCGCCGATACGAGCGCAAACGCACGCACGACGGTCGGGAATATCGAATGATACGTGTAATATTCGCCGCGCGTTCCGCCCCGGTTCGGTCCGGCCGCACGCTCCCACGTCCGAAGGATAAAATAATACAATACGGTCGTGCCGGACGGGTATCGGGTCAGTCACGGGTTGTGACTAGGGTTGCCACGTTCGAAAGATTGCCGACCCGGAGACGATGAGCAAAAGAAGAAAAAGAAGTAAAGTCGTCGATGTAACCGCTTCATTTGCCATTTTATCGGCCTTTTCATTCCCAGGGATACCTGTGTCTCCTTTTATATTGTAATAACACAACCTTTATGTAATTATAGGCTAATAATCTGTGTAATTGTAGCCTTTGTGTTAATAAAAAAAAAAAAAAGTAAAGTCGTCGGCAAAAGATATATAGTGCCTGTGCCCTTATGCAAACGGCTTAGTTTATAAGGTGAACACTGAAAAGGTAGATAATGAAAATATGATATACAAGAAAATTTAAAAAAATCACATATTTTATTGTTAAAAAATGCAAAACAAACTTTATGTTTTTCGATGCACACTTCAATAATCTTTCTTATTCGGGATTTTTCAAATAGTACAACAATTGTTGACAGTTCATTTTGTAATTTAATTTAACACAGAGTTCTGATTTCAACATTTCCACTGACAGACGATTTCTTTCATAAATTTTCCATCAGAGAAAATACGCGTTGAACAATAGCGTACACTTATTTTATGACAGCCCGGAGAGGTGGCAACCCTAGTTGTGACGCGCTGCCTATACACATGATCACCGTTACACAATACATAACGAATATCTGGTCGCCGTGATTTCGCGTGTCGTCGGTCCACGGTTATTGTCGTTGTTTTAACATTATTACCGTTTTTTTTTCTGCTCACCTGCGCCGAAACGTCATAAAATATGTATGTTACGCGTTACGATGTTTTGCACAGCTCTCCGCGCTCCACCACCGACCACGCTCGTGTTTCCATCCCTCGGTCAGCTATACTAGATGTCGGTGCCCGCGGAATATTTCCGTCCACCGGTGCCCTCGTGCTGCAGCCTTAGCAGGGTCGTCCTAAGTCCGGGGCGTGCAGTGCCCTTGCTCTGGGACCCGTGCCTTAGACTTGTCGTTGCCCCCCTCCCCCCACAGTGGCCCCTCGTGGATTTCTTTGGGGTAGTGCGCATTTGAAAATAAAAACATAATTTAAAAGACGCAAAAAAAAAAATACCTTTTAAAGTCGACGCGCAATGGCCATGTCCAAAATAATCCTAATAAATGTTATGTTCTCGGAAACAACTGATGACCTCATTAATTCCATAGTATTGCGGGTTATACGTTATGACGAGGGGGACCCGCAAAATGAAGGGATGACCCTGAGTCTCAGACAATATTGTAGTGACAATATGAATACGGTCCAAGCTCGTAAATCGTTCGTAATATTAAATTGTTTGTAGTCTTTTTGTTAACATAACCACAGGGCTGCTTTATTTTAACCATTACGATCGTGCAATTGAATCGACAAGAAATAATGCTCTTAGCAGGTACTCGAAAAGCTCGTTAAATACATACAAATAAGTACGATTTCGACGTAGTTAAACGTTGTTTAAAATTAGCATGGCTCTCCACCGCCCCCTTTCTTTTCTCGTCACAAGTTAATGAATATCACGAAACACGCCAAAACGTGTTCGAAACGTAGTCGTCCAGTACCTACGCGCGTTACATGGATATACATTGGCAAAAGGACGTGTCTTAAACAAAACACAAATGAGTGCAATGCAATCTTACCCTAACAGCGATTTGGTTGTCATAGTAAATGCATAGTGGGATCATACTAAAAATCATGGTATCAATCGATTCGGCTTTTATTTATTTTATATTTACACAAAATTTACCATGATTTGACTATGGCGACCAAAATATCGTTGTCGGGGATACGGTGGACTTTACTACAGATTGTACTTTTCACTCGACGAGTGTGACAAAATTTTAACACGACCCACAGACATATCCGTGTCAAAATGTTTGCATATTCAACCCGCAATACGTTTTCAAGTATTTTTCGTAGCACGATCGCGTATGACGTACCTACTCGATGCACCTAGAGATTCTAGTCGATGGAAAAATGTAAACCTGTAGTCCAATAAAAAGTACTATTTTACTATACTCATTGCTATGAAGATTTGGACACGACGGCCGACGTAACGATCAGTCGCCCCAATCGTATACGCAACACCGTTAACGTGCTGCGGAACAGTCAAATAAACGAGTCCGTGACGTATCGGTTTATCGGTAAATTATTGTTGTATTATCTTATTAAAGCAGTATTGCTCGTAACGTAACATCGCGTCGTTTTTTACTGGACAATGTGTTTTGTTTATCACGCTAATGAGTGCAACGATTCAAGTTATACACGTTTGTTCAATTATATTCAATTAAATTGGTTTTTTTTTTTTTTACGCAATCCGACCGAACACAATCATGTCATACCGATAAAACTATGAAAACCAGTTCAGAAATCAGAAAAATAGTATTCATCTTACGCACGAACCAATACACGAATTATCGTCCGAGCAGAATTTATTGGTACGATTGGAAATCAAATGTGAAACAATGTGAAATTCTTATCAAAATAACTCTTGGTGCATGTGCATTCGTGGCAGTAATGTTAACACGATAATTAATACCGAACAGACGACTGGATATCGTTCAAAAATGCATTATTATTAAGTGTTTATTATTAATCAAGGTTCTCGGTAACTTTATTAAATTGTTGTGCTTCGTAATAATAGTCGGTGGGTCGATACAGTATATTGTAGTTTCATACAAGCATTTGAAGGTACGGTGAATAGATGATGCGCTCTGTTATAACTGTATTTTATGTAAAAAACTTCGTCTTCACTCTTAAATTCCCAAAATCCCCGAGAACATTTATTTTTGTAAACCAAGCATATTATACTACATTATGTATACATTCGTTTCCATCGGTAACGCGATGTTCGTCTTCATTTCACACCGTGTGTTTACTCCGACTGTACATAACGATTTTTGAAATATTATGACCCCATCTCTGGTGGAGTAGGTCCGTCCACACAAAACAAATAGATACCATTCTGAATGAATCCTGCCGCTTAGTAACAGGTTGTCTTAAGAGTACTCCACTTCCCAAAATTTACCAACTCGCTGGTATCGCCCCACCAAACATCCGCCGGGAGGTTGCAGCAGACTGGGAAAGAACCAATGCAGAAACTGACACACGACACCCACTACATAGCCAAACTACACCTAATTTCAGACTTAAATCCAGAAAGAGTTTTCTAAAAACGACAAAAATCCTAAATAAACACCCTGAAGAAGTACGAAGAGAAAGGTGGAAACTCTCTCTCTCCATGGAAAATAATAAACTGGAGTCCGAACCAGTGGAACTTCTGCCAGCAGGATACGAATTAGACTGGCCAACCTGGAGATCCCTTAATAGACTCAGAGTAGGTGTAGGCAGATCTAAAAACAACCTAAAGAAATGGGGCATCCTACAAGACATCTCAACAAAATGCGAGTGTGGTATGGAACAAAACATGGAACACTTACTGAACTGCCAAAGCTGCCCATCTTCATGTACGAAAGAAGATCTCCTGCATGCAAATCCAAATGCTATCGAAGTAGCAAGATTTTGGTCAAGGGTAATCTAAACCTAAAACTAAAACAAACATCGAAATCTGACAACTATGTTACCATAAACTACAATAAATTCTATTCATATCTCTAATTAAATTTGTTAACCAATTAATGCATTTTTTTTTATATTTTATTTTTTTTTATATTTTATTATTTATACTTATATTTATATCCATATAGACTCAGAGTTGAATATTTATTTTTATTTATTTTTATTTTTATTTATCTAATTATGATTTATTACCATTTGTTTGTTTATCATCTAATTGTGGTTGTATGATCCGAAAAAAAAACCCCATCTCTCCATCTGACTTTCTATATTGAATTATTTTTTTATTTTTTTTACTCCATTCTCCGAATTCGAAAACGGATTAAATTTTGCGTAGTTTACGGTAATAGCATCTAATGCGTATATAATGCATAATAATTTAAAGCTGCTTTATGTTTTCGCCGAAATCGTAATTATTTCGCAATTAAGTCTACTATATAGATTAGATCGTTGTTTGTTTCTCTATAAAACACTATTTATAATACACATTGTAAATTATTATTTACATATATAAGTCGAGATTGCTTTATAATAGTGTATATGCTATGTTTTTCAAAAACTGTTGTTGCTGAATCGTCATACTGCAGCAGTTCAGCGTTCAGCGTTGAATATTTAGTTCAAATATAGTGCATTTAATAGACAAACAACTTTTTTTAAAGTCCTAAATATTTTCTCTTTGGAACATTGTTAGCACCGCATATTTGTTGAATTTCCTATCTATAATTTATTTTGGGTGTATACAACTTTTGGAGTAGCTCCACGCTTACACTCGCGCTCCTCTAACCCGAAAAAGTGTTTACGAACAAACGAAAAAAAAAAACGCCCCATTGAAAAACTAATAAAAAAAATAAAGATATTATATTCTTATATAAAAGGAATTTCAAAAATTGCTTTTACAATTCGTGTAGAAAAATATATTCATTCAAAAATTAGATTGAGCATTTATAACAATAACAGTATTAAGTAACGATATAATCGTACAAAAAAAAATGTTCTAAAGGTTTAGACATTTGCAATGATGTGACCTCGTGTCGCAAAATTACTTAAACGAGATTATTATACAATTTTGTAATATCGAATAATGAAAATAATCTTTTTCGTTTGGTTCTGTTCTATGTACTGCACACGTCACACGGTGTACGCATAATGTGAAAGTACTGAAGCTGCAGCAGGCAATTGTATACAATTCCGAAAAGAGCTCCGACAGGAAGAAAAACTGAAAAAATGGGAAAAAAAAAATAGGTTCAGAGAAAATGTTGAATTGCGCGTGTTCTGATGCGAACAGAAATAAATTAAAATGTTTGCAGAAAGCATCAAACCGTTTGAATATGCACGGGGCGAAATCAGTTTTTAAAGCAAATTCGAATTCCACGGGTGTGCTGAAAGTTAAATAACAATAAAGCAAAACACAACAACGATTTCACCGAATTCCTTTGTCCACGCAGCACCACGGATTTATAATGAATTCGAGAACAAGCCAACCGTATTAATTGACGACATAAGTATTAAAAATTAAAAAATTTAACAACCGCAATAATGATTGCTGTTACCTGCAGCAGTTCCGGCGAAATTAAACGACAACGTATTCGTGAAATTGTATTTATCAATCCAAAAAATTCAATATTTCAACCGGTCAATACGTTAAATATTAATTTTCCGTTGTCCGGTACTCGAACGCTTACGACTGCTGCTGCTATTTATTGTACATCACGTGTTGTTCCGAAATCCGGGAAGAATAACTTCCGTGTTCCTACGGACGTCAGCGTCGTATTTGAGGGAAAATGCCCGGTTGTATTTTAAGGTTTTCAGGGGTCCGACGGGATTCGAGAATCGCTAAATCGTATAATATCGCTATTGATTAGACCAGCGTTTCTCAAACTGTGAGTCGCGACCCGCTGGTGGGTCACGAGTTAATTTTTGGGGGGTCGTGAAATGTTTTTTAATTATATAGATTGTATGAAATTTATGTTTTTTAAATCATGATAATACGATTGCAATATTTATATTATTATTAATACGCTCAAACTTGCCGGTACATTTTACACGCGCCCTGCGAGATACCTTTCGATAAATCGCTAGCAGCGCTCGCGTACGTGTTGTCCACAGTTCGTACTTAAGGGTTGAGGATGTAAAGGCACGCACAAAGCAGATGTTTCTGTAGTACTTCACGCTCGGAGGTGCCAAACGAAACCGGTTGCCAATACTTCAAATCGCATAACGTTGTTAAATCATTACCAAGTCTCCGCCGGTATAGGTGAATACAATAACTCGAAATTTAATTATGAGGAGGAACAATGACGTTATATAGGTGCATATAGTTTGACGGCAAACGAGGGCCTCATTTACTTTACTTCCTCTCTCCCCACGGAGTCTCAAGTATAAAGAAATATTCAAGATAATATGATGAAACAAAATGATAATGGATCCATGTGCGGCATCTATATTTCTTTTCGAATAACCATTTTAAATCGAAAGAAAATATTTGTGAGGTTTAATAACCTAAAATGCTTAAGATAAAAAAAAACATAGTATGGTAAGTTTTTTCTGTTCAAGTCTAAATGTTGACATGGGATTATTGTTTTTATCTAGTGCAGCGGTTCCCAAACTTTTTCAGCCTCGGAGTCTTTTTTTAAGGATAAATTTCTCGTGGAGCCCCAAGAAACATTTAACGTTAATTTGCATTTGCCTGTGCTGGGCGTGTATGAAGCATAATTAACACGAACTGTATACATACGGGGATCAAAATAAAATTATATTTATGAATAAAGGAAACAATAGTCTTAAAATAACTGGAGAAAACATTGTCTATTATTGAAATCTACAAAATTATTAAATTGTTGTGGTGTAACGAACGGAGCCCTTGAGAAACCATTGCGGAGCCCCAAGGGCTCCGTGGAGCACAGTTTGGGAACCGCTAATCTAGTGGATGGATGGCAGCTTAAAATTTTGCCTATCCGTGGGTATTTCTACCACTCATAGTAAGCTTTTAACGAAAAATGGGCGTTTTTAAAGTTTGCAACCATTTATCGTTAACCAGGTATCGTACAGTATAGTATACTGTATACCAGCGATCCTCACTACGCGGCCATAGGAATGATTTTTTGCGGCTCTCAGACTGATTGTTAAGGATAGATAAACATACATTTTAGAGTTATTGAAACAAATATTTTTTTGAAAAAAAAATGCTAACATAGATGCCATATTAGAGAGTTGTGAAATATTTCGCCCTTCGACTTCAACGAATTAATAAATTCAAGTAGGCCTATTCATGAGATTAAGTAAATGACATTTCCCTATTTTTTTGTATGCAAAAAAGTTAATTTTCTTGATGTAATAAACTTATGTTATAATCATATTGTTTGTAAGTTATTTAACGCCACTTCATAGTGTATTGTAACAATAAGAAAAATATATTTTGTAATTAACCTATACCGTTTAGGTTTAGGCCCTGACTAAACTGTACAATTTGTACTTGCGGTCCTGAGGAAAATTTGATACGAACTATTTGGCTCCCTCAGAAACCCTAGAGAGGACCCCTGCTGTATACTATGTATTGTACGGTTGGTGTGGACGGTGTTTAGCCGAAGAAGCGTTCATCTAAATCTGGACATCCCAGTCCGAAAACTACAATGTCTGTTATTGCTACATCTACGGTAAAACATAGATTCTAAACAATACGGTAACTTTATTAGGTAATTTTTCAAATTATTACGATTACGTGTCCACATGTCATTGTAATATAAATGATAACATAATATATTACTATTGCGCATAAGAGCTGGTGCTGCGGAAGCAGACGACAGTACAACTGCCGGTTCTCTGGGAAAACTTATCGGACACCGACTGAGTGATAAATCGCGATTCACGTATCATTGTTTTTTTATTTTTATTTTTTCACTATCCGTTTCCGATCGCGACGCGGCTAAATGCCAGGTCGTCGTCGGGTTGATACGCATGTCTTACGGGTACGATAGGGCCGGAGAATTAATACTACGTGTGCGTGCGTGCTCGCGCGTGTGTACGAAGGAAGTGCGATAGGTTGTTGGGAAAAGGACGAACAGAATGCACTCACTGAAAAATTACTTTTACTCATACACGTATACGTTAGATATGACATAGGCATAGGGCCGTTTTAAGGTTTTACGGGTCCCCGGGCCCAACAAAGTATTTCGGGGGCCTTATAATACTAAATTATGATATATACATTTTTTTAACACATAATGTATTATTATTTATTAAATATTCTACTTTATTAGTAAAAAGTGAATTTTTGTTTAAATCTCTGATACTTTAATGTTTATTATAATTAAAAAAATACTAAAATACAATCCTACTAATTAAAATGTTAACATATTAATTATTTATACATGAATATGTTTATAGTTAAAAATAAATGTAATTCATAAAACAAAAACTAAAAAACAATAAAAAAACATTATTTATATTGATATAAATTTGTTAATTTTTAAATACTCTTTAATGGTTTCTTCCTAGCTTTTGCAAAGTCTTCTATAACATTTTCATAACCTAAACTTGATAGTAGTTCATATTCAATACTCATTAAAGATAAGGAGTTTAAACGTTTCTGGCTCATGGTACTTCTAAGCTTTTATCAATTTATCAAATATTGTATTATTTTGATACAAAACTAATTTTAATATTTTTTCGTTCAAGATTTATATTTTATATTAAAAACATTAAAAAAAAAATGTAAAATTAATATGATATAAATGTAATACATGTGAATTTGGGGGGCCCTTAAAATGTCGGTGCCCCGGGCCCATGCCTTAAGACGGCACTGGACATAGGTGTGTGTATATGTGTAGTCTGATCACAAGCGATCGCAGGTGTACGTGTGTGTGAACGTCTGTAACAAATTTACCGGCGATCAATCAGCCGCGACCGAGCCTTATATATATTTAATATTATTATATGCGCGCGTTTCATCAAAGTCTCCGGGGACATAATATAGGTATACATGTGCGAGCTGCAGGTATGTGCGACCGTACAAGACGTTCGCACTTGCAGGCGGGATGAGACGAAACGAATATTGTTCTTATACGACACTGCTGTATTTACCCCTGCGCGCAAGCCATCGCAATCTATCCGTACGATCGTACACTTAAACACACACGCGCGCGCGTTAGTGAGTATACAGGGTGTCCCAGGTCTATTTGACTAATGCAATAACTTTTTTTCTATTCAATATTTTTAAGTTTTTTTTTTTTTTGTAATGATTTGTAGAGCCCTGCGCTATAATTAATTAGCAATCTTGCGTTAGGTTAGGTTAGGGTTAGGTTAGGATAATCCTTAGCGCTATCTTGATTAGCAAGAAATAAATTTGAATTTAAGCACACTTTGAAAATTATTTAAAAATTAACGACTTAACCAAATTAAAAGTTTTAAACGCCAAAATGGTTTTTAAATACTTATTTATGAAATAGCTATCTTGGATAATTAGAAAAATATTAAACACAAAATTTAAATTATTTATTTTTGTTGTAAAAAAATAAAATAAAGTATAAGATATACAAATTATAGCGCAGTGCTCTACAAATCATTACAAAGAAAAAATAACTTAAAAATATTGAATAGAAAAAAAGTTATTGCATTAGTCAAATAGACCTGGGAACACCCTGTATAATGTACGATTGTGTGCGTGTGATATTATACATTGTGTATAAATACGTTCCGAGAGATGAGGTATCTACGGCTGGCAAGTGTACCGTGTTTGTTGAATTTGCCATTTGTTTTATTTTTATTTTTTATCCCCCTCCCGATGCATTTATCTATATTACACGTGCTTGCGCGCGAGCTGAGCCGAACAATAAGATGCCACGTTATCGAATATATTTGTCACCTCCCGGTGGGGCAAGAGTGAGTCTTCTCGAGTTATTTTATCTCGCGTGTTCTTGGGTGCTTCGATTTTATGTATAAGGTTGTACCTGCGTTACGTATACCGTGATCCGAGGTCGTCGAAAGTCCTCCGCGCGCGATCGCTGTAGATTTCACGAATAACAATAATAGGCCAACGGTTTCGCCATTTCACGTAAATCACACGGCAAAGTAAAAAAAAAAAGAAAATATTATTACGAGAAACAGAGCACCGGCACCGCCGTCTCAAGGCCGTGCGACGTTCGACAAAGGATATAATATTATAACATATATACATAATATAAAATCGTCTCGAGTGACGAATTTCGTTCATAAATAATATAACACGACTGCGCACACATTTTTCGAATTATTGAGTAGATTATGAATATCATTCGCCTTGTACTATCACGTATTGCCAACAAAAGTCTAGATGAGATAAAATATGCGTGATGTGCAATATAGTGAGTTATTGTGCAGATTGTTACCCTGATTTTTTGCTTTCGACAGATTGCTGCGACTTGTTTTGAAAATATATTTTTAAAAAGTACCTACGCTATATACTCTGGCAAAATGATGTTATGTCTTACACCACAACACAATAACGAGTAAAAAACACACCGTTTCCCTAACAACGTCATTATTCATAGTAAGACCACAGTCAAAATCATAGTAACTGTATCGATCTACTCTGTCTTATCAAAATATTTACACAACATATCCTGTGACGTTTTTCCTATGACAACCATTAAATTGTTCTTACTTTTGGGGTAACCTTTGCCTATGACCCGTGATCGAAAAACAATTTTTAGTGGTTAAACCTTTGCGTACAAATTCTTAATATAATTGCACGAGTTCATAAAATGGTGGCAAAATGGATTGGGAGAAATTGGGAAATTTCGACCTGCAGGTGACAGGGCAACGCGTAAATGTATTTCACTGGATTGTACTTTTCAGTACCAAGCGGAGTTATAGTTATAAGCCTGACCTAGGATTTGTACGAACCTGATACTGTTGCGGGTGAACCTAAAACCCCGATTCCGCGAGTTGATCGTTGTTTATTAAATGTCAAATACATGTTTACAACAAGCTTTGCAGCGTGGCTTTCGATTTCACGCGCAGTCGTACGCCTCTGAAGGGCGTAAAAACCGTATGTTGATCGATTTCCTCCACCACGCGCAATCGGATACCGAAAAAGGTGAAACGCGCGTGACGCCGTGTACTTGATCCGCCGTAGCGACATCCGGGCATTAGGTTTCGGACAAAACGTTAGCACGATGACCCACAGCGATAAAACGTATGTGTTATCCGCGTCGAAAAACCGAAGACAATCGACTCGAGAACCGAAAACGACCGTATCGTTCAAATAACTGTTACTATATGTACTTATTGCGGCGTAGATATACCTTTGACGTGTACCGCGGTGATACGATGACGCGAGAACGGCATCAATCTCGCGTTATGCCGCGTGTGCACGAGAGAACCGTGATGCGCGGTGCGCCGGTGAGCAGACGACCGGCCATTGTTTCGCCATCGATTCGAGATTAAAAACGGAAAAACCGCGTAATGAAATGTATTCCATTCATGACCCTCTCCACCAGTCTTCACGAGGAAAATTGAAACCATAATCAATAGAATGCGAATAGGACACACATCGCTAACACACCAATATTTGATGAAGAAGGAAATACCCACCTACATGCGCCAGTTGCGGTACACCCCTCTCGACACATCATATCCGAATGCCTTTCATATGAATCGGAGAAACGGGAAGCAGGGGTTTCAAACATTCTATCAGAAGCACTTCAGCCAAACAACATAAATCCCATGATCACCTTTATAACTAACACTAATCTTATTAATAGTTTATAATCTTTAAATTGTATTTGTAAATAATGTAGCTTAAGAAAATGTGAACCAATAAATTCTTTGTATGCCAATGGCCATAGATGCCGAGGCTTAAATCAATAAAAAAAAAAAAAGAAATGTATTTTAATAAATAGTATACAGTGAAACCTCCACTAACGGACACCTTTCAATAACGGACACCTCTCAAAAGCGGACGTTTTTTTGGAAACGGGGACATTTTCTCTACTTTTCCATGGGACAACCTCCGAATAGCGGACAGTATTTTTATCTTTATTAGAAAATAATACGTATTCACATTCGTATGTACTCTCGTAATAATGTAATTACGATAACAAACTCGTTATGTGACGATAAGATTACGACAAATTCGGTTGTCGGTGAAACGGTTATGAGTTTTATGACAAAAGTATGTCAGTTAGTGACGGTTTTCGACGTGATTACTACGTTAAAACGAAAGCGGTTGTCGCTTCGCGAAAAAGTTGACATTTTAGATTACCGTAAAAACAACGGAAACGTAGGAATTCGTGCACTCGCAGAAAAATTTCAAGTTGGAAAAACACAGATTGCGGATATTGTGTCTAACTCAGTAGAAATTTATAAAGCGTGGATTCAAAAAATTCAAAAAAATTTATCCCCTCTGAATAACGGACAAAATATTGGTGACCGAGAGTGTCCGCTATTCAGAGGTTTCACTGTATTTTAATATTCAGATAATCGGCGCACTCGGCGAGTATTGTTATTATAATAATTGTTTATATAATAATTGAGTCAGTAACTGATTGTGTAACCCTCCAGAAAGAGCTAGATGCTCTTGTATTGTGGTTCAATTCTATGAGGCTAAGCTTCAATGTAGGTAAATGCCAATCTATGTCTTTTGCCTGTAGTAGAAATATTATTCACTACACGTACTTGATAAACGGGTCAAGCATTAATATTGTACTATGAAGAAAGACTTTGGTATTTTTTTATGTCCAAATCTCGATTTTCATTACCATATTGAGGCTGTTTGCTGTCGTGCATTAAAGATGCTCGGCTTTGTCATACGCACTTCTAAAGAATTTAGGCTCTCTAGTTCTCTCAAAGCTTTATATTGCTCCCTTGTACGGCCTCTTTTAGAATATTCTTCCATTTTGTGGGACCCTTTTACGGCAGCTGACTCTTCTTGCATTGAGAGGGTCCAGAGGCGTTTTTGTTCTTCAGCGTCATTTATTCAACAAATTCCACATCCACCACATGATTATTGGCCAGTGATGAATAAACTTGGACTTTTGTCCCTGGCAGATAGAAGAGTTGATGCTAACATGGTATTTTTGCATAAGCTGATTGACGGACGTGTGGGTGCTCCCTCTCTCCTTTCTCAAATTAATTTTAAAGTTCCCCCTCGCTTAATAAGGTCTAATTCTCCTTTTGCTGTTCCTTTCCACAGCACCAACTATGGTAGAAATAATCCAATCCATCGTATGATGCGCATTTGTAATGAGCACCTATGCTTCTCTTAGTAAGTTCTATTTTGTTGTTGATTTTAATTTTGATACTTAATCTGTTATAACTTATTACTGTTTTTACCTTTGTTTAATTATTGTTTTATTTTTACTTGTATATAATCGCCGTGTATTGTTTGGCGTTTATTCATTTTCATTACTACAAATTGTATTGTACTATTGGGCTCTTAGCCCGTTCATAAATAAATAATAATAATAATAATAACGTTTAAATTACAACAATCGCGATCGGTGCGTTAATGATATGACTATTAATTTACAGTCGGCAATCCCGATGTATTGTTTTTCACATTGTAATATGTACACAAACTCGCAGTCGTCCGCCAATCGTAGCGAACCGATTGTTAATTTATGTACGTCATTCGATGCTATGCCGACCGATACACGCGGGTCGAGATTATCAATATGTTATTTCCATAACGATGACAGCAGTGATAATAAATGCGTCTCCGATACGTCGGTACGTTTACATTGACGCGACACGCGGTTACCGTAAAAACGGAAACGTATTCATTTAAATATTTAATACTGCGGAATCGGTTCGTCTCTTTTGAATTTCCCACGAAGACGCTGCATTTTAAATTATCGTCGCGTGTAAAACCTCGTTAACAGTGTAACTCTTCGCGTACTCGCATAGCTCGTGCCGGCTACCTCACGGTTGGTCCGGAGCTCGCGTACAATTCGTCGGAATAAAATATTGAAAACGTATACCGAACGGTTTATTTATTTTGGTTACCCGTCGCAGCAAATATTACTATTTACACGTTTCCGCATAAGCGATAATTTGTTCAAAAACCAATTATCTTCTTTTTCATTGTAGTTCCAAGAACGGTGAATAATATAGTATCGCTTGGGTAAATAACAAATGTACAAAGATGAACAATTGAAACCGTTCGTTATTAAGCTATTAATTACGTTATGAATGTATTGTATAATACCTATACTAATGCAGTATAATACGACCAAAACGATATATTTCGCATTATATGTATGCAAATATAATGGTCGTTTTTCATAACATCATATAATTGTCGCTATACAGAGTTACTTGAGAATTAAATTGCGTACCTGCCATGAAAAAAAAAACCATTTTCAGCTGTCAGATTTTTCTCGAAAGTTTTAAATAATTTTCCAGAAGTGTTCTGCAAACTTGTATAGGTATGCGAGCGGGAGCAAAAAAAAATAAAAAAAATAAACAAAAAATAGCGCTGGCATAAGACGACTAAATATTATGTTTACGCGAATGGCAGTTCTTTTTTAATTGAAACTAAACTTTTCGGTGTATATACATATACAGCAAGGAATGTTATGGTCATGTGGCCTTTGAGTCCTTTCGCGTTTCGACTCGACGTGAAATTAGTTTTAAGCACAACGCGACACGCTGTGACAAAAGTAGGGAGCCGCAGGAAGATGACAATTGACGTAAAAAAAAAAGAAAAGTTTTTCGTTTGACAGATAATATTATTTCAATGGGAAACAATAGCTCTTTGCACTCTTTCCCTCGTTCTCACTACCTATCTCTCTCTCTTTCTCTCAATCCGCACGTTTATTTGTTTGTATATACATTTATATATTATATTCGCTTACGAACACTATTTTTCTTCGGCGGAAAGAAAAACAACATAATAAATCCAAGATGGCAGTCGTTTGTAAACCGAATTGATGGTTAATTAAAACTAAACAAAACGTTTATTGTTCACTAGCTATTAATAATTGATGGTAGTTTTCAAGTAATTCGTTTCAATGCACCCGAATCGGGGGGTTTTTGTTCGGATAAAGATTGGCCTCGTGACCCGGTAAATTTAAAGGTGGAATTTTTCAAAAGTGTTCTCGAGTCTCGACTGCATGCGCGTACATCCCTAACCATGGTAACGTAATTCAATTAACTGATAACAGCTTTTATATTATGTTTGTTCATTTTTTTTTATCTTTTTTTATGTAACGCATGTTTACTTATAACGAAATTTCTGAACTTTTTCCCTATTGAAAATGTAAATCACTTGTACCCCAATACATTTATTGTCATTATTATTATTATTTATTTATTTTTTTTTTTATCAAAAATGCATACAGAGTACAGACTTTTCAAACATTTCGATAAAATTAATTTTATACTCAACGAGTTTATTATTATTATTATGTTGTTTGCTCATCTCGTTCAAGTCATATATTGTTCGATACGCGCGCACAACATATTATATTGCAGTAAAAAGGAAAAAATAAAAATAAAGTCGTCGCGTCCGGACGGAACGGTTGAAATTTAATTAGAATCGGCGGCCGCACTCTCGTACCTGTATATATAATAGTATTTTAATATATTACATCGTTCGAATTCAATCGATCGTACATAATACAAACATAGGCTCGCGCGTGTGAAACAATATTACCCGTCGATCAAGGGGCGATAGCAATGGAAAAATCATAACCACGATAATACAATCTAATAATGGTATTCTCTAGGAGAGCGTTTTATCACGATAGACAACAACATAATAATCCTAGGCCGGTGGCGTGTCCGTGGCACAATTATTACCCTTCTGCTTGAACGTACGACCGGACTCAAACACGGTCAAATGTAGCTGCGTGTACACCTATATATATGTATGCAATGTGCATGTGTATACAGAGCGCGCGTATTACGATGGGCGTGCACGTGTACATCCGCGGCACGTCCGAGAGGTTGACAGTTTGATGTGGGCTAACATTTAAACGAGGTTTTGATGAGCATATCACAATACCATCGCTCGCGTACCGGTCCTTTGCGCGAAACACATTTTGTCACGCTCGCATACAAAGTCCGGCCGTTGTTGCGTATATTATAATTATTATTATTATTATTATTATTATTATACAATGCCCATGATTGATTACTCCATAATGCTACGTGTATGATACACCTACGTACACACGACGATATCTTGCGCTGTACGCATGCACAGTTTAGCCATGAGGTATTTTTTATTTTTTCAAGCGACCCCCTTCGGATTAGTTTTCTCCGCCCCGGCGGCGTAATAAACGAAAGAAAGGAAATGACGAAATTCGATTTAATTATAGACCGTGTACATAGGTCTCGTAATCCGGCGTGCGCGCGGAAAAGGCAGGTTGTATTATAAATTCGAATGGTTATGAATACGTGCCTGCAGTCGGGGAAAAAATCGTACGGGGCTCTATATCTGTATAACGTATACTTATGTGAATATACATTTATTAATATAGTATACTCTTTTCGTGATAACTATATAATTACACACGAATAAAATGTATAATTCTTGCGAACATAGTGTATATAATATGTACGCGTTGGTGGAGAAGTACTTTGAATGTTCACTCGTTTTTCTGTTCAAAATGAAAACGACGTATATACATATACGGTACACACTCTTATGGGCTTCTGTTGCGAACGGATTTACGGCTACCGAAGCGGAAATGATTACCCAACGATATTAATTGTACACGATAAATATATATGTACCTACATATTACTCCCAGGCGTACAGTATGTTTCAGTCAACAAAGAAATTCTATACGTCCAATAAAAATTAATTGCGTTTAATCGAGTACTTTGAGATTATGTGTGTGTGTGGGCAAAAGGTTTTGTTTTTATTTTATATGCGGACCTTTGCATTGGGAATTAATAAAAGTTTGTTGGAAAACTCAAAGCGTTTTAGTTTTATATAATTGCAGCAGATCGATAGCCATTCCAAACGTCATCTATCGTATGATATATATAGTATAGCGTCGGTAACGAAAATACACGTTATCTCAGTGGCGATTTCAAGGGAGGGAATTGTTGAGGGAGCTTTTGTCCCCCTCCCCCGACGTTTCAGGAAATCTTCAATAATTATCGAAATAATCTCATGTAATATAAAATAAAACACCACATCTGATTCAAATGTACATTTTAAAATAAAGTTTTTTTAATTACAAATTTAATCATGCGTTTTTTTTAATGTGATAACATTGTGACACGTGACTGATCAGCCCCTCCCAAAACAAATTCCTGGATACGCTGTATTATGTAACCCTATACAGAGGATATCATATTTTGCAAGTCGTAATACATATACCGTATGAAATATTATAAAAATACATTTTTCGCGATCTAGGCGGCATTACAAACGCGATTTTAGCGTTTTAACCGATTCATTGAATCGAATGTGTTCCGTTTCGATACCTAGCTTCCCGTCATACTATACCTGTATACAACGCGGTGTACGTTCGGCTGCTTACGGATTAAATGATCATTAAAAAAAAAAAATGAAACGCGCACATACAACGTGTATAATTAACGAAAAGGCTATAATGGACGGTGAAGATCAAAGCGTAAACGCGTGACGACAGTGCTCGTCACATCCGTTCGTTCGTGATTTTACGTGTTTTCGCGGAGACGCTCGAAGGGACTACCACGCGCGTATCGCAGAATTTCAACAACGCATACACGCGAATGATGCGTTCGCGTCGATTTTAATATAACCCTATACGTGTACAAGGGAAACGATCATGCGATAGTAGTACACGGCAAAGGACGTATCCAGTGGCGTAGCCAGTAGGTAGGCCTGGTAGGCCCGGGCCTACCCAGATTTTCTCTAAAAAGAAAAAGAAGTATTTCAACGATGAGAAAAATGAAAACATACCTCATCAGGTATAAAAATTCCTAGGCTAAACGATTTGACGTTTATTTCCATAGTTAATTTCATATTATATTCTTTTAGAGACTTACGTCTATCAATACAAGGAAACATCCTTAGTGATAGACGTTGCAGTGTAATAACAAATAATAAGTATGTACATATTATCTAATAAAACTGCTAAATAAACATTCATTATTATTATTATTATTATAATTATAGAAAAGAAAATAAGTGAGCAATTTATTGATAATCCATCGGCTGTTGTTGATGAGTTTGCTATCATAAAGGAAGGAAGATGGAATTTTGACTTTGAAAATATGTTATAAATTAACAATACCTATATGTTGTAAGTGACGAGCATAGTAATTAATAATTATAAAAAAGTTATCTTGTAAGACACTCTTGTATTCAGATAAATAAAAATTGCATACTTTGCCTTAAGTTATTAATGATTAATAAAAATAATCATTGATAACTTTGAAATTATAGGAGGCCAATACCGAAATTGGGATTAGTCCACACCCCCGTCTAACAGTGGAAGGTTTATGTGGGCCTACCCAAAAAAAAATTTATAGCTACGCCCCTGGACGTATCGTTATGGGTTTACACGAATACGCAATATAATAGCGGACACATCACGTGTGCGTGCACTTACCGCGCGAATATTATATATATATATATAGATGCGCTGCAGTTTATAATATGATCACATAGGTAATATATACAATATGTATACCTGCGTAGTATTAAAACGTACGGGAAAAATAAAATTTATGATACCAGAGGATCAACGCCGAACAAAAGTGTATTGATCGAAACTGGAAAAACAAGTTGCGGATCTCTTCAGCGGCAGCGCGTACGGAGAGACCGAACTATGTAAAAACGTGAGGCGTCAACGTATATACGCAGGTACAGCGATTGATTTTTTTTTTCTTTTTCCAACTCTGAGCGTTCATTTTTTTCTTTCTTTATTTTATCAAATCGCCGAGAATACGATTTCAATGAGCGAGGAGTCGTAAATGGAACACGTATACATCAAACCGCACACGCGAAATGACGTATAAAATAACACTCGAACGTAATATATAATAATGTGATATTATATGTAGTGTCGCATGCGCGCAAAACCGCATTTCGATTACCTGTATATGAACCATACATTATATTTGCACACGCTATATATAGATGTAGAGTAAAATGTGGTACTAAAACGTATACGCACCGCGACGTACGTGCAATACTGCGGCGGTGGATCTAGAGACCGATTTGAAAGTGAGGTGGCGAGGGGAGGGCAGACGTGCGCTAAACTTTATATATATATATATATATGTGTGTTCCTGTAGGTATTCACGTGCGAAATGCTTCTGTTGCTTCCAATTTGTTATAGCAGCACTTGTAGGTTCTTCTATGTAGGGCAGACTCAAACATGAGACCGCTCATAATAAAACACGTGAACATCGTTTCTCACTTTCTCAGAGTTATTGTTTCAAACAATTATGTCTGGAGACACCCAGTATATAGCAGCGTATAACGTGTATTCATGTAATTTATACTTATATTTTGTTATATCTATTATAGCTACATACAAACAATCATATATTATTATATTTCATAAAAAAAAATTGATACTTTTAACGAGTCTATTTTAATGACAACTAAATTAGATAGAACGTTACGGTGTCACCACGGATTACATGAAACACTATAGGTTTTATGTGATCGGTGTTATTAAACATTAATCATACACGTGAAAATCGTTTTTTTTTTTTTAAATCTCTGTCATAAACATAACCAATGTTATGCCAACGGTTGATACTGAAGCACGTGGCTTGATTTCAGATGATCTATAATTATAGTGGACGGTAAGGCGATTATGTTGTATCTTTTGAACCTTTCTCCGCCGTGATATCATACCATAACGTTTGCGTGAACCGCGCACTAGGAAACTGCTGAAGTCGTGGGTCCTACGGGCTAAGGGTATTCGGCGGCACTATTGTTTAAAAGCTGAAAGCGCAAGCTTAGTAAGCCGTACACAATAGTGTACGATATGCATGTTACACTCGTGTAAACGATCAAATCATTGTTTCGAATCTTCACGCAACAATGAAATGTTAAACGAAACGACGATACACGCGGCTTGTGAGAAATAACGGGCCGTCTTCGGCCGCGAATAAGCGCTGAGTAAATGTATTGTGCCCTTTCGTCTCTAAGATATTTTGTACACAACGATCGGGTTTTCGAAGTATTAACTGCGAAAAGTGTCTCCGTACGTATCTCTCGTCCGGTGGATGCAACTCGTGGTCATACCTAAGTACATAATATATTCTAATAAAACATATCGCGGTGCGTATTCGATTATGGAGCTTCGACCGCATAATCATCATCATTATTATTATTATTATTATTATGGTAAGTTATAATAACTGGTGTTACGAGAAAAAAATTATTTATTATTTACCGTACGTATTTTATATACCGCACGTTGTCGTCGTTAATCCGTCTCCTGTATACGATGTAACATAATAGTCGCGAGAGACGAGATCATTTTTTACCGGCTCAATTTCGCTAAACGGTTATTTATTTATTCATTTTTATTGCCGGCTCGGACTCGAGGCGCGACGGCGCGGCTATCAAAATAATGATCACGTACCTGCCTACAAGACCCGTGACCTATACCCGATACCCGTTTATCTCGACCATTTATTTTTTTTCTCGTCCCGCGGCCCCGAGGAAAACGCCGTTTCGCGAGTTGTGTATAATACACACGTATACGCATAGGTATTTACTCGGTTGTACATAAGATTCATTCTTACACGCGCTGCGCAGTATAAACATAAATATACTATAAACGGCGTCTAGGGGCTGTGTACACACGGTGGCTGGGCCGCGACGTTATCTTTTTACGGGCGAGCCGGATTTAGACCACGCGCCGCCGTCACCGTAGGTCGGACGGGAAAAAACAATTTTTACTTTTACGGTATTATGACAACAGCTCGTGGGATAGGTTCGAATCGTAATGATGCGTTCGCACGCGGAAACGATCTCTATAAGTTTTCGATAGTCCTCGGGATGAAACATAGATTTTCTGGGCGTTCCCGTGCAGCGGAGTCTCGTGGAATTTTCTCCGCAAAACCGGTGCAGAACTGGAGCTCATTAGGAATATAATAAACGATCGATGCACGTAGTGCATAATCGTAAGACCCGACAATAAGTTATACGAGTAGCTATACGTGTGTGTGTGTGGGCTAAAACAATGGAAAAACTGATTATAGCTTTTACATTGATTCAGTACCTTTAAAGGTTTTAAGTAAAGGTGTATAACACCATTGGGTGAGGGAGCTACGAATTATAGGTAAGAATACACAGGGTGTCCTACCGGAATTTACATAGAGCGATGTATCAAATTCTGTTATTTTTATGAGCATCCTTAGGCTAAAACAATTTTTTGACAATAGTTTGATTAACATAAGTGTATCAAATATTATCGAAGAAGTTAAAAAATTAACTTTTTATATTATAAGTTATAACTCTTATACATTTCAAAGTTAGCCATTTTATAGGTATTTTTTTCTGAAAATTTCAACGGTTCGACTTTCAGTTTTCATTGAATCCATAATTTTTATAATTTTTTAGTTTACAAGAAAATAGTATACTGTTTACACAATCTCAAATAATAATAACTTTATTAGCTAACCTTATCGGAAAATGACAAGAGACAAGAATTTAAATAATTTCTTTGTTAACTATAAAAATGATTAAAAATCAAAAAGTTGATGAAAACTGAATGTTGAACCAAAGATATTTTTAGAAAAAGAAACCCTATAAAAATACTTATATTCGAATTTCAGAAGTCATAAAATAAAAAGTTAATTTTTCAACTCCTTTAATAATACACTTACGTTCATCAAACTATTGCCGACAAAATTTACTTTGTCCATGGATGCTCGTGAAAAAAAAACAGAGTTCCAATATCTCTATAAGCACGGGAGATAACGCTCTGTATAAATAACGGTTGGACACCCTGTGTATGGCACTCCGTGGACAGCCGAGACGACTATACTATTCATAATATTGTAATACTGATGAGTGATGACGAATCGTGACGTGCACGTTGTAGCATATTACAATATGCGAGAAGATTTGGAAACCCCAAGTCCGCTTCCATATATTGTACACCTGAGTAGATCGCGTCATATTATATATTCACGAATGTAATATGTCGATTGTCGGACAACGATAACGAATTTGTGCAATAATAATTAATACCTAGTTATCTGCTATTTTGCTGCAACTACATCGGGGTGGCAATGACGTCGGTTTTCAATCGTGTAAATGCATATTATTGGCACTGTACAATGGTTCTAACTCGACTGTCAATTTTGAAGAACAAATGAAAATATAACATCACATAAAATTTGATGTACTCGCAACGCCGCACCGATAACGTGCAATGTTAAAATAACACATCAATGACATGAAACGCATTGACAGTGCGTACACGCTTTAGTTATATAATGCTTCAATGCAAAAATATACATTGCTATTTTTTTAACTAGCAACATTATGATACGGATTCCACGGTTAGTCCGCGCGGTTTCGATAAAAATAATTGTTACATCCTTTCTCATCTTCAAATAACTACCTCAACTCTTCGAGTCTTATGCACATTTCCAATACTTACCCCTCTTTCTCCATCTAAAATCCTGAGCCTAGTTTCCATAAAGCATTTGTATTATTGTTAATTGTTATATTCATAACTAAAGCGTTTGTCCCGTACTGAAAATAATAAAAAAAAAATTGTGTATAGTCATCGCCACACGCAGTGGTCTTAATTTATTTTTAAGTTTAGAATATTCTTCAATTTTCATGTTCCGGAGCGGAATAATTTTTGGAAAATGTCTATCAGTACGAACGTAGAATTTAATACCGAATGTACAGCAGTTAGTATATTGTTCATAAGTTTATTAAAAGTTCAGACAATGTGAATGGCAGAAGTTACTTCGCAAAATGTTGGTGTACCGCCACCGCTTGTCTAGACTTTAAATGCCAATCGATATATTAAACTATAAGGACGTTTTTTAAAAAATGATTTGGTCTAGAAAAGTTCAGAGATCATTGAAACCTCGGAAAAATTGTATTCCCATCAAAATGTCAATAAAATTAAAAGTTTGGGAAAATATCGTTTCACATGCGGTTTTTCTGAGATTTCAAACTATACGTTAAAAACTAAACGTTTATCAGATTTATTTTTTTCCAAATCACATCCCAATTATGGGCTGATAAATTATTATTATAACGCGAGTGCGTTGCTCGTTAAAAAAATTCACCCCGTCCGTGATGTGTCATGTTTTTTCACGCGTCCATATTATACGTTCGGGGTGTCCCACGAAGATATATGATAGAAAATACTGTCGGTTGGTTGTATTAAAAATATGTTCACATGTTCACGGGACACCCTGTACAGTATTTCTATAATCGTCGTCCGTCAAAGGTCGTTCGCGGGTATAGTATAACGGGGTTCATGATAAATGATCGAGAGTTTTTAATCCTCTGGATTTTCGATCGCCGTAGGTGTCCAAACAAGAACTGTAGGGGACGTTCGTCGAGGGCAACAGACGCACGTGCAGCACCCCTCGTCTAGGACCCTGCAGCGTGTGCGTGCGTGCGTGTTGTTGTGTCTGTAGAATTTTTGTTGTTTTTTTCCATCTCTCGACGCTGCGGGGAACCACGCTACAAACACGCCCCGCCATTTATTATAATTATTCTCGATTTTTCAATTTTTAGCACCTCCCCGGCGACGCGATCCTTCGTCCTGTTTGCTCCGCGCCGACTTCTCGTGTCGCGCGTTTACACCGCCGCGCAAATACGACTGGGATTCGTTTGCCGCACGTTTCAACAGCCGTATAATATGCAGTGTTCGATGCGCTAGCGTAAAATTGTTCACCCTCGACCGAGCGACCCCGTACGCGCGATAATAATAGTCGTTATGATTGTGTATTCGTTGATTTATCGTCGTAAAATCACGTTAAAAACTGCACCGATGATAACAATGTAACGCGTTATCGTCATATTATTTACGGATATTTATATTTTTACCGATTGTTGCAGCCTTTGTAGGCCCTTCCCGCCGGACAATATCACGCGGTATTTTATTATACGCTATGATATCATTTTGTGATGGTGTATTGTATTCCTGTGACGAAATCACTGTTTGTGCAGATATATCATATTTAGCCATTTACTCGCGGTCTCTAAACGAATATATAAATATATTCTAATAACATCATCTCTTTATCAACTCATCAAGATTACAATCTATTTTACTAAAACTTTTATAGTTATTGAACTAAAAAAATGTTTTTATTTGTATTCTTTCATTTTATCTTATTTTGTATTCAGTGCGCTTTGTGTACCTGACGATGATTTTTTAAATCCAGACCAGTCGTATTATTTGTATATAACATTCGAGACATTATTGATTATATTCTTAATTTTATTTCCTTTTTTCGTTGTTATACATATTTATTTCATTAAAATTTAGTTAGTTTTAATCAATTATTTATATATTCAATTATATTTAGATATAACATAATATAGTTTCTTAGATGCGCATAAAATCCATGTATTATGTAGTGGAATACTTATCATCGGTTATAACTTATAAGTAACAAAAAATATTGCATCCCGTTCGTCGCAGCAGTATATAAGCCGCGAGTAAAATTTCGTTTTCGAGCACCGCGCGTTTAGGCGCTTAACGCTGGGGCTTGCATTCCACTTGTGTGTTTCTTCTTTTCTCTCCGTCTCTCACTCTCACTCTTTTTTTTTTTGACGTCATTATCGACCTGAACATTGTGTATATAATATGTGTGTGCACCCTTCCGCAGAAGGGGCGTTGAATTCCGGTTTGGAAACGATTTATCAAAAGAATATATAGGTTTTTTTTCCTCCTGATCTGCCTATATATATATATACGAGTATATCTACGCGCTGTGGAAACAATAAGTCGCGTAAAGCACTCGAACGGGAGAGGGGGTGGGGCGCACTGCCGGCCAGAAACGGGTTTTGGCTGCGGGGTTTTTAATTTCGAATAGAGTAAATATCGTGTATGAGTGTCGGGTAACCGACGGCAGCGGTATACAGGACAATAAGAGCCCCGGTGACATTGATATAGGGGTTTCATTACCCCGCAACGCGGTATACATATATTTATATGTATGAAGTCTGTTTGCGACCGAATTGTGTACACTAGACGTGTGGTGCGCGCGCCTACCTGCTTCAGATAACGACCGTCTTGCAGTCCCCATCTGGAATTTCTCGAGTGGTCGTTTCTCGAGACCGCGGATATCCGCCGAAAACAAGACGGCGGGCGTGGCGGCGTCCGGAGTCCGCCTTCGCGTCACTATCTGCAGCGCCGGATTCAGCGAGGGTGCAGGGTGGGGGTTAATTTAAGGCGCCTAAGACGCAGGTTCTTGCCGAATGCCTTAATGGCATAAAATAATACATTGCGATTATATACATATCATTATCAAATCATTATTATTCATTATTAAATCCGACAATGGTCGCTATCATTTATTTTTTTTCGAGATATTGTCTCTACAAATTATTAATCAATACACAAAATAAAGAAAAAAATAACATTATATTATACAGTCAACTCGCGATATAACGAAATTTGATATAACGAAAATCTCGATATAACGAATAAAACTACCGGTCCCTTGAAAATATCGCGGTATAACGAACAAATGTAATGTATTTTGGTCCCCTCGATGTAGCGAAGCGTTTTTGATCAAAACTCTCGCGATGTAACGAATTTTTATAAATTTGGCGCTTTCTATTAAGAATTTTTAATTTTAATTAAGATAAGATACATGTCTCTAGTGTATAACTCTATGAAAAATATATAAAAATAAGTATGTTGCTATTACCACATAATAGATTACGAAGTGCGATAGTACACTCAAGTACAGTATCGCAATTATGTTGACTGTATATTGAAATTAAACAATAAATACATACTTATATGACTCATATATTTTATACATATGTATAAGAATAGTAAAATTATTAAATAAATATGTACATACATATGTTTTTGTATTTTATTGATTTGAATTTTTATTTTAAATCTCGTTATAACGAATTCAATTGGTATATTCCCTTGATATAACGAATTTCGATGTAACGAACTTTCGATATAACGAATTTTTTTCTCGGTCCCTTGAAATTCGTTATATCGCGAGTTGATTGTATATACATAAACGTGGTATTGGTGTACGGAAGATAACTGATGTGCGTGTGTCACTATTTCATAATAATATGCTACGTAATTCACGGAACGTATTTACAGATAAATGTCTCGCATAATATCACCGGAACGGATTGACGACGTGCAGTTAATTAAATTTTACCGCTGACGTCTGCACGGAGCGTTTGGGGTATAGGGAATACGATTAAGCTAAAGCCGCGCGCGGACATAGATCGTAGACTGGATGCGTTAAATGTCGCGAAAAAATTATTGTCAAGTTTCGATTTCACCGCAAACACTACGGAAAACGGGATTCTAACGCTGTTCGTATACTACACGTACACGCAGTCAGGTATGTATTATAGCACTTGTCGCTCGACTGCCATGTGTGCATATAAATAGATGGTTTCCATTGTTTCGTTAGGCGACCGGACGTGTAATACATATCCTTCGAATTTATTTCCGCGGGGTCGTAGATAGTACGCGTGCACGGTGAACGACGGATTAAGAAAAAAAAAGTCTCACAGAACGTGCGAGTTGTAGTCGATAGGTCTATAAAGTGTTTTAATCTATCGCGCCGTACAATCGTAGTTGGCGATAGACCAGACGTGCGCGTCGGGAGGGACGGGGAAAAATGTCAAACGCGCCCGAGCCGATAATCGTTCGAAATCTTACGAGTGAAACGATCGTTTTCGAAAATATATATTTTAAGCTCCGAGCGTTCCGACGATGACGGCTTATTTTATGTGCGGCGTACAAAATATAATGCGGAGCCCGTCATTGTTGAGCAGCGGTGCCGAGATAAACACGACCGATTGTTCGAATTCGATTGGAAGAAAAAAAAAAACCGACGAAACAAAACAAAACCATTTCGCCCTCAACACAATAATTCGTAAGTACGTGTTCCGGTTGACAGTTAGGTATACATTGTAATACACGTGTACGCGATATATCGCGAACGCCGCCGTTTTTGCGTCTCTCGACGTATATATTATATTGTTATGTTTGTTTGCCCGCCCATCGCATAATATTACAATACAACGTACCACGCGGTACCGGAGTTTGGTCGTTTTTTTTTTCTCTTTTTTTTGGGCTGGATACGACTAATTTTTTTTCCGAGGCCGATTCTCGTAACGCGTCCGTTACCGCGGTTATCAAAATCGTGTTTTATTTGACTTT
Organism: Periphyllus acericola; assembly: GCA_949715065.1. Lineage (NCBI taxonomy): Eukaryota > Metazoa > Arthropoda > Insecta > Hemiptera > Aphididae > Periphyllus > Periphyllus acericola. The sequence continues at coordinate 4,393,928 of OX454271.1, forward strand.
ATTTTTGATAATCGCGGTTAAAAACATTAACGTTTAACGTGTATATAGCACTCGATGTTTTCCCTCGACAAGAAACTACTTCGAGTTTCTTTTATTTATTTATAGATGTTCCTTGTCGAGACAAAATATCGAGTGTAGCGTGCCACATTATAAGTTTACAATTCAGATCAACATTACCTTAGAGGTACCCACGCCGCGGCCGTCTGTCACCGATATGCCTCGGAGCGGGAAATTTGTGTGGAAAATTTAAATTGCTATTTTTCACTTTTCTCCTTAAACAAATATTGACAACACGATATTTTCCCGATTGCCGTACGTAGTGATGTACAAGCATCCGGCCGAATATCGTTTTATTATTATTATTAACATAACGTTGCTGCAGCCTCGTATAAACACTACGAAGCTATTTGACTCTTTGGCCCTTTGGCTCTTTTACGACATTGGATTCCCGCGAATATGATATAGGTTAAAGGGCACGGGGCTATTTTTGATATTGTTAGGTAATCTCGTTACAATCGTGTTTGAACAGTTTTAGTTGGAAATGTGCAGTACTCGCGAACGGCCAATTTAAAGTTTAAGGCGAACGACAGAACGGTTATTTCTCGAACGAACGGTGGACGTAAAAAGTTCACGTCGCTAACTGCGAGACGGAATAACGTTTTTAAAAAGTCTTCGACGATTTCATTCCGGCTGCAGTATTACGATGGACCGAACCAATAACACGTTTTGAGCGCAATATAATAATATAAACTTGCACGGAAATACGCGCGTAATACACAAACGGGTAAAGGGTCAATTCTTTTCTTTTTTTTTCTCTTTTTCACAGACGTTGCCCGCGATAATGCAATACGAGATCTCATTCCGAGCGTATAACACTTCTTAATATTTAACGTTGTTTCCGAACGGTACTCGGACGTCGGACGTGAAGTTAAGCGAATTCCGCCCCGGCGATCCGGAAATACGTGTCCGTCACTTTATATAGGGCTGTGCGCATATAAACAAAATATCTCGTACGAGACTCGACTCTTCGTAACACCGAGGCAAACCGTAGAACACAAAACTATAGCTTTTTTTTTTAACCCACTACGCACAGTGATGCAGCGATGATTCGTATAATTTGAACGTAATAATATTAGCTCTAAAACGAAATGTAGATCCAGCACGACGGTCCATGTACAACCATATTTTGAGATTGCGATTGAGGTACCAGTTTTATCTAATCGAACGCGCAGTTGAATATTTCGACGGTTTTAAAATCGAAAGATAGTTTTCGACTGTACAATACAAAATTGTCGGATTGCGTCAGTGTTCCGGTTACTCGCACCGAAGTCCTTTATGGTTTCGTATTCGTTACACCGCGCGTATCATAGACTATAATTACACGCACGCGCCCCAAAGGAATATCGAGAGTAACAGATTTTTTTCCATAAAAAATCGTTTTCATCGTCGTTCGGACGTAAACGGATGCGGCGGCGGCTTCGTCTCCCAGAAACTTTGCACTTAACCGTGTACGGAGTGCGACCATCTCGCGCAATAAACCGTTTAAAAATACACCGGCCGAGTGAGTTATTAGAAAAAGGTACGACAACGACGACGAGAACGTTCCATTAGTCTAATGGGCCCGGCGCCGCCGCCGTCACCACGTTTAGAACATATGTTATTGTTAAGCACTCGCGACGAAGGCGTGGGTCGGCCGGGATAGGCGGCGGAGCAGAGGGTAGTACATAAATTGACGTGGTGCTTTGGGGGAAAGTTTTAGCGTCCGTCACGAACGTTTAATAATAAAATGACACGGCGAGTTATGAATTCCGCGGCGAAGGCGACGTGCGAGTGTGGTGATGTGAAGATCTCTGAGTGCATCGCGACGCGCGAGGGGTGTAAAGGGGCGGAAGTGGTCGCACGGCGCGCGGCTTTCAGACTACGGACTGCAGGAGCTGCAGCTGTTATCGTTTATGACGTTTGTCTTTTGCCACTGCTGGATTGAAAGATCGGAATTACAAGGCAAGCGTCGTGGCTGCTGCAGTGCACCTCAAAATTACATTCTTTTGGCGTATTTAGATTTTGAGTGCACGCTGAAGTGCATACACCAGCCATTATGCGACGTTTACCACGACGGCAACGGGACGGATTCTAAACGTGTCGTCTACGGCTTTCTAGGTCAGGTTTAGGCACGTCGCACGTCGGCCGTTCGAATAAGTTACTACGCAAACTGTCCGCCGGGAAAGATAAGCCGCGGTTGTTCGCGTTTCAGTATTTATCAAAAAGATAATATAATATCATAATTTGTTGCCGTCGAGCGCGTCTCGATAACATCTACGTCTCGTGATAATAATAATTTTTACCATTCGAGCGACTACAACTGCAACAGCAGCTGCATACGTTGCGTTTTATTTTTCTTTTAGCTATTATTCCCGTTGCAGCGTTTCTTTTTTCGCCCCCTCCCCCCCTCAAGGGTTTCTTTGTCAACACAACGCTATGATAACAGAATAATAAATATGTTTTTCACATTTACAACACTCCTTTTCGAATTAACACCGTGGCGGCGGCAAGGGGGAGGGGGGGAATTATCGTTTCATCTTACGTACATTCTTCGTATACGGTAGACCAGAAGATTTACAAGTATAACATCATAACGGCCATGACTTGTAAAAGTTGTATTTTTCAAAAACAGTCCACTCCGTTCCTTTATAATACGCACGTAACATCTCGTGTGTAATGTATATATTTATATTTTTTCCCTCCGTCTTACGAAGCTTTGCATTAATTACGATAATACTTGAGTTTTCGCGGTAACAACATGATTATTTTTATACGCGGCTGATAAAAATCGAGGGAAATTAACGCGCAATAATCCACTGTATGTATATACTTACATATATTATTATCAATCGACGAATATTCATGTAATTATAATGCCACATGTGTTGTAGTGACTTCATATATACATGCGCGCGCGTAAAACACATAAACTCGAGGAGGAAACACTTTACGCACTGCATTATGTGCACCTAAATTACACGGCTTTGCATTTTAAACGACACACCAGTTAAAACGTTTCCCATCACGCGCGTACGTATGTATAATTTATATATGTATATATACACACACGTTGATGGCGATTTATCTGTACACAGCGTACAGCGTAGTGCTTGTAATCATAATAATAATAATACGTGAACGAGCGAAGAGACTTTTAACAGTATTTGTACGCGTACATCAACGTTTTATAAATAATTATTGCTAATATAACTGCGCTTTTCCGTTGTACCGTAAAGTAGGTACCTACCTAACCTAACCTACCTATACCTAGGTATATGAATGAGTGGGTACGCGTTTTGTAAGCTCGAACCGCGCATTCAAAGTGTCGTGATTATCACGCGAAATCGTTCATGCGACGTATAGAAGAATTTCGCGGTGCGGTTGTCGTTCGTTTACGTTCATTATCAGGTACGGTGAAGCATTTCGAAATGTTCGTATAACTCGAATAATGTGCGATTGAATGTTTAACTCGGGTATAATATACGATACGCTATATATGTCTATATAAAGTCGGTATGCGGTATCGAAGTATACAGGGTGTCCCCTCGGGACTTACACCGAGCTGTGTTAATAGATATTATCAAATTCTGTTTTTTTTTTTTTATGAGCATCAGTGGGCAAAGGAAATTTTGTTGACAATAGTGTGGTAAATTTAAGTGTAGAATTAACACGTTAATAAGAAGTTGAAAAATTTTGGTTTTTTTTTTAACTCTTGTACATTTCGGTCTTAGCCATTTTATAGGGCTTTTTTTTGAACTTTTTGACTGTTCAACTATTCAATTTCCATACACTTCTTGATTCTTCATACTTTTTCTAGTCTGCAAGAAAATAGTGTACTATTTACACAAACTTAAATAACTAATTATCAGCAAACATTATCGGAGAAATGACGAAGTGCTAATAATTTTCATTATTTCCTTGAAAACTAAAAAAAATATTAAAAATCATGAATCCAATGAAAACTGAAAGTTTAAACGACAACAGTATCAGAAAAACAAGCTATTTGAAATGGCTATTTTCGAATATCACCGAAATTATAATATTAAAAGATAATTCTTAACTTTTTCAATAATATATTAATTACATTTACCAAACTACTGCCAACAAAATTGTCTTTGACCAGGGATGTTCACAAAATAAACATAATTCGATTATCACCGTTAATACGGAAGTTATCTCTCTGAGCGAATTCCGGTGGGACACCCTGTATAGTATATCATAGACAATAGATCGTTTCATCTCATGAAAATATTATGTACGTATTGCGATGCTTATCACAATGGTTTATGACTTGTTTGAACCGATTGAAGTCCGAATAGTTTTACTGGAGTTCCTCACATACGAAAGGTTAAACTTTTCGCTATATCCAATTCTATTTCGAGGTGTTCGATCGTAGTTTGTTTTAGATTTATATTTCCGTCCGAGGAAAAACTTGAAAATTACCCTCGCCGGCGACGGCGGTCCTTTTAGACGCACGTCAATTAGTGTATCGCGCCACTTTGTACCGCAGTTACAAATCAACGTGATTACACCTAATAAGTGCGTGCTGAGCAGGACACACGTGTATATGAAGAAAGCGATTTGTCAGTGGTGCTATTTTTATTCCCGAACCATTTGACTTAGTCAAAATAGTTTATTACACCCGAGAGAGGATTAATCGCATCAAGCGGAATAAGTAATTGAACGGGTATATAATACTATACGCAGCGCACACACCGACATAATTACATTACACACGAATTAATCTCGGGCCCGAATATATGTAGATTAAACGTTCAATTTCCGCGCGAAAGGCGGGGTAGGTACCCAGTACGGTGCGTACATAATAATAACACGCGCGCCGATCGTTTTTTCTATTTTTATTTCATTACGTTCTCTTCTGCTCGAAACATATGTAGGTTAGGTACACTATATTTATGTACGCGCGCGTTTCGGTAAGATCATATTATTATAAGCTAATCATAAGCGGAATCTGAGGTGGTATAAAAGAGGGAATCAAGGGCGTTCTAGGCCTGTTTCCAGGGGAAGGTGACTTCTATACACTTTTTTTTGTATAGATTTTTAAAAAAAAACCTCAATCATTTGCAACCATCAAACATCAAATCATTACAGTTATACAATCATTACATCATTACAATTATAACGGTAATATTAAAATTAAAAAGAATTCAACAAAAACAGTAGCACAGGGATCGCCTCATCGTCCCCCCTCCCTCAGAAATATGCTATTTGGGGATGTATTGTCGGCTGTGCAAAAGTATTTTGTTGCTCTCCCAGACGTGTTTTATTCAAATGTTCAACGTAAAAGATAAATTAAATCGGCGATCATAATATTTAGTTGGTAAGTCGACAGTACGCAGTACAGATGTTAAAGTAATTATTATATATAATCAGTATATGTATTTTACAATACATATATTTAAATAATCGAAAGCATAGTCTAAGATTAACAGCCGGATAGACGACGGTATTAACGGGAAAATAGTTTTCGCGTAAAATGAACAGGACGCAGGTAAATCTAGGACTTGTTGACTGTAAGACAAGAATTTCTGTTTGGACAAAAAACAATATCCATAGTTTTGAATATTTTGGTGCAAAAAAATTATCAACCCCTTTCAGCAATTGTCCACCAATTCCGCCACTGACGCTCGTCGTGCAATATCGTTACGAATGACAAGACTACGTATATATCGGCAACAGTCTGCGTATTGCGTGGCAAAACAAATGCGTGCAGCACTTAGATGTTCCACTGGAGGGAACGATAACAGTCCCGATTCCGCAATCGACATGCAGGATCTTCTGGGTTATAGAAACACACGCATTTCGTCCGAAAATGAATGATATAGAGGGTTTGTCGGTGTTTTTTTTTTCACTAAAAAAGTATTCGACGGTGGTGGCGCGGGCGTGCACGGTAAACTCGTTACGGTGAGCTTGAAAAATTGTATATGTGAACTCAAAATAGAATAAATCCGTGCGGAGTCATTCAGGGGCTTCAGTATAACTGCACATCAATATCGGGTCGCTATTATTTCGTATAGGGGCGTGTTCATTTCGAAAAACCATGGTAAATAAAGAATCCTATGTTGATCGATTAAATTGATTTGCAACTGGCATATGATATAGTTCTAAAAACAAAAAAATAAATAAATAAATATTCTTTAACCAGAAATAAACTATATAGGATATTTCAATATGCACTGTCATCAGATGGCGCGGCACATATTATTTTATTATAATTCGAAAATGTTTAACTTTTAAACTTTCGATATGTTCAAATAATTAATATTAAAAAGAAAAAATACGGACTTACCTCCTAGTTCGGGTGTGATCCAGCTAACATATTGAATTTGAAACCAATAATCTCGATAAACGGTTCGAATTTATGACAGGTAAGACGGATCAGTTTAAATTTCCAAAGATAGTTGATATAGTTGTATAAAAACAAATTTCTTAATAAGGTAGGCTTATCTTTAAATCGAAAATGTCTGAAACTGCTTAACCTAACCTAACCTAATCTTTTTTTTTTTGTTTTAGAATCGTAATGAGAGAGGGAATAATGGGTTCCCATTGTAGCCTCCCTGACCACATCGGTTATTATGCTATATATTAAGACTTTTCATTACATCACAATATTAATCAATTTCTGTGTACTTCTTGTTATTTTTTAATGTAATTAAAAGTTTATTCTAACCGAACCTTACTTATACAAACACATATTCCATAACATCTTTTTCCAAAATTATGAACTATCTATAAAATTATCCCACCGTGATTTACAGAGAGCGATATCTCTCGTGTTAATAGAGATAATCAAATTCTGTTGTATTATGAGCATCCCTGGGCTAAGGAAATTTTGTTCACAGTAGCTAAGTACATATATAAGTGTATTATTAAAGGAGTTAAAAAATTAACTATTTATTTTATAATTATTGCAGGGCTTTTGTTTGATGTAGATTTTAATTAATTACCGATTAAGATATAAAGTACGTACCTCAATAAAACTATTTACTTTATGGTATAAGGTAATAATTTACCTCATTGTAAATTAATTCAGTACTTTTGTACCTTTTTATTAGAAAATATTTTATTCGGAAAACTGCATAGAGTTTCAAAAAATGACTTTTCTTCAAAGTAGTAACTTACAACCATTTCCATCAATAACCTCTCATAATCAGAGTTCTCTTTCTCGTCGAAATCGTGTACCGGACACAAACAAAAAATACACAGTATAAAATCAATAAATATATATTTCTCGTAGTTTTACTCGAAATGTAATATTATAATCCGTGACTATTTAGATATAATATATTATGCATGCCTAGGTTTACGGACTCGTGTTGTTTGGGCGCAGTGGTGATATTACTACGAGTTATTATACTAGTCTGGACGGACACAAGACCGCGTTTGATGGCGCGTCCAAACGGAAATATTCCGTGAGTTTGCCACACCCGATTCTAGAAGTTACCGGTATACGAAAAGTACTTGATACAATTAATTATTCTATTTTTATACGTATGACGTGTATATATATATATATATATAGTTGTTTATTCTTATTTTTCCAATAATATCAACGTCGTGCGGTCGACGGTGCGTGTATATTCACTTTAATATAATTATAATAATAATAATAATGCAGTGTTACTGTCCTAATAATTATGTTTCCAATCGATCGTGGATTTCGTTCACTAGAACAGTAGCGCCTCGGCTCAATTAACTGTCGGAATCAGGTTTGTAAGTCCTTGACGTTTTACAACGATTTCCAGAAGACCCATTATCGATTAATAGAAAACCGTTTGATTTATTTTTTTCACACTACTTGAACAGTTATAAAAAAATAGTACGAAGCACACAAGTGTGTTAGTTGTTTGTATTTTCTCGTGCACACGGATAGTTCCTCGTACAAGACCTACTAAAAATCACTGACGATGTAGCGTTTGTTATCGAGAAAATTTAACGCAATCATGATTGAAAAGAGAAATATAATCAAGTGTTATCATCAAACTATCATTAAATCTCGGGTACTGTGACGTATGCAAATAATAATTGGCTTATTGGTGACGTTGAGTGAATTATAAGTTACAAATCCAATTAGGTTACACTTCATTTCGTTGGAATATTATTTGAACGCTCGTTTTTGTATACGCAAATCCTTTTTAAGTAACGTTTGATCGAAAACGCTGTGGAAATTATGCTGTATTCAAACGGTGTGTACTCATTATATTTAGTTGAACGACAGTCTACGTAACGAGTAGTTTTCGAAAATAGTGGTTTGTTTCACATAATTTGTTTCACACCCGAACGTGAATGCATAAGATATTTGTCTAAAACTTGGTAGCGCTAAAATTATTTACCCCAAGATAATAGCTGTGAAGGGCTTCGTCTACCCGCCACACTACCTGCGCCGTAAAATATTTTTATTTCAAAACAAAACATTTAACAATATTACAATAAGTCAAAGGAAAACGAGATAATGAGATCTGATATTCAATAAAAAATAATTTATTATTTAACTATCTATGACCGTCGTTGGATATCTTCCTATGATAGATTCAAATTTCAACTAACAAAAGTTGTTTTCATTATTTACAATAAATATTTATGTAAATAAATGTAATTATATAAACAATACAATACATTATACATGGAGAAACATTATTCAATTCAAGTACAATTTATTTCTCTAAATATAATATAGTGTATTATTATTTTGGGATAATTGTTAGTTTATCTTTATTAGCTATTACCTACGTCAGCTGAAATTCACTCAGTTTGTTACACAAAAAAAACCCTCTCAATACATTATTTCCCATAGATCAAAATTAACTGTGGATGCTAATCCGCGACTTGGGGGTGCTGAACACCACCTGGCACCTCCGTACGTGCGCCGATAAACGTAATTCGGTATTGATGATGTCGCGCGACACATTTTATACGAAAACCTTTACATGATAAAAAGTTTTCCGAATATAAGAACGTGGCGTTGATATGAGTTTCGCGCGTACCATATTGACGGCGAAAATAATTATTAATATTTTACCGCGGAAAAGTAAACGTATAATTAGTTAGTGAAACCGATCCCGCGGGGTAGTATTATTTATAGTTATTCCGTGTGACCTTTTGTACGTGTGTCATTTTAATCAATGACAGGCTGCAACCACGTCGCGTCACTTTTGACAGAAAAGTTCCACAAGACTTAAATCTATTTTTAACAGACCCTTTACCAGTGTTTAATGAGACTGTCACCTACAGGAGTGCTCCGAACACGTATACCGTCGCATGTAAGTCTTACTACATTGGCTTCTGTAACCGAGTAGAAAAAAAAAATTAAAGGAAATAGAACGCGAGTAACCGCATATTGACCTGTGAATTGACAGACGTATTTTAAAAATAGTAATCATTTAAAAGTCAATTTCCATTAGAGTGTAAGACGAAAAAAAATTAGCTTTTCTGACGCGTGATTGGTGCGTTGACAGTCGTATTGCGTTAATTTTTTTTTCGTTTTAGTCTTATGTGTGCGCATATTATATGACGTTCAGTTACATTTATTTTTTGAAATAATTTATAATACCCACGATTCATTCGATATTTCATGGTTACAACGCAATAATTATTTTTCTGTAATAAAAAAAATATTTTAATTTTATACCGGCTTGATAGCAATTCACATTTTATCGCATAAATCAATAAATGTAAACATGTATATTATGAAAAAAAAAGTGTAACGTGTATACACGTCTAAGACGTTTGTATAATATTCTTGGAACTTCTGTTTGATATAAGTTTTACGCTGAACTATCAATGCCATAATATATACAGTTATGGTTTTGATTTATTACGGGTGGTGATCTATTGTCGTATAAGTGCAGTATTTTCTTTTTTTACTCCTTAGTTTTTCCTTTTTTAATCCGATGTCGGAAAAAGTATAATAACATATTTAAAGTGAACAAAAGAGTGTTTGAACAAAGTAAATAAATTGTCTTTCGTTCGACGGGAAAAAGACAAAAATTCTATAGGGGTGTTATTATTTACTACCCTTCGAAAATATGTTGAATCTATGCGCGATATATTATTTATATCACAGTGCGCGAGTTCGTTTCATCGAAACAGACGTTTTACTTTTTTCAGTCGCACATATTAAACAGAATTTCAAGTTTAACTGAATGTATCACTCGAACAACTTTGTTTAGAAACTACCGGTAGTTCGATTGTGTAGTATGATTAATGCAATCGTGTATTATGTGTTCATGATTTATATGAACAACAAATTTCTCCGGACAATATTTATTACCTGGACGGTGTTAAAATTGATGATTTTTGCGAGTTGACTGGTGTACTTTAAAACCGTTATGTGAGCATCATTGATATTACTACAGTATAATAATGAACATTATTCATGAAAAATTATGAAACTTTTCTAGATTAATCAACATTATTTACTATGAACTGCGTACTTTACCTAAAATAATAATTTTCAAATCGTAATATTTAAATTTCTTTATTGGTGGCCAATTTTCAAAATCACTCTTACGACCAATTTTTGAAACTTATTATTAAACTTAAATCGTTCGAAATTGAATAGTAAATTTACCGGAGACCGGAAAATATTATGTTTACAGTTTTGATAACAAATATTATTAAAATCATAACCAAATATTTCGATTTCTAATTATTTTGCATAGTTCTTACTCGTAATTTGGGTTAAAAACGACTAACTGATTTCGAACTCAATATTATATCGATGTAATAATGTAAAAGTAATAAATATACATTTCATAAATCATTAATAACAGTCGAAATGTATGTGTAAGTGAAAACAGTTATTTAAAACAATAACGTTGGTTTAAATTCACCATAACGAATAGTATGCGTAATATTTAAGTATAAAAATCGGTTCAAATATTACTAGACATTGTTGTTTCATGAGAACCCGTTTTAAATTTCATTAAATAAAAATCTTATTTGAATCTCGAAAAAATATATTGCGTGGCCTGCAGAAGTGAACTTTGAGCTGATATAAAAATACTGTTCGATAGGTACCTGCACATAACGAATTACTATGCAAAAAACTATCTTGTCGTCGAGCGCGGTCGACCGATTGATTGTACACAGTGGAATTCGAAAAATTGTAAAGGTATTTGGCTTGTACGCGTCCGGCGACCAAACAAACGGAGAAACAAGCGTTTGTGCTCTGAAAGGGATAAGAACCGACGCGAGGGATTGATCGACGGCCGACGGGTTTGGCGCAGGAATTAAAGCCACGACGACGACGGTGAATAGAATAATAATGTAGGTGTACTATGTGATTTACAACTATACGCTGTGTACAGCGCGAAAGAGACAATAACTATTTGCAAATTACGCGATCAGTCGGTATTGTTTTGTAATTGAATAATCCCGATTCAAATATACATACTAACGACGGTCAAAATTACGAAGTACCTATATTTATATATAATCCAGTTATCGTGGAAATAATAGAAAAAAAGCTATACAAATGTATACGCGTTCGTTGAAAAAACCGCATTAAATTGTACACTTTAAATGCGGTGCGGGAAGTATTTATATTTATTTGTTTCGTTTATTAATTTAATCAAAACATGCGAGTACAAATAATGTTCGATATTAATATACATTATGTTGGTACCTACCCCAAGCGAGCAATGCTTGTAACCTATATTCATTTTTGAAAAATACATAATATCTCTACAGTATTAACACATGCGCAGTCGGATGAAAATGTTGGGCGATCATATTAATATAGAAACATGCGTCTGGAGTAAAACGTAGCTGCGCTCCTACTATTCCGACCGCTTCTGCGACTTATTAAAATATACTGTTTAATATAAAGAGCTCGGTAATAAATTTGTGTTCCCCCTCGAAACTTAATTTAAATACGTGCGAATTATTAAAACTTCTCGAATTTCCAATTAAAAATCAATTTTCCATTGTTATTCACCCCAAACATTTAATTTTATTAATATTGCATTCTCGCCCGATTTGAATACGACTATACCGAATGTAACTTCCACATCACGTTTCTTTTGAGAGCGCGAAATAATTTACCAACTACAAATTGAATTCTTCTTAATGCGTTCTCGTTTCGACGCTATTTTTTTTCCTTTTAATAAATAAGAAAAAAAAGACACTACGGAAACGATTAAACGCGTAAAAATGCTGAGACTGTTCGTCTGCTGTTTATATTTTTACTTTATACTTTTTGTCCGGACGTCGACGAAAAATTCCAACAACGATATGAATATTTAAATCGTGCCTTAAACATTTATCGAATCGTATACACGGTCAGGCATCAACGGTCAGTAGTTAAACGCGTACACGCGTTTTCTTCGAATATAACATCGCACAGGTAAATCGGACAGCGATCCGCGCAAAAATCGTCGACCAGCACACTTTGTCGAGCGTAGGTACTCCATATTGTTGCGTAAAAAAGAAAGGTTCTTCTATAAATAGTGTATTTTCTACAAACGGAATGGAGGCTAATGAACATATGCTATAGTTCTGCGACGATAGTTTGCGAGATAATAATTTCCTACACGCGCATATGCGTTTCCGCCGGAACCGACGCGTTACGGTCGTTCAATTAGCAAAACAGCAATAACTAATAATAATAAGTGAGAACTGGACGCCATAACATATATTGTCTGGTAGGTACCCGACTGGATTTGAAACAATGTAAAATACGATAACGCATTGTGTATGCTATCCGCCGACAGTGATTTACCGGCGAGAAATTCTTTATATTTTATATTATATCGTCTTTCTATATAGCGTACGATGCAAAGTTTTCTTCGGTGTCTGCCGTGTAACACGCGTAGCAGACATAACGATAGTTTGATACGTATATTGCTGGTACCTACCACCTACGTATTGTATCATATATCTTTTCGATCCCAACTTCTTCCCCGTAAAACAGTGAACTTGCAATAGGTTGAAGTCAGCTCCTTACATTATATCCGCAAACTGGTGCACCGCGGGCCCGTTGTTAAGAAGTCAAGTATACTCATCGTGTATGGAAAGTTATCATCGAAATACATTCGAGAGAAGAAAAGACAATCCGACTGCGATGTAGTGTTTGAGAGTATAGTTTTTCATTTGACATTAAATCGATACAGTTTTATAAGTATATATATATATATATGTATAAGTGACGGCAACTGCAGTGCTCTTATATGAAATAACCTTGGGCACCATCGATACAAATACGAAACAAAAAAGATAAAGAAAATGAAGGAAAATAAACTTCTCTCTATACAGATATTAACTCGGCACTGGTAAAACCATGGCTCTTTCGACGACTCGTCGACTGCGCACAAGGAATAAGTTTCATTTCCAGAAGTCACGTATAGTATATTTTGTTATCCATTAGTTCGGTAGTGGGGGGGGGGGGACTTGATATGTACAAGGAAGGTGAAAAATAAGTAAATGAAAAAAATCAGATATCTAAAAGACTAGAGAAAAGACTGCAAGTAAAAATAATCAAATATCCAAAAGTAATCGTAAAAAGCAATTAAAGAAAAAATATTAAGTACTATAAAAAATAAGTTCGTACCTATATTATTTTTATAACTATTTTTGTTTATTAAGCTCCAAATATATGTACGATATATTAATAATTCTAGCTTACAAGTTTACAAATACTTTTCGGAAGAAAACCTTTCGTTAAGTTTTTTCTTCATTTTAAATGATTTAGAGTTATTCTATAAACATCCCAGTAGGAAGAATTAAGAGGGATAATTGGTAGTATTTTTCGATTTTTACTTACTCTTGAATGTCCAATTTGGTGTACTAGTTGCATAAACATATATAATATATGTTCAGCCTGAAGTCATGACACATTTAATGCAATTCAATCCAAGTGAGACGTTGTTAAGTTCACAAATTATATACATAGCTAGTGTATCGGAAAAAATCAAAATATTACCCATTTAGAATTAATTTTAATTTCTGCTTGTTTCAAAGAGCCTGATTTTTTTATAGTGGCTTTTTTTCATTGTTTTCTCCCTAAGCCCATACAAAGATTTCTCTACGTTTCTCGCATTGCTTTCGCGAATTTATACAATAATATCGTGGAACTATAAAAGATTTAGACACGTCATTGGAGTTGTTCTATTTATAATTATCCAAATCGTATTAACTATAAAGTGATTACCATAAAATCAAAAATAAATGTAGAACATTTTTTTTTTTCTTAACATCCTAAAACATATCATTCTCGATCATTCATTATTGTTTACGCATTTCCTATTAGTGCATATCAATTGTTATACACCTAAATAAAACCCCTAACCCAGATATTGAAATACGCTCGGGACCCCGCGGTCCTATTAACCTCTTGCGCCCTCGCTCAACACCTCCGGTCGGACTTGACGCGCCGCGTTGCAACGTGTACACCGTTTCAGCTTCGCACCAGCGGAACCCAAATATATCGTGGGTCACGTGGCGGCGCCAGGTGCCGTGAGATATCGCGAGTTCGTGGCCCCCGTACACGCGGGTGAATAATATCTAAATAATAATATAAAGCTGTAATAACGGCGGGCGGGTGACGGGGAGACGAGCGGGAAGATCGCACTCGAAGCTTTTTATTTTTTTTTTGGTATTATTTATTCTTCAAATTTATTGTTATCGGGTCCAGGCAAACGGTCGCGCGGACGTTTAGACCCGAATGTGTAATATAGTACACTAATACCGGCTGCTTATATATATATTATACGATATTACGTCCTATACGATACAAGTTTTCCTCCGAATATATATATATATATACTCGTATATGGCATGTACCGCGTATAGTGATATATAAATATTCTAAAATATTATATCGATGCGCGTATGAACGTATAGATATTACACGCGTGCCGTGATATTGATAACATTGTAATATTTCGGTTTATCGTCCGACCATGTCTCCGGAAACGTCGTGCCGCGCGCAATATTATCATATTATATATTACAAAAATACGCCGGCGTACCGCGCACGCACGTCAATGATATTACGTGAATATTGTTTATGTATATATGTGTAACACGCGGTATTATTTTCCGCTCGTCCGCTTACGTTCTATGCGGATAATACGGCACAAATACATATCACGTACCCGTGTGTAATATGTGCGAGTACTAAATCTTGGGAAATGTCTCAGAGAAACAGGAATTCGCGACGAGTAAATAACGAAAAAAAAAAAAGATATATATAAATAAAAAATAACTTCGAGAAAATATTCAGCGTAGCGTGTCGTAAAACGTATGCGCGAGTGGAAACAACGAACAAATTGATTCCCGAAGAAAACACGAAACTGCAGCGGGGCAATAACGTGACTGCGCGCGTTATTTTTATGAATAAAACATACTGCAGCTCAAACATGTGAATGATCGAATGAAAACTTTCGCAAATTTCATCACGAGAAAAAAGAGAAAAAAAATAGTAAACCTAAAACCGCCTCGCCGATTGCAGCAGCATTGAAACGCATCCGCGATAAATCTATTTACATAAAAACATATATTGCGCTCTTCGTCTGCGGGGCCTCGGTCGTCGCACCGCGAAAACCTTAACCGTCGAGATCTCAAGCCGCGTGTCGTTAAGCTCGAAAGAGTCCCGCGTGGCGAGGTAAACACGGGACATGATATGGAAGTGACACGTCACGTCATATTCACGATCATGGTATCCCACGATTATAATACGCTCCTGTCACTAATCGTTTTGATTTCGAGTGTTTAGCTTGCGGCAGAACGAACGTTCTTATTCGATGTCCCCACCGAATAGAGAGAAAAATTGTAAAATTTAGCACGTTAAAACAAAATGCAGTGTCGACGATATCGAGCAAAGATCGTTTTACCTTTTTTTTTTCGGAGATATTATGTCAACTTTATTATAGAACCGTTAGCCAAGTTGCGTGTTCGTTTATGGAACTTTAACGCTGACGGACGCATTAGGTTGCGACCTCCACGTACATTTATCCCGGGTCAGATTGGATTCTAAAATATGTACACTGGCGAAATCGTGTTTTGTTACGAGAAATAAAAGGAAATACGAGCGGAATCGAGACAGACTTGGTACGACTGGGTATGGGAGCACTGTCGCTGTTTGACGACACGGTGCTGCTTGAAACCAAGTACTTGTGGTAATGCATAATGATATTGATCATCTCTTCGCGTGTCGATCGCCGCGGGTACCGTGCGAAGCTTTTCCGGACGCACGGCAAACGAGCGGCCGGCAATTTCTTTCGCCGACCCGCAGCCGCAGAGTTGGGCATTAGTCGAATAAAAAAATATTCGATTGATTATTTGAATAAAATATTATTATTCTTTATTAATTTATTTTATATTTGGTTATTCTAGTTTATTTTTATTCATCATTTCAATTTTTACAACTATTCGTTATTCATTATTCAACGAGTTATTCTAGATTTTTTTATTCATTATTTTTCATAGTCGTGTTCATCTCAAATAATTCGTAGATAATTTAAAATACTAATTTCAATCATTGAAAATTGAAACCGGTGCGTTTCTTTTTTATTGATTTCTATGGCTTTGGTCCAGCAATGCAAAATGACACAACAGATACTCGTACATCCACGTCGGCTGAGATTGAAGTATGTATAAGAAATGAAATGTTTTAATTGAGGAATTAATTTAACTCTGGTTTTAAATATATGTTCAAGGTATTAAAGTATTTTGAAGATGCACGTCAACGTCTTGAATGCCTAAACTCATATCCTACACTGAAAAAAATTTTTCTTCGATCTGGTGCCGCAGGTACCCAAATTACCTGCACGTATTCCTTCTCGTTCTCCGGTCGAACGCGCGCGTTTATTGATACCTTACACGTCACGTCCTTTGTGCGCTCACAATGCGTCATAAGGTTATTCCACGCGGAGCACACACGCGGGTGCGAGCACACACCTACCGTGCGGCGCGATACGTGAGCCATTATTCATGCGAGCGCGTCTCGCGAGCAAAAGCGCCATTTGTAACAGTCGTCGCAACAGGTTTTTAATTAATTAACGTTACTAAATACGCAGCAGCAGCAGCAGCAGCAGCAGCAGAGATCGGTTTCTTTGGATTTTCAACGATTATACATCAACGTACGTAAAAACGCGCCACTTTCTCGGGCGCGTTTACCGTACGGGCGAGCGATTAATAACGGCCGCGGTGCGTTTAATCGTAAACAGCGCGTATAATACTATCGTATTGTAATGACGCGAGCCGGACACGTCGTAGTTTATTTACATATATTACTGGCGTCATTAATATTCATAGGCTCGCACGTACGTGCGTTAAAGTTCGTCGTCTCGCGCAACAGCAAAACAATATAATGATGATAATAGTAATAATAATAATAATAATGTGCTATTAATAACCGTGCGCCGAGGCGGTTACACCGCTTAACGTATACGCGAGGGCGTTCTTGCTCTCGTACGTACAGGTTCCGAGGAGTACACGATGTGGGTCCGTACCACCGACACCCCGCAGAGGTTCGTCCGCGGTCCAGCAACGCCGGCGTTTCCGGGAATATCACGCGCAGCCGTGGACGGACAACAAACTTTGAAAAATCCGCCCTTTTCGCACTACGAGTACGTGTAAGCTACTTAAATAAATATACGATTGTAAGGGGTGTTTTTACGTCACTTCACGATTTGCGCAACTCCGCGTACAGGCACGGTTGCTCTTGCTACGCCACTTGGCCGCGGTTCGTGATAGGCATTTTCCCTTTTCACGGAGTATAGCAAGAAATTTGGAATACGATTTTTTATCACGTTAGTAATGGAGCAAAACGAATTAATAAAAATAAATCCGGCCGGAAACTGGCACCTAGTGTTCTTAATCGTTGTTCTTCGTCGTGCCGTTGTATTTGCATGTTATTTGATCAATTTTCGATCTTACACACGAAGACCGAAGTAAAAGTAAACTGGTATTATTACATATCTCTCGCCGGGGAATATTTTTTATGATAAGGACAATTTAGTATGAAAAATGACTAAATCATAAACCAGTGATCTAAATATAAAACCACAAATTCTAACAAAAACGCAAAATATCGACTTTCAAGTCGTACGAGGTCGACTGGTGTATCCTAACCTAACCTAACCGTTTGGTCACCCCTTGACGGTGAATACATCGTCAGTAAACAATAAAGGTCGTTGAGAAAATGTTGATCTCGATCGAATATAATCGTATACCCATGAAAACGGTTCGAGAACCTATCTGGTCTGAACCGTGTGCACCCACCGCGCGTGCCCCCGAGCCGAGAGCAGCAACATATTTTATATATATATTATACTCGCTTGTATAATAATATAATATAAGATTGTACGTTGCGCATATACGCGGGTTCTGCAGACGACCGGCGTGCGCTAGCCGTATACAAAGTACTGCGTTTCACGACTTACAAGACGGTTTCCCCGTCGGACCTGCGTATTCGTTTGCGGCGGAACCGAGTGTACGAGACGATAACCGTCGTCGTCCAGACGAAAGCGCGGTACATGTTTCCGTCAACGTGCACTGCTGCTGTAGTTGTTGCAGTCGCTGCAGTCGATCGAGTCTTATGTTTATTCGGTTTTTAAGTGCACTTTAATTGAAAGACCACACCGCTCTGGGCCCTGCCACCCCCGTTGCTCGCTACGACGTATATAACATGCGCGTTCGACGACAACCTTAAACGTATGTGTACCTTTATCCTCGTACACTTATACACCGATACACGCGGTATTACGCACCCATATATTATATTCATGTACATGTGCGTCGGTGTATGTGCGTACTGCCGCGGGTGCGATTGGGACGAAGAGACGTCGGCTTCCCTACGGGTGAGTTTTGTGTTTTTTTTTCTCCTCTCTCGTCGTTATCAGATCGAAGCGAAAAGGACAAATGAAAAAATAAAAAAGTTAAATACAGGAATAATGCCTTCGTCGGCGGCGGGGGCGGTGGCGTGTGGCGAAAACGAGAAGAAAAGAAGAAATCATTAAAAAGAGAAGAAACCTTGCATATTTTATGGTCCGTGATACTGTTGTCGTTGGTGCTGCTGCTGCTGCTGCCACCGACGTTGCCGATACGGCGGTGCAGGCGGCGAGCGGTAAGTCATGGATGAGTCCCACGATTGGCTTGTTTCGATTGCGATTACATTAAAAAAAACGTGACTCCGTTTTTGTCATAAAATACATAAAATATATATAATGTCTCGTCGTCCTCCGACTCTCGTGTGCGCGCATTGTTTTCCCCGTCGCCGCGGCCTATGCGCGTACACGTATACGTGTCGTACCCGTAATGCGAGGTAGGTATATACCAGGTATATACCGGTCGGGACGAAACACAATATAAAATATACACGTATGCGCACGGGTAAACGCATAACTCGCGGTCGTGGCCCTAAAGAGTTATGGACGGTACGACCGTATACGCGCTTGGCGTACACTTGCCCACGTTCGCACGCACTCGCACGCACCCCTCGGGCGGCAACAGCATGTGTGTGCGTTTATGGGTGTGCTCGTGTGCGTATTATGTGCTGCGGTAGCGGTTTATATATCATTATCGCCGGCTCGGCCTCGGCTGCTGCCGTTAGATAACCTTTGGGTTGCCGAGTTCGAGAGGCGCGTTGATGTGTCAATAAGCTGTTAGAGAGCTCGCACGACTGTTTTTCCTCCTCCTCCTTCTTCTTCTTCTTCTTCTTCTTCTTCTTCTGCGGTGTCCTTTTTCTTTTTCACCTCGCACTCCCGGGCGAAAAGGTGTCGCGTGCGTACCGATATCTCTGTACACGTATGCCTGGATCATATGGACGTGTGTATCGTGTGCATATGGTCTCTGCAGGCGAGATGTTGTACGCACGTTGATTTATAGCGTTTGCGGCCGTATTCTGCGCGTGAAAACGCTGCGCCTACGTGCCTGTGGAAATGCGCGCGTCACGACCGCGACGACGGGGACGCGCCCGACTTTGGCGGCGAAAACCGACCGGTTGACACGCGTTGACTCCGCGGGCGTTTTACGATCGTACCAAACGCGAAGTGGAGTAGTCGCCGCTGATTGGAATCATTTCGAGACCGGATGAGTCGATGAAGCAAAAAAAAAACACACGATTATTATTTTTTCAAAAACGTTCATCACGCTTAAAACAGTTATCGACAATTCAGCTCTTTGATACAAATATACGTAATTTGTGTAGGTTTGCACAATACCTATAATAACAACACACGTGTATTTTGTGTACATTCTCGAAGTCCAAATACAATTGTGCTCGAACTGAAGCCGTAATTTGCGACGTGAATGAAATGATGAAAAAGACAAATTACAGTTTACAACTTGTTCATTTCGGACGAGGCACATTTCGATTTGAATATAATTGTGGACACAATCTGCTTACGAACATTAATTTCAGTACGCATACTGTTTTTAACATTTAACCTTTAACCTTAACGACGTATTATGTAATGTAAAAAATCGGTTTTCAATAGAGAAATCATGTAATTACCTTTAACACTACCCAAAGAGTTATTTAAAATGTTTCCATTTCACCGTAAGACCCTGTAAATGCAGATGCACCTTCTCCCCTTACGCGTCCGAAAACGTGTGAACCCCTAGGTTTGGGCGTCATGATGGTAATAGCTATTACTGCATCTTATAAGAGACCATTTTTTACGCCACGTGCGCGATAAACGTCCGTTTACTAAAGCGATATACCCATTATACGTAAATATAGGTACATAATATATATTTACCTTTCGGTGCACGCGTGTATTCAATATGTACTCATGTGCACACTGTTTACCAACAGAGTAATGGCAATGCTATTATGACCGTATGGACCGTGTACATTATACGTATATAGACGGTGAGTGAGAGAGATAAAAACGTATGTATTGTCGACGGCGAAGTTGTCCGAGTAAATATTAAATCTGACAAAATAAAACTGCGAAGTAACTCCCGCTGTTACATATATAGTCATCATCGCCGCCGTATTAATGTCAATAAAAGTCGAGTGAAAAACAAATCAACTGTTGAAGCGCGTATAACAAGTACCTATCCATAATAATGATATGCTCTCATAAAACATTAAGACCATGACAGTGGTCAGAGCGATATTTAAAAGTCTGCTACGTTGTCCAACGCGGTTCACAATGAACAATGATTATTGATGATGTAAGCACCGAAATTCGTACGCGTACCTCCTACGTATTGCCATTACGTTCCGCTGTCGGAAACAGGTTGCGGTTTGACGTTTTGACGTTTAGGGCTTGGACGGATCGCACGCGTATACCGCGGTTATGGGTTTGATAAATCAAAATTTGTCGCACCGTCTAATAAAACCGATCGGAACGAATAACGTGGAACAACACAATGCGGCAATCGGGGTGAGATAGGATAATTTGCGCCGTAGTGTCTCTCGGCCGACACATTTGATTATTACTATTGCGTATGATATACATATATGTTTACGAGTACATCCCGACGGAACGCTTCCGGTGCGGCAACGGCAGATTAATAATAATGATAATACTGAAAACGGTGGCAAAACGGCAGTTCGAAATCCCAACGAGTATATGTATATGCGCATTATCGTCGGAAAGCTCATAAAACACTGGCAAATTTAATAACCGAACACGTAATTGTGCACTACGCATGCACTACGTGCGACGTCACGTTATGATAAATAATATACACGACCGTATAGACCCCGCGGCGCCGCCCAGACTTATGACATCACGCGAACGCAATCTTTCGTGGTACGCGAACGCAGTCCAAAATGGCAAAATGTGAATATTATTATGCGATTGTATGCGCGTATGTGCGTACGTGCGCGCGTGTGTGTGTGCGTGCGGATTATTAATCTGCTGACATGAAAAGTTTAGAGCTACTGCAATGACCCACGGTCGGGGGTCGACTGAAATGAACGCGCATACGATTCTGTTCTCGTCTGCAGCTGATTGCTGTTTAATAATAATCGAAACTCGATTCAAATATTATTGTTGTACATTAGGCGCACGCAACGCGATAATATATTATACGGACGCGTGCTGTACGCGATTGCGAAAGTTCACCGTAGTAACGTATTTCTTCGTGTTTTTCGATGGATCAAAAACGCGAGCGTACGACGATAACGCATGTACCTGCGCAAAACGCACTAGCACGGTCCATCGTCTATCACGTCGGATTGTACAATATTGCCATGACCGTCGCCTGTCCCGGGGACACATCCTGCAGCTCATGTCCTGTTCATATTTGTGACCGTTCTTATAGCCGATGCGTGATTTATATTTTACGGAGTAACGTACACGATGTTATTGAACGTTACCTTGGCCCAAAGACGTGTGCACAGGAACCCGTTAAGGTCGTGAAATTTCAAATTCGATTTCGATACCTCATTATAATCACGCTACGTCGGCGAGTCTGCTTGGAAACGGGTCACTTGCGAATAGTGCACCTGCACCGGCGATGTCTCGCGGAACGAACGCACGTTCTGAATAAACAGTTTATTGCGATTCATTAGAACGCGGTGGAAACATAAAACGTTTCAAAGAACTGCCGAAAAAACCGTCCGGAGAATGAAACGGTTTTTGAAAAAAGTTTACATAACTAAAAACTTGCCTCTTTCAATCGAAAACTATAATGTGGTAACGATGATCGGGCCGTGTTTGCAATGCGTGCGGTTTGTCACGATTAGTTTCACTTTGTTTCGTGGGTCTCGCTAAATGGGCTATTCATACGTTTGAACACCAAATGCGTTATTTCTTAATCCTGAAAACCGCGAAAACGAGAATATGTGTTATCAATAGATTATTGGTACGTGTGTCAGAAAAAAACTGTGATTTGACTAATTCGTTCCGACATACAATCATAACATTATTACGTGCTGGTGGGATGATGCAAATAATTCGTCTTCTCCAGTACGTTACAAGAGTTCTTACGTATTTCTGCACCACGATGCTCGCGGTCATCGGATCCACTAATTTTGTTTTCTCTTTCAATAGTTATTTCTCATTGAACGTAATCGAGATTTCACCGTCTACGTTATTTTCCGCATAATTATCATTCATAATTCTATTAAATATTCAATAACGTTATAGGATTTATCGAGTGGGACGATAGCTGCATCGGGTGTTTCGTCCTTCGCTCGAATTATTCAAAACATTTTAACGGTGCGTACTGCACATATTTTCACGTATAATAGTCACACGCATGTAAGCTGATGTAACCTATAACATGCTATAACGTCCATCGGATAAAGTGAACGTAAAAGTATAGTTCACCAATGTTTACAAGCCACATCCATTCGGGAAGAGTATATGTATCACATTATCACAAATTCACAACTATTTACCAACTTGACACGGACCCGTGCGGCAGCCGTTATCGAAACGGCTGTCGCCGACCGTGCTTTTACGTTCTCATCAACCACCAGACCGCGGCACGCATCGCCGTCACGACACCCCGATACCCATCCATTACTGGAGAGGGAACGGGAGCGGTCGCGACGACGTCCGCGGGGTACAGCGAGCAGACTGGTTGTCTGGACTTTTCGCTCGTCACGAGAATGGGTGAAACTCTACGCGAGGACACACAGGTACCGTTTCGGTACTGTTCTCAATTATCCCGTTTGTTGTTCTGTTTCACGATTTGCACTAGTGTTCACACAATTAATAGAAATACATAAACCATATAAACATCTTAAAACCGTTTACTTGTTTTCTTTCTCTTAATTTGTGTGTCACCACCGAACCTGACCCGGCCGCACCCCACGTGCACCGTGTCAAACTGAATATAATATTTTCAACTAACATTTTCTTTAAGGATGGAATTCGATTCCTCACACAGAGTTAACGAAACCTTTTTATAAAATTAATTTTATATTGCATACCGTATTTATGTTATATAATTTTCTTATTGAATTAAATTAAAAAATTATTAAAATATAAAGAAAAGAGAAGTATAAGAACAAAAAAAAAATGGTCAAAAACTTTAGAAACTTGAAATAAATGTTAATATTGATGATTTTTTTACAATCAAAACGTCCAAAAAGTATAAATGGTAGTAGAATATTTTGAAAGTATGTGAAAACCTAAGAATAAACTTCAGACGTTACGAACGTACGTAACTGCGTCTAGCTTTAACGCAAACACAAATAAGAAAGAATTTGTATCTGTTAACTATGGGAGAATAACAAGCATATTAATCATATGTATCATTATATCGATGTTATAAGAAAAATATGAGGTTTATTTGATCATTTAGCTGAAATGATATACGAAGGGTAATTAACCAT
The DNA here is from genome assembly GCA_949715065.1 of Periphyllus acericola. Lineage (NCBI taxonomy): Eukaryota > Metazoa > Arthropoda > Insecta > Hemiptera > Aphididae > Periphyllus > Periphyllus acericola. Next base: position 4,418,235 of record OX454271.1, read on the forward strand.
CACCAACATAGGGTAAGTATTACGTCTACGATTTTACACGTAGTAATGATTACTTCTTCTCGGCATAACGAGCATAGAAGTACTTAGTTTCGATTTTGGATACCTTGCTAAAGGAAATCATGGTCAAAACAGACTCTTAGTATTCGCACTCAAGATAATATTTCTCACATGGAATTTGGCTTTTTTTCTTACAGAACGAACATTATTTTTTCTCTTAACTGAAAAAAAAATATTTATTCAAATATTATATTATGATTTATGAAAATGTTTATTACTATCGTTAAAATATTATAATTTTAAGTAATTTTAAGTGACATATGTAATGCAAGTCTTAATTTACCTTTTTCCAATTAATATTTACATATTTATCGGGGTTTATGGACATTCGATTTTTTTTCTTTGTTTGTTAACAAATCTTACAAAAATACAATATTTTAATCAAATCTGTAAGATCCATTTACAGAATCAAAATTTGGTATTCGCCAATTCGCTATTATTATTTAGAAATGTTACTGAATGTAGCGAACAATTTAAACATAATAAACGCCAAACTTCACAGAACATTCTTCATTTTTGTTTTTATTTTTTTTTTCAATCAAAACTTCAATTTGTAATCAACTTCTTTTAGTTTTTACGACTGAATGTAGAGACTAATATAAAGCGAATTTAACCATTAAATAATATTTAATTAAATTGTTATTTTTCACTTTTCCTTCGCAAATAATGCATAATTGTACTCATCATGAACTTTCTACACTTAAAAAAAAAATGGCATTCGGTATGCACGCAAAGACGGAAGAATAAAAACACGTGAGAGCTAAATCGTTATATGATTTTAAGATTTGAAGGAAAAGATTCGTATTACAACGGAAATAAAACACAATTCGCTATTGAGTCTTGATGTGTTTCAGTTGGTTTTCCGAACGAAACACGCGGTTCTCGGAATCGTTCATAATATTCTCGCAACAGCCGTTATTTCGGGTCGGCCGGACTTGAAGAAAATTGGTTTTTTTTTTCTCTCGGCCGGCTCAATTCCAGGCGCTGTATAATGTATAATGCCCCGTCTCGAGCACATATATCGGCCAATCGATATGGACTCTATAAATTAGCGGTGGCCAGCAGCTGAAGGCTTTCAAATCGAAGTGTAATTGGAAAACGTAATTGGATGAGTCATCGCCGCCCGTTTGTCGGCGAGAAATTTTAAATTTCCGACACTCGCGCTTCGTTCCTTCGAATCGTCGAGCTTCGTTGTCTGACGTGTGCGTTAACAGGGACGACAGGCCGACCAAGTAGGTGCATTTATAACCGTTTTACCCGTGCTGGCTTCGGCCACATTTGGAGGAAAACGAAATATGGTATTGCAGTAAAATGTTTATAATCAGTGAACACTTTCTTGGGCAGCAAATCTCCGATGTTTCCATTTCTCACAATCGGTAAATTTTTAGACGAACTAAAACTCTCGACAAGTTTTATACGATGCGGGTAAATGAAGGGTCCGAATATGGTATCTCTACGCTTTTTATCGAAATTCATGATTTTTAATTTTTTGTTCGAAAAAATGTGGTTGGTCTGATGCTTACATTTACGTTCAAACCGATGTCACTTCGGCCGCTAGTTAAGTTAATATCACATAAATCAGTGGTTCCCAACCTTTTTTATTCTCCGACCCGTGCCCTTTGAAATATTGAAAAAACTAACAATAATATACGTTTGGATTTGGAGATATCTAGAATTCAGAATTCGGTACAATAACAAGGTATCTCCAGAAATTGATTATAATGATTTATTGTACAAATAAAATAAATAAAAATAAATATATATTATAAATATATATTGCTAAATACCGTGTTGTAAAACGTAACTATAATTCATAAATGTATAATATTTTTAAAGTTTTCATAGATTATAAAGTTAAATGAAATCCGAAAAGTTTTCACATAATTTCGGTGCTATAACCAGGTATCTCTAAGACAGTTTATTGTTATTAATTTAATTCAGTATAATTGAGATAGTTAAAAAGTTAAAAACATACGTGTGTATATTGTTAGGTGTACATGTAAAGAGTGAAGTCACCCGGTTATAGCTTAAAATAAGCTTCACAATAATTTTCATAATAATGAAAAAAAAACGCACAATTATCACGTTAAATATCGTAGCACGCGACCGTCGATCTTCGTGTAGCTGTAGCGGAAGCTTTACGGTTTATCTTTTGATTTTTGAAACATATTAGCCAACTCTAAAATAATCATTCCATTTAGTTTCGCCATGAAAGGTACCACGTAGGTATTCAGCTATATATGTACGAAACTATGTTTGTAAGTTCGGAAAAAAGTTCGCTCGCACACCGTCAGGTCGGTCATTTCTTCCTCGACGTTCGGATCGCTTTATTTTACTATCGCGATACGGCCGCGCTTCGGAGCAGTGAAAAACAACCAACTTTGAGCATTGTCCCGCACAGGAGAATTCGAGCAAGAGACAAATGCGATAACATTTCGTAAATCAACATGTCATGCACACACGCTCACGAATACACACGCACACACACACGTGCAAATATTCACAATGTCAGTCCCGTCGCAGTCGTATTGTTCTCATCGTATTGTGTTTCGTCCAGATTTTAGTGCTAATATCGTTATAATGTCTGTTTCGAAAATCCTCATTGTCTTTCGCGTCGCTTGCATATATATATACGTATGTATACTGGCCGACCGATACAATAATATCGGTATATTATATTATACCGTCCGAGGAATCCGATTTGAAATTTAAATATTATCCAAACATTCGGTCGAAAATATTTCAGATTTCTTTATACCTTGTCCGCACGATAATAATGCCGATTCGGGAAAAAGTGTTTTCAATGTGTGAACGGAAAAGGAAAAAAATAAAAACTCAAAACCAATAAATTATTATAATTTGAGCATTATGCAGTCAGTGGTATAGGGAATTCTTTTGTTAGCCGCGGCATTTTATACGCATTCGGTCGGTAAAAATAAAACAAAGCTTGAACCGCATACGAAATTGTATACTCGTATGCATATTACCACATAATACACATTTATTTCGCATCCAAACGGCCTTCGTTGATTTTATCTTCTCAATTAAATAACAATAAAATAATGAACTATATAAACGAATTACTGGACAATAAAAATATTTACCAAACGGTAGGCACTGCGTATAAGTTAATTGGCACGAAAATCGCTATTTCATTCGTAAACCGCATTTTTCGTTCGTATGAATAGCGTGTATCAACTGTATAATAAAAGTTACACAGCCCCTAGGACCCAACCCTCGAGGTCCATACGGAACTTACAATAGTTTAACAGAAAAAAAATCTGAATCGTGTGTTTATAAATGCAATGTAATATTATATACAATAAAGCGTTATTTGCAGCCTATACGATGGTGCTTAGCCATCGTTTAACAATTAAAGTTGAAAAGACGTATTGATTTCGACCGAATTCTTGTGCAAGACGGGCGACACATTATCGTACTATATCGGTAAATGTAGACGAATTAAATCGATAAATTGACCTCGATTTAAAATTCTCCACACTAGTGGGACGGAATCGAACCCACATCGATACGGTCGTATTATGCATACGGTCGTAGTAACTGTGTACAATATACATTATACGTATAAAATATATTCCAAACGCTTATTTGTGTAATGACCTGGAGAATTACAATAATGCACTCCGGTTCGCGTCCGAGAGAATAACAATTATAATAATAATAATAATAGTTATAATAGTTGTGGTAGTAAAATTAAGTAATCTCTTACGCAATTTCCTTTTTTTTTGTGGGAGTATCCTCTATTTTTTTTTCTACCGCTTTCTCCAAACATCATCAGTGAATCACTCTTAATATTCACCCTAAGCCGCTGCTGCAGCGCACCGACGTCTTCGTTTATAGTGCCGCGGCCGGTATATTGATACAAACTGTACGGGACTCGCTTCATGAATACCAATTCGGCCGGGAATACCTTTTCAATATCATTAGCCGGATTCCTCGGGAAAATCATTTCTTCGGAAACGCTACACGCACGTATACCTATATACAACATACGCGTATAATAATATACGAATACATTATTGTTCAAACGACGTATAGGTTAAGCGGATTGCAGACATTTTTCAAAAATCTGAATTTAAAACACGTCGAGCATTAATGGTTGTTTTTTTTTTGTTTTTATGCAGACCGCGGCATTATCTTTCTGTATTTTTTTATTGTAATTATTAATAATGTTATATAAGCGGCAAGAAAACGAAGAAATAAGTTTAAAAAAAAGGTTAAAAATCTGCTAAAATATAACATAAAATGTAAACTATAATATGTACGTCGTCTCACCCGGCTGCCGAGCACTGTTGTCTAGTATATATAGTCGTAGACTGTATCAAAAATTATACGAAATCGGTGTGCGTATGCAGGGAGGGTGTTAGGGGTTCAAACCACTCCCAACATCACAAGAATGTGTAAAGATAACTTTTTCTTTTTATAAATATATTTTACGCAACAAGACAGTCTATTCACGATTATTTGTACAATTGCAGAGGGAGGAATACTACACGATATATTGCTGTTATGGTTCGTAACATGAATATCTTAATTGGAGAAGTCACCCGTTGGTATTACCTCAAATAGTTTTTAGACTTGGTCGTTTAGATGTCAGATAGAGATTATATATTTTATTTAGTTTGTCCAAATAGTCAGTCATGATTCCAATTTACTTTTAATCTGCGAGTGAGTTCTTCAAATGAATTCAATTGAATTAGGGGCTTGTATTCGATGTACGATGAAAACGCCTGTAATGCAGTTTCGCAAGTTTTTATTCGAAGATCATTACGTAGGTCGTAGTTCTTGTTATATACCTATTGAGGATTCGTTAAAAATAAGTCAAATTATATTTTGGAAGGACTTATGGTAAAGGTAACCAAATTAAATTACTCAATTTTTATAAATATATTTATAGCCATCGAAACCCCGTTCAAAATGTTAAACTGTTCGTGTACGCCCAAATACGTGGTAAAATGATAATAGTTGTACGTCTTATTGTTATAATTATTAGCAGAGTCAGGATTTCATAGCATTTGCATATTTCTTATGAGGTGCTTAAAAAACAGTAGAGTGAGGTGAAAATGTCTTTCGTAATACAGGGAACTCAGTTATTTTGCACGTTTTCGCATATTTTGCGATTCTTTAGATTTTAGTGCTATTTTCGAACTTTTGCACTACCCGTAGGTACATTATTGTAATATTGTGAAATGTATTTTTTAGTTTTAAATCTTCAAAAGTAGCTGTCGTACATGTTTAGTAGGTATATGCCGTCGTACTGACAAAGGACACGTGTCCGTTGAACGCACATCGTGCACGGTCAATAAATACGAACATTATGGCGAGCCGAGTCCGGACGGTGGTATAGGCAGGGCCGTCCTTAGGGGGGGAGCAGGGCCCAGGCCCTGGGCCTCGCGCTTTTTGCTTAAATTTGGAGCCTCGAGTTTGAATAAAGTAGTAAAATTGGTTTTATTTTCGTCGTGGTGGCTGAGGTACCTACCAAATTTTTTGTGTAAAACAAGAATTATTAATGTCAAAATAATATGTTTATAGATAGAGGATTTCATACCTAAAAGGTGTTTAAAGTATTTTCGCCCTGGGCCTCGCAAATCCTAAGGACGGCCCTGGGTGCAGGTTATTCGTGGACGGATACCACACCCGTGATATCCTGCGGTATTATACGGACAAGTCACATCTCGTACCGCGTTGCGAGACCGTATTATTCGATTTACCACGAGTGTTACACGCGCGAAACGTGCTGTCGGCTACAAAATATAATAACGCGCAGTATATTACTCGATACGTAACAATAACAACACGTGAGACCATTACGGGGATTTGCCACGGATCAAGCGACTCCGCCGTCGTGCGCCCGCGACCGAATCGTATTATTGTTTAATATCGTTTTTCTTCTTTTTTTAATTTTTTTTTTCCACGTGATGCAGATGCCTATAGATAGCCCGCAGATCGTCGCGTGCATATTACCCTCGTGTTCGGGTTCCCTAAGACTTCGCCGGCGCAGAACTTTTCGGCGGACAAAGCGTAATATTAAGGTACAATATTGTCATGTCGTCCGCACGCGAATACCGATGTGCGATCCAATTAGCTCGTCAACGATTGCACCTGAGATTCTGACGTTGAAAAAAAATAAATTATGAAAACGTCTTGTGATAATCGGTATGTGTAGACCTGTGTTCTTTCAAAAATCAAAATTCATCGTTTCGACTCGACAAGACCGGGAAATTATTGGTAAAGCCCGTAAAAAATATTCGCGCGATCCCATGTGATACACTCGTACGCCGATTTGAATAAAATATTCAAATTAAAAGAATGTTTATATATTCATAAGCTTAAACCTATATTTTCGCAAATTACAATATTCAAGTTTTTAGACACGGTTTTTTTTTTTTTTACGGTGGTTCGTAATCCACATAAATCAACGCATGTTTAAAAACCATTTTTATAATTTATTCAAGCAAAACCCTAAATTAATACTTAATTCATCATTAGAATAGAAAGAATGAAAAAAAACGTAAAAAATTACCATGACCATTATTATTATTATTATTATTATTATTATACGTAATATATTATTTAAACGCGAGTCACTCGTACGAGTCGTAATGTATACGAAACGTCGCATACACTGTTGTAAGTTTCACCTACAAGTCGTTATAACATTATGTTCCACACGAGTAATACAGTATAACGTATACCACGTAAAGTCTTTATTATATCTACGAAATCTGTACACGAGCGTTTTCGTTAATATTTCAAATAAAACAATCCGTCACGTACCGCCGATGCGAACCATCGGAGTTCCGTGCACAAGAAGGGATTCGCCGCACCAAAATCATTTACCTATACAGATATTATTATTATTACGTTGACCGTATGCTAGACGCGTCATCGTCGCCGGCAATCGCGTGTATTTATAGTTTTCGTCGTTATATACGTATTCGATCAAATGGTTCTTAATAAAAAATAATAATAATAATAGTTTTGCTTAGTTATTATAATATACTATAATAATTAATGTCTTCCGTTTCTTTATTCCTTCGTATGTGTTTTGGTTTTTTTTTTTTTTTCATTTTTTTCGTACACTTAATTACTCTTGACGTACATTATTCTTCTCTCGGGTATATAATGTAATGTAACATGCACGTTGTCGCCTCCAGACGTATCCGGACGTAACTTTCATCACCCATCAAAGGGTGTTATTATTTTTTTTTGGCCGCGTTTTAATTTAATACGTGAACCAATTTCGTAAATACCTACATGATTGTCGCGACGTGAATATTAAACGTTCGTTTTAAACGATCCAGATCTAGTTCGCCCACATTGTTTTACGTCAAAAAAAAAAATAAATAAATAAAAAATAAAAACAAAAATGTTATGGTTACGATAAAACGAAATACCATACGCCGGGTAATTAATTAATTTATATACACTCCATAACATGAATTATTGATTAAAGCAATCCGACCTGGAGTCGAGTAATATTTTGGGAGAGGCCGCCGCCACTTGTTTCACGTGCGCGCGTGAATACAGAGCGGTTCTGTTAATTAATGACGTTCGTTTTATTCCCGCCGAGACGTGTACTATACGTCATAAAGGTACACGCGATGCATTTTGTACATATATTATAATACACGTACGTCAAGAAGCGAATATCATTCTCGTACTATAATAATAACTGTACGGCGTATGCATAATGCACCTGGTACCTTATTACGTATATATGTGTGTATGCATTATTATAACTGTACGTACCATGGTACAACATATTATTATGATATCGTAATGATATTCGACTTCGGCGATATCAATTAAAAATAGTAAATATGTAATTTTGTGCTGTTGCAACGAGCACACAAATCCAGTGCAGTGATCTATGCGCGCGCAGTTGCTGCTGCAACTGCAGGTGTAAACTATTGTCGCGCACGTACGTTGACATTTTTCAACCGTCCAAAGGCATCCGGGATTTCAGTCGCAGTGTCATTTGCATGACGTTAGACGGTACATGAATGTACCACCTAGTGATTTATCCGCGCAAAGTGTGCAGACGGAATGAGTTCGGTGCAAAAGCTGCACTCTTCTATGCGTAGGTAAACTCGTGAGTCATATTATATAGAACGGATTTTCGGTGCAGCGGTACTTGAAATTCAATAATAACAAAATTTGCATCACAGAATGTAAGACGCGATGGTGAGTAATACTCTGTCTTTGGTATTTTGTTTCGGTTTTACAAATAATCGTCGGTAAAATAACGCGGTGAAATGCACGCGTTATAATTATTACATAATATTATATAATTTAATGATATACAGAGCTCATACCCCTACAAGTCGGCTAGCGCAGACGATTTCCGCACGTCCATCCGCCGATGCTGCGGCCGGCACGCGACTCCCGGGTTTTCGCAATCCCTAGCCCCGACGACGAGTGTGTAAGGGGGAAAAAATACTCCCCGTTAAAACAGTTCGGCTCCCTCGGTGGTGTACGTGTGTGTATATATATATGTATACCGTATACGCGGTACACGGTATACTGTTTGCACTGCACATATATTTATATATTACGTGTGTACAGGCGTACAGCGGCCTAATGGACGACGCCGTGCGCCATTCGTGTGCAACGTCCAGGAATTCCTGTCGGCGCTTCCGGAGACCGTCGGGAAAACTATAAAATATAATATCCGTGCGCGCGTATATGTGTACGATAAATGTATATATACGATAATATACGTCGTGCGTAGAAATCTTCGGCCGAAGGAAAACCAAAAGTCGTGTGTTCGATTCAATCTCAGGAACTGCAGTACGCGCGTGTGTGATCGTACGAAGGCGGTCGCGGTGGCGCGTGCAGAGGCGCTGAAAAGTAAACGTCGACATTTTTATTTCGATGCGTGTACTCGCAGTGTTCATAATATTTTATATAAAAAATACATTTTTTCGAAGACTAATTATAATTAAAAATGTTTACAATGTCTTGAGACCGTGGTGCTACTCATGACGGGTTAAAAGAAATTGTTTATGAAAGTATCAAATTGATAAAAATTTATGATCGTTATTCATGAGTTATAGTGCTGATATTCCCCCGAAAAAGGGTCTAAAAACGATTTCAAAACTTCCAAGTGCCATAAATACGTAAATTTTATTGCTAAGCTCCAAATGGTACTGTTGGAACCTGCGCCGATTTAGAAAATGTCATTCTTTTTAAGATCCAAGCCATACCAATATTGATCATAAGGTCAACAATTTTGAAAAATTCTTTCCCACAAATAACAAACAGTCGTCACCGAGCCAGCCAGTTTTTATTCTGTACATGATAAAGAAGATACGTTTTATTAATATTTCAATACTATCTTATATTATCGCATGTACACGACAATATCGTGTTATAATTTGTTGGTTACAGTTTTTTTGAATTTACATATACGCCGCGTGGAATTTTAAATACTGAACAGTTTGCAGTTAAAAACTGTAATCCGCATTCATTTTTGCAGTTCTATGTATATTACGATCACGGAATAAGTAGCACTCAGAGTCTACAAGTCGTTGTAAAAAGCGAATCGAAATATACATATACAACATATTATATTCCACGAGATTTGTACCGAGTTCCCGTACAGAGCTTATGTTTGATTTTTCATTTTCATAAAGTCAAACAAATTGAACCTTAAACCCGGTAATCCCTTTGTGAAGATCTCAAGTATTATATTATATTTACAATACAAACGTCTGAACAAAGTACTTGAACTTATCTGAAATGTCAATTTACCATTTGATATCGCACTGCCATTGTTGTATACCGAACGGTTTATATCACATTATACGCACCGGAGCCCTGTTCTTTTCAATTTATTTCTCATAGTCAAATCTTTCCGATCTATATCCGCACACGACAACATATTATTATTATTATTATCGATAACAATATTTCGCATTTCACACGCGCCGAGATTATCGCTCTCCCAGACTATATTCTCATCCACTCGGCTTTATGATTATTATTATTATTATAACTCGTTTTTTGCAACGACGATCCTCCCACTCGCACGGGATTTCTTATCACCACCAAAAACTATTTCAAAAAGACATTTTAAAAATATAATGATTATTTTCGATGACTGTACGAGTATACATGTATATTAACGTAGCTTAAAATGGACAAGGATATTTTTGGTTTAAACTACGCGAAACGTGCGAAAACAGGGCGCACAACTGTATGATTTGACGTAATTGCACATAATTGCCACACACCCAGTACGCGTATTATACAAAGTTTACCATTACTATGTATGCCCGTCGTACATTTTTAAACAATGATTTGGGGAGACCACACGTAAACGTCTCGTTTAAAACGTTGCAGCAGTGTCTCGGCGTTTTCTCAACTTGAACATGTACAATGTAGTCGAACAGGACTCATTCGATCTCGTTTTTTAATCTTGTTTTAATCTCGTTTTGTTATATAAAATAGCGATTTTGTACGCGTTTCGTATAATACGATTCAACTATTTCCCCTGCGTCCGCTATAGGTATAGCGTGGAAGAAAAAAAGGGTCCAGTTTGAATTCTATTCCGGTCCGATCGCCGCAAATTGCTTGGGAAATTGTGAGAAGAAATCTTCGTGACACACTGCGCACCCAAGATACCTACCCGCACCTATATACATTTGCACATGGAGACTCGGCGAGATATACTGTGGCAAGACAGAGCTTGTACACACACACACACTGACACACATGCGCTGTTTGATACGTATGCGTGTAAATATATAAGTACGTATACCGAGGCCGTTTGCACACACGCATTCGCATGCGATCCATTAAGAATCTAATTAATCGGCGGTCGGACGTATTTATTGCCCGCCGCACCGAGGTTCGCTTTCATCACGCGATCGTCTCGCACGTCGCATTCGTCGTCGTTCGGTTCTCGCGGATTTTCTCTTTCCTCTGACACGCCGGGCGCTTGCGTGCCAAAAGAGGTGCTTCTATATAATACCTGCACTCCTCGTCACCCTGGTCACGCCACCGTCATCGTCGCTGCTCCTTCGAAACGTGCACTCCCCGCGATTGCTAGCGATGCGTGCAACGTAATAATACCAACAATGCTCAATCGGCAGGCTTCTCCTGTTTCGTCCCGTATTGCGATACACCCTAAGTTTACTAGACTTGAAATGATTGTGTGAAATAGTCCCTACTGAGATCAATATTTGGTTCTACGGTATCCAAAAATTGAACAGTTCCTAGTTTCTAAGCCTTCGGAAATTCATCATATCGTAAGTGCTTGAATCCATTTATCTTCGCGTCATTACAGCTCTTCACACCTTGTTGGTAACATCTTAAACGATAATCTTCGAAACTCTTTCTGGCCATCCAACGCGTCGATTAGATCAAAAATGGCGCCGAAAACTTCATAAAAACTAAACAACACTCCGATCAAATACGTACATTTCTACTACTCGACGGGGCCTTCTTCGTCTGTCAGTTAATTCGTATTAATATTGAACGCCGTTTGACTATCGTGCACGTTAACCGTGAGTTTGACCGGTAAAGGAAAAAAGAAACGTTATTATCCATGTTATTGTTATTAAAAATACGCACAACTTGCACGCGGCCGCGGTATGCCGACGCACTTGACGTTTGGTAGATATTTGCGCGCAGCAATGCGGACGGAACGGGAAAAGGACGAGTCGTGGAGAAAATGCAAACGGAAAATCCTGCAAGAGTATACCGGGGTTACGACACGACGCGCGTACAAAGAAAGCGAAAATAGCCGCGCGCTAAACGGCGGCGGTATTTCTCGTGGTGGCACACGCGCGCAACATAATCTTATGCGAACCGGTAAACAATAGGGCGAAATGTGCCGTTTCTCACCTGCGTCAAACGCTCGCCACGGCCACGAGAGACATCCGAAAGATTTATGCTTCCGTCCGTCCGCCGCCGTCACCGCCGCCGCCGCCCGGGTCGGATTCTTTTCAGACCGAGTCGCGCGCACCACGCACAATCACGCGTACGGAATACAAGAGCCGTCGTATTTTCTCTCTCTAGCAGCCGCTCTCGTCCGGCACATCTGAGATCGCGCATAGCTCCTCACGTCGTCGTCGTCGTTTCCAAATTATTCACAATCGGAATCGACAAAAAAAAAAAAACGATAACCGGTGACGCGAACACGTTTAAAGCGGCCGCGCGCACCACAATGGCGTATGGTATACAGAGTGCTTATCACACCAACGGACGGTCGGTATTCGAAAAATCCTCGGCCGACACGTCGCATAGGTAGCAGACCCGCGTGCGATTGGGATTCGTCCGAGCACCGGCATTGTGACGCGCGGTGTACGTTGTTTGTATTATCGTGCGAGCGGCCGACGAAAATCTCCTTGGGCAGCGGTTCTCGAACCGAGGTGCTCCGCGGGCACAACCGAATCAAATCGAATAAACGATAACCTAACATTATCACCATCGGTTAAATGCTGCTCATATGTTTTGTATAGATTGAATACAGTCGTTTATAAGCCGCCAAGCGCATTCAGCTTTGTTCCTTCAAACCAAATAGTGATGATATAAGTGTACTATGGTAAAAAAAACTATATCATTGTTCCCACTAAAACTTGTGAGTTACTAAACAGTATATCATATTTGCATTACTCTATCTAGTTCATTAATGAATGATGCAGAAAAATACAACAGATTTCATATTTATTAGAAATAAGTAAAATTAGATGAACGTAAACGTAAACGTAATGAAGCAGATCTTCAGAGAAGTAAAAGAAAAAAAAAACAATTTTTCAACGAAGAACATGACGAGCTTGTCATTGAATCATCACTGAAGAAAATCGCGTCCTATATTTTTTCTCTACAAGAAATTATTTCGAGTTTCTTATGCTACGTTAGTCGGACGCGATCTTCTTTAAAGGAGTTACAATGACCAATTGACTTTAATCTGCCACCTGGTAATGTAACATGGATTTGAAATTTGTTCTATAAATTATGACTTTGGCTATTTGTTTTCCGGCTAAACCAAAGATTGACATTATAGCTGAGATAATACCATAGTAATTTGCTTGTAATATATTACTATTATGGTACTGAAGATAATAAATATGTTTACCATTCATTGTTTGAGCATTTTAAGATTAAATATTTTGCATTACGGTATACGGCATAAAAATTATAAAGAACCATATCCAAAAGCAGATAATTAGTAAATGATTTTTTTTAAGTTATGTTTTAAAATCCTGGTTTTTGAGGCACCGTGGATTTTTCTAAGCATCTGGGCGCCACGAACAAACAATTTAGGAAACAACTGTCCTGGACGACTTATTTTAGTCGTAAACAGCCAAAACTCTATCTGATAAATTGTTTATAAAAAAATGTTTCTATTCAACTAAAAAATTCGATTTAATAAACTGATTTTATTAGAATTTTACAATCATTATTTATTATATAATTATATTTGTATTTCAGAGCTTTCAAAAGTGAATAGAAAATTAAGTTTTAGTATCAGCAAGCTGCTTCGACATTTCTCATCGTGATGGATTTCTGCATTCCGAAAATGTACCAAATTACATTTTAAATTCTAATTATGTTTAAGACGGAAAATATTGAAAACAATGACGTATAGTATGGCGTGTATAGGTATAACTTTAAGTGTAACACGTTACACATGAAAATGTACTAATACTGTATAACATACTATAAATATATTACTTATCAATCATTACTGTACAATAATATATTGTTATATACATTATTGTTTTACGTAATTGTTTGACAAAATAATGCTGATTATTTGCATATATTTAGTTCGGTACAAACTGAAGATTCAAATTAAAAATTGTTTTTCTCTTTTTAGAGATGTTGCCATTTAACGGCATTTTATTTTCTTCGAGTTCGTTAAATATATGTTGAATTGAACACATGCATCGTGTCGTTGGTCGAGACCGCTGCCGGACCGATTACAATACGCCGTCGTTCGGTTTGTGTAACGCACATTATATGTGAATCACGGAGCAATACTATTATTATTATTATTGTTATTATTATTATATTATTTTCAACTCTAAAACACAATGGGCGCCCGCAATGCCGATCGTTTATCATTTTGTCTCGCACGAATTGGCGCGCGATCGCGTTCGCACACTTGTGATCTATGATTCGTCGTCCGCAGTCTTGTTTCTGCGAACGTCGGGCGCATACTCGGCCGATGTCGTCATTTTCGACCGTATTACGTTACGTAAATCGTCCGAAACCAACCGGGGGAATCGACGGGCCCGTTTTTCGTCTCATTCATTTAGGTTTTTTTTATTTTTGTTTATTTTTATTTTTTCATTATTTTTATTTTTCGTTATACCTACACATTACGGGTACGTTTTACCGTATCGTCGGTTCTGTATATATACCATATTATTATATATTATACTACGCCGCACCGTCTATAATACCGTCCAATTCTGCGGTTCATTGTGTTGTTTTTAAGATCCGATCGATACGCGTCATGATTAATGAAACGGATATTGAAAAACAACAATACCGATCCGTATACGTACGAATGTATAATTCTCCGTAGATTAATTGTGCACATTGTTCGTGATCTTATTTTTCATCTCTCTTCAATTCTGATAAATGGATATACCATGGTTTCCGAACCGTTCCGTGTGTATAGGGCATACCACGCGTTTTAAGAACACCGTTTAAACTACGTGCACGGGCCGAATTCAAAATTCAAATAATGTAATGGACAAACATGAATATCTCAATAGTATATTATCAATAACTCCAACGGCTTACCGCAGCGGCGGCACGTATTTATGATGATGTACAAAAGCTGTTTGTGTTATATTATACGCAGCCGTATTAAATTTGTTCGAGACAACGACGGAATACATCAATACTCAATGTAATCAATTCAATATCTGTTGTATAGTATGGAGTATAAAATATTCGTCGACTCATTTTTTTTTTTCAACGTCACAAAATGTCGTAATGATGAACTTAGCGATTTTTCAAAACGTTATTATATCCTGAATTTCAGTCACAAGAGTCGAGCGATAGAATATATTATAGTTCGACATAAAAAAAAAATGAGTTCTGTTATGATCAGAACGAAAATTCACATAAACGAGTACACCTTCCTATGTGTTTTTATTACTAGAGGAACGAGTTCAATCATAGAATTTTTGCATTTTAATGTTCACATAATTCCCCACAGTTACCCTTTGCTTCAACTTGAATTCACGTCATTATTCAAAATATAATTTATCGTCATGACACGTCATCATGCGTATATACAGATTATAGACCTTGATTGTATTATTATACTTTTCATTATATTACCAAGTTATGTCGTGTTTAAAGCCAAGAATCGCGAAAAACATATGACTGTAATGACTATCGTGGAAGTAATCTATATATTATACATATTAAAAGTATACACTAGAGAAAAAGAAGAAAGTTTACTCCCTACATTGCATGTAAAATATACGGTCTTCAAATTTACATTTATATATGAACCGGTAACAGGTTACAGAAAAATGTCAGAGACGGCTTTAAGAGAATAAAAGAAAGGGAAAACATTGCACGGGATGGCATTGCCTTTCGATTGCTTTTGATTCGACGCAGTTCGTTTTTTTTTCTCTTTGAATATTGAGTACTCTGAACGGATTTTAATGTCGCGTCGTATCGTCCATAGATCCGTAAATGATGCTCACGCAATGTATGTTCACACAACGAGAAACGATTCCATTATAATAATATATAGAGTTCTTATCACTTTCAAGTTCGTATAGACTATAGATAATGCTAACGAAATGCGATAAAATATATTTAACGCGAATAAAATCCTTATAGGTTTTGAAAAAAAAAATGTTGAAAAAATAACTTACAATTAATATTGAATTTAAAAAAAGAAAGTAAACGGCCCATGAACGTCATTGTGAATGAGCGCATGTGAAATAAATCCAACAAAGCACAATGTATAGACTATGCGTAGAGACTATTCGAAAAATTAAAAATAGTCATTAGAAACCACGCTAAGAAAACGTCTAACATATTATAATACCTGTGTATTACACATATTATAGTAGATAATAGTTTTTCCCCTCCACGGATCACGTTTATATTTTTTTTTCTTTTTGCATAATATTATTTTAGGTAATATCAATTATAGATCCGTTTCGCTCCGATCGCTGCAAGTAGCAATTTAAAAATACATTATTTATTCGCTATTCGTTGGCCGTTTGCCCGACCTCTGTTTTCGTACATTTTCCAGTATACATAGGCCCGCGCGTCATACACAATATACAATATTATTGCGGTGGGTAGGTAGGTTAACATTATTATACACTGCGATCGCGCGGTATTATTCGAGAGTTTACTACACAGATTTTGTACGAATAATTATATTTGTGTTATATTCAGTATACAGTCAGTGTAGTAAATACGCCATCCGTACTTGGCAGCAATGCAATGATGAGATTTTTTTCCTGCGGTAGAGATATATTACCATATATTTTATTTTAAGTTAATCATTTACCAATGTCCTAGTAGAATAATTGGTAAAAAAAAATAATGCATAGAAATTCACGCCGGACAGCATTCCACGACAGTAACCAGTCTTCCGGTCGAATATTGTAAAATGTATAATAATCGTTTTTATTTTAATTATAAAATCGATCCGACCGTTCGGGGTGAAGCCCTTGTGGCTCCTCTCTGAACGAATGCGGCTCGTGGTTAACACACATAACAATATGATAATTTATGTACGATTTCTCGGTGTTATTGCGGTGTCCGATTTTATAATACGTTCGGTGCGTACCGCCGTGTCCTTGACAATCTGAATTCCGCTACGGCTGGCTGGCACGACGATGGCTCTCGCTTTGCGGGTGTGGTCTGTGTATATAGCGACGGACTTGCGGACACGGGCAGGGGTGCACGCACTGCTGCAGAGATCGGTTTCGCGTGTCGGACGACGATTATTATCGTGGCGGACTTATCTGGCGGACGCGGTGCCATCATTCATTCCGAGGACCTGCAACGCATAGGAAATGCTCAGCTCGTTGCGCAATGTCAACGGTGGCCAGTGGTGATTCTGCGGGTGGGGGGGGGGAGATCAGGATGGCTATAATCCCCCCGCCAAAGGCTAGAAAATGTCTGGAAAAAAAACAATATACACTACTCAGTGTTCAGAAAAAACTAGATTTATTTTTAAAATGTTTTTTCACTATCTCACAAATGTACTACGTAGCAAATTTGCGTTCAGCAGTTCAAATTGTCAAATATCGTTGTTGGCTTCAATATTAGAGTAAACTGATCTATTAACAAATACCCAAGGGAATAACATTATCTGCGTTTTGTTGGTCGGTTTTTTCCGATATTTTAATTTCTAAACGAGTTATGAGTTTTTTAAATTGTAATATTTCACATACCCATAACTAGCATGGAAATCAAAGTATCCAACAAAACGTATAATGTAATATTCTTCACTCTACGTTTGATACTATGTTGGTTTACTCTAATATTAAACCTAACAGCACTACATTTGAACTATACTGAAAGCAAATTCGCTATGCTGTAAATTTGTCTTACAGAGACAATGCCGGTGTGGCTTCCTCTTAAGTATAATGTATTGCGCTTAACTTTTGCCGAAAGCTTTTTAATAATTATAAAAAAATCACTGTAAGAAAATATAAATATATTAATATATTACGTGTCGATATTTATTATTTGTGTTAATATATACGGAAATAAACTAGGCGACTGTTTTCCGATGTCGACATTGATGTCTATTATATATAGTACCATTATGACGCGTTGAATTCCTCGTAGTGTTCACGGTTAGCTCTTTAAATTTTAATTAACATTTTTGACGTATATGGCCCTCCCCTATTTCGTCGAAACGCCAGATCTATAGGTGATTTTACGTTTTGACATTGAACGACTACGAACGACCGACGACGGACGGATAGCTGCGAGATACGTGTCTCGTTCACGTAAGAATATTTTTAATGGACAGTCTGACTATGCATAACTAGAATTTAGTTGAAAAATGCATCTCTTTGTATTTGTGATCTTAGAACGCTTTCCAAGTACATAATTCGATTTATGTGACGGATACTTTCGCATTAATTGGCGTTTTTAATTTTAACAGTATTTTTAACATTTATCAGTTACATTTTATTAGTTGTAATGCATATAATTATTTTGTTCACTTATGATTTAATTATTTAAATTTAATTTATTCATAATTTTATCACATCTAATTAATTTATTTGTTTTCTTGATGTTTAATTTAATTAGCATTCAGTCAAAGTGTTCGAATTTCTT
Source organism: Periphyllus acericola (assembly GCA_949715065.1). Taxonomy (NCBI): domain Eukaryota; kingdom Metazoa; phylum Arthropoda; class Insecta; order Hemiptera; family Aphididae; genus Periphyllus; species Periphyllus acericola. The sequence continues at coordinate 4,436,613 of OX454271.1, forward strand.
TTTTTTTTTTTATATATTTTTAGTTTATTTTGTAAATCTTAAATTATGTTGTCCTTCATAAAACAATTAATGTAATATTTAATATATAATTTTTGAAGAAAATTGTATTTTTAAAGTGCATTCCAATCTATTTTTAAAGGATATATTTTTTTAAATGTTTAGCGCAAATACTGGTCCTATACTGGTGGACTAGGCATTCAATACCCGGGTCAACTTGTAAAGTTTTTCGTAACTTCTACGAGCCCGTGTACATATTTCCTCCTAAACATTTTTTAATTAAGAATTAATCTTGATTCGAGCTCTTGGTTTGGTTTGGTTTATAATACTTTTACACAAAATAATCGGCTTCGAAACATGGAATCACCTTATACCGGCCAAAGCAGCGATCATCAAAATGCCACCTCGGCCGCCTGATACCGGCCAACAGTCCACCCTAACCGTAGGTAGAAGCAGAGAAGAAAAACTGTTTGGATGAATAAATATGGAAGATCGCGTTTTCTGGTGTGCTTATTGTAGTCGTTCGACACGAATGCAGTGATATAAAATATTGTATTATTCATTCTTACAATATTAAATCTATAATCTGTTGCAAACTACAGTTTATTTTTAACGTTTTCCGCGAAGGAAATAAATAAAAACTCGCGTCGCACACAATATTGTTTGTTATAGTCACCGCGAGGCCTGTTCCCTCCCGTTCGGGCGATGTTTCATAATATACCTGCGCGATCCACCACTTGATACGATTGAATAATAACAATCAACAAACACGTTTTTAAATTAAAGAGTGAAACATTTAATTAAATTGAAATAAAAGTGTCGATAAAATCGTGCGTAAAATATATACCGAGTGGTTCTCTTGGACGCTGATTATTTCGGGGAACTGCTGCTTAATTAAAAATTTATTTTTACGTGTAATTAATTTTAAGTCGTTATGACACAACGTTTTTTGCGCGTATCATTGTTTGACGCGTATTATTTTGTAAAAGTACTCGATTTAAACGTGTATTGCGTTGTTAATAATTTTTCGGTGTTAATGTTGCAATACATTTTCTATTCATTTTTCCGAGAACAAAAAATATACCACATATAAATGCGAATTAAAGCTACTATTTAATATTGGTAATACCGCGGAACACTTATGTTTACTATAACAGTATAATGTTGTTGATTCAGTCCTTTTATCAATTCCCCCCCCCCACCAAACATATGATGCTGATTGTTAACAAAGTAACGTTAAACGATAAACATTAACTATTAATTGACCGCCTGCTCTGCATGAACGCGGAGGGAGAAAATAAATACGACAATAGTATATATTATAACCTACGTTCTTATAGATATGAAATCTTCTAAAACAAAAAAAAAACAACTCATCCTTTGTGCTATTGTTTTAAGTTATATATTAAAATAACCGTGGCTCCCCGACTTCATTTGCATATATACAGAACCATCGTGGCCGCACTAATTTTCATAATATCGTGTATTGGTGGTTAAGCAGTACACGTACGAACGTATTACGCATAGGACGATATTTATCATGCGAGGAGAAAGTTTAGGCAAACAAAAAGAAAAAGAAAATATGTTAATATTATAACTTACATGCGCCTATGCATAATACATATTATAACGTATGTGCTCGTCGCGAACGAAACGCGTTCATAGACGCGAAACAAAAAGTGTTGTACACTCGCGTATTGTACAACAGCCGAATGCCGATTGCAGTTTCTACAGTGGTCTTGCGCGCGCCAAACGTAATGTTATACATTTTATGGGAAAAAGAAAAGAACGCTTCGGAACGCAGACTATTCGAATCGTCTGAGGGATGGTCGCTCGCACATAATAAAATAATAATTATCCGTGAAAACGCGTACGCGCTCGATTGTATTGTTTATAATAAATCGTCGGGGGATGACTGTATCGATTTTTCGACAACCGAACATCGGGCCGCCGCCGTCGGGAGGTATATACGTAACTTACCTGAACACAAATATATTATGTATTGTTTTCCCGTCTCGCGTCCCTTTTGCAGCCGCGCGCCGTCGTCGTGGCGATGATAATATCTCGTTATAGGGACCTATACGAGTTCAATATTATAATAATACGATATCGTGAAAATGTACAGGTACGCGGATCGTACGTCGAAAAGCAAACTCGTTTTTGCCGCGGCCGGGGAGGAAAACCTAAAATACAGATAACTACGTATACTAGCAACGATCGTAATAGTAATAATAATGACAACGCACAGGTACGCCCGTGCATTTAATGTGTGCGTCGGGGGACGTATTATTCCAATATAACGTGCATTACAATATTGCATTGTATACGTTTATTTTCTGTGCGACGACTGCCGGCGCAACAGTTCGTAACGCGCACTGCGGCGGTCGTCGCCCGCGCCGATATATATCATATTTTCAAAACTCGAGTTCGCGTTGTCACGACCCACCCGAGTGTATCGGATTATTATTATTATTATTATTATTGAGTACACGATTTCGCGATGGGCGTGCAGGTGGCGGGGACACGGTGGCGAGAGGAAGTCCGATAATACGCGGTGCGTAATCCGAACGTATAGCAATTTTATGCAAATTCAGCGGCCGACCCGTGGAGGTGGATACGCTCTACACTGCGCGTGCATATATTATACGCAAGAGCAATAAGATTTAAATGCGCGCGTCTACGTAGGTACTACGCACGTACTGCCGTCGGTATCGCAAAGTCCGGGAGGCGAGGACAAATGTTTCGAACAGAATCGCGGTGCACCTTTGCAGTTGTTGCACTCGCGACGGCCTTTCGGGAAAACCCTACGCGAAGGTGGACGAGTCGACGAGGGGAAAACGCGATTGAGCTATAATACCGCGATAATGGTGGACCGCCAACAATACTGTTCGTCATGTTGGTACGTGTGGTACAAACCAAACGGTCGCGGGGTTAGCCGAAGAAAATAATCGTACACTCGGTTTTTCGGACTGCAGGGCGCGGATTATTATTAGCCTCACCCGTTGATCATCGTGCTCCTCGCTGCGGGTAAAAGTCACGCTGATATAAGCGCGCGTGTACTAATAATATAGTTAAGCGTGAAAAATATCAAATGATGTTTCGAGTTGAATGGAAAAAGTGGTACGGTTATGACACTGGCGATTTAAGTCATTCGAGTTACAAACTCAGTTGCAGGTTGACTAGGTTCCTGTTTAATTTACAAAGTTCAACAAGAATATTACTTATTTACTGACACTATCTTGGGAAATCCCACGCAAGTACAAGTCAAGTTAGCCAGGTATACGTTCAACAAACAAACGTAGAGACCGTTCACAAAAGATACGCGTCTACATAATGTGACACTATTGGGCACACACGCGTCTCTCTCAGTGTCACTCTCTTTTTCATTTCTGATAAAACTAAAAGTTATATCAAACTACAATGTTATAACACTATCTTCCTAAACCGCATATTGTGTGAAGTATGACGTGTACAGTTTGCGGAACGATTCATTGACATTTTAAACACTGCTGTGATTTCAATAATGAATCTAAATTACACGGCATTTATGCTTAATTTTTGATGAACATGTTTTGTTTTTCATCGTAATAACACTAATAACCAATCGATTTTATGCTTAAAATATAACTATCAATTTAATTATATTATTCAATATATTATAGTTTAACATGTTACATCACTTTTATTTTGGACACTTTGTACGATAAGCAACATCACTCTAGTGCTCTTAAATATTATAATAAAATACTCATTAAAAAAAAAGAAATTACATTTTTACATACGTACGTGGTGCGTATTACATACGCCATGTTTGGATGTATGAAGGCATTACTGCGCTATAGCAGTATCTAGTTAAAAACTAAAAAGTGATATTATTCGGGGAATTTTTGGAAACAATGAAACACTTACTGCCCACCAACGTGTTAAACGTGCACCAGTAAACTTATTACTGTCGTTATCATCATTAAAATCATCATTGTTTTTTAATTATTGTGTGAGATACATACACACCCATCCGAGCAGAATTGAAACAGCAGCCCTAACTTTATCATAATATTAAAACACCGTAATCAAACAACCTACGTCGTTACTTATTCTGCGATCCTTTGTAATATACGCGATATTTTCGTACACGCAAATAAGCAGCTTTATTGTAACGTTGGGTACAATAACAATAATATGCACATTGTGCGTGCGTTTCCAAACGTGAAAACGAATAGTAATAATAATAATATATTACGTCACTATGCGCGTACCGTTGATGATATTATATTACGTCCGATTTCACATAATTATATATCATACTGCACCGACGCAGTCCTCCTCCGATCCGTGTACACGCATTATCGGTACGGACCGCGTCCTCGGTCCGCGATGATGATTTTTGTTCGGATGAATTCGATCAACACTTAGGTACACGCACGATCGGCTAAGAACAATAATATTGCGACCGTCGCCGCACAATCGTCCGGCGACGATATTTCATCATCATAAACGCGCTCTCTTCGGGGGCGAAGGATTTAGTTTTGGAAATGTACATACGTAGGCAATGATTTGCGCGCGCCAAATCGAGTATACGGCGACTTCGTCGCGGCGGACTACGTAAAGCTATTAATAATTGTTATTGTCATGGAGAAAACACTTTTCGGGGATTTCGATGCCGAGCGAAAAATCGTACACAAAACGCGAATGATGCAGCTGCAGCGTCCTTAGGAACGTTTCGAACACCTCGTGCATCGAAATATATGTGGTAATATTATGTTGTATCATATCGCGTTTCTGCAGCTCGCACGGTACACAATCACTTTTAATACGCAAAGCTTGCCCATATGCTTCAGCTACTATATACCACTACCTGGGCACCTGGCCACCACTAGCTGCAGCTACCCACTTTTACGTTTCACGCGTCGTTCACGATCCGCGCTCGGTGGTCGATAAATTTAAATATTTTTTTTTTTTTTAAACGCCGGCGAACACGTCGTGTTCGTTTCACGTCCATTGAGGCACGTGGGAAATTCCGGTAATAGTAATAACGGTAATAATAAAAATGATATCGTTCACCTCGGCCGTCGGTGGCACACGGTGCACTTCATGAATATGCATGCGATATATACAATTAATATAGATTCAATGTGTGTATTCCAACGTTTTGATTTACGGTTTCTAAAAAGCGTACTCGGCCGATTGTATATCTATCAAAACTGAAACTAATTTACCTATTAAGCCTCCTAAACGTCTACCGCGCGCGTGTAATCCATTCGTGTAATTTATAACGTTACGTATCGTACGCGTACGGTGTGTTCTGCTTTGGTACAATATAATCACGCCGCTAGTGAAAAATATGTTTTTGTCTCGCGGTGCGTTTGGAGAAAAACGTAAACTATACTTTATACTATCCGTGTGCGCGCGCGCGTGTGTACAAAACGTAAATGTTTATTATAATATTATACATTGTTGCCTGTACCGCGATGTGAACACGAGGAACGAATGTCTGGTAAATTTTTAACGAGACGATGGTTAGGGGGAAAAAAAAACGATATCGGAATACGGGGGAAAGAACCGCGCGGGGCTCGCCGATGACGACGTCGAGAAATGATCAGGTGTGTAGTAGCCATAACATTATGTATTATGCAGATGAATCATCGGATTTGGACGACGGACCCGCCGAACAACGCCGGTCTCTCCGGTACGTTCCACGCATTTTATAATAATGATTAATTTAATGATGATATTCACCTTATAGCGCGCGTATGGGTTTAATTAAAAATATTAATCTCTGCCGCCGTACCACTTTTATACGTATATAATATGTACGGGATCGTATTAGACGTTAGAACATTATATTATATTGACGTTGGCCGTGTAACACTGAACGCGCGATATCTGTAAATAATTATCGAACGAAATATATAACTAATTGACGACCATTATAAAACGACTGCGATCTGATGATATAATTTGTACTCGGCAACAATTACGTTTTAGGTCATAGGGTACTTGCAGCTAGTGGACTGCGGCAGATGGAAAAAAAATCGTATTTTTCTCACATCGATATTTTTATAAAAATGTTTTAACGAAAGCTCTATAGAAAAAAATGTAGTTTATTTTTATTTTTTCAACTCGATATAACATAATAATACGAGTACCAATCATCTAATTAATTAACCTTTTTTTTTTTTTATTCTTCCACGATCGATAATAACTACATACGTTTACGCCCTGAATGAATATTATTATAAGTTATTTTGTACATGGCATTAGGGAGGTGAACTAGTTGTAATTGGCGCAGATGAGAAGATTATTAAGGATAGGCGTAAGTGGAAAACGAAATGAGTTAATAGAGTGAGTTCCGCGGCTGTACCGTATACACGTAGCTCTTATGCATCGTGCGTCGAAAAACGTCTTATCATTCTACATTAGTGTATAAATTCGAGATGTCAATACCGAATATATCGAAAAAAGAGGCGTAGTCAATTCACTCGTGAACTCGAATCGTGTAATATAATTCAATATGCTCGCGCCGCGATGCGTATAATGTGCATAATACGCGTGTATAGTAATAGTTTATGATGGAGAACCATCGCACGGATACCGCGGTGTACGATATCCAAATATGTTTTAGTCTTACACAGGGAGTAGTACCCAAGACTCGAAGCGGTGCGCGCGTAATTTAGTTTTTACACTAATTGATTTTCTCCTTCCTGATGTGCATATATTATATCATGGATTAGGCACACGTATTACGTGTATATATATATATATTTATGAACCTGTAGAACATTCTGTTCGGTCTGTAAAATATCGATATGCGTCTAATTAAATATCAGAGACATCAATACGCGTGACTATATATTATATGCGTATGTAAATTTATATTATTAAGCGCTTTCAAAGGTAATATTTATGTCTGACTTGCACAAACTCAACAAAGAAGCCGAAAACGGACGTCTGCAGTCAACGTATATATTATATTATAAAACATGTCGAATATGCACTACATCATATTATACATTACGGTAGGTTCGTAAGTTACCATATCTAATTAAATGCAGAAAATCGGAATTCGTGTTTTATACTATAGAGGTATTATTTAATCTCCCTGGTATGTTAGCAATAAAATCCTACACTCCGACCTTCAAATCAAATATGTAAATCAGGTTACTAAAATTTCGTATAAAAAACTCCATGGCAAATTTAGCTCCCACACCAACCCGAACATAAGTCACATTGTTTCACACCATATCCCTGATAACCCGATACGAAGATTTAAAAGGAAATGGTCTAGAGAATTAAGATTTAGAAATAAAATCCTCCTCCTACATCGAGTTATTTTTATGTTATTGTCCTACCATAATATCATTATTACTTGTTGTGCATAGCTGAAGATTAATTATTCCAAATACAACAATATAAGAAAAAAAGCTTATTCTTGTATACCACTCGTACAGTTACCTTGTTTTGTCCAATTATTTATAGTATTGAGTTAAGTAGGTATACTGTTATTGTCTTTCACGTATTTACATGATTATGAAAATTAAAGAATAAATGTACATTTATCAATTTATGCAAACGAGTTGAAATGTATTGCCGAACAACCTATATATGGCTATATGTATTGGTAATCGGTAAAAATGAGGTCGGTGTAAATGTTTACCGAACAAACCGTTCAAACCTATTGTTGACTTTTCACTCGGCTAGTATTGTACGGCGGGTCGTAACGGAAAAACGAAAATTCATATATTACACGGAACTGATACAGTATAGGAACAAGTGTATACATATAGCACTATGAGCCACACTTCGACGCAAAATTGAAATATTTAAAACATATAATTGAACAGTAGTGAATGCTAACGAAATAATTTTTTTTTTATTTCTTCCAAACGGTGATTTTTAATTTGAACGAACGCAGTTAAAATTATACGAGTCGATCGTGCTATCCCATATGTATTGTTTTCAACTAACTTTTTATAAACTATAGAAAAAAAGCACATTCACTCACGCAATATATATATAATGCCATATAGGTATACTACACACAGGCACACACGCACGCACATCACATACACGCACACGGACGGACGTGCGTACTACTTTTGCATCGGATCCCTACAATTACGGATGACAAGGGTTCCGTTATCCGAGTGCCCTCTCGGTTGAGTGACAAAACAATACACAATAATAATTACGGTCATTACGTCAACTGTTCGGTCTTATCGATCGAACGTATGCATATATTATACGTGTATAGGCTATCGACGTAGCGTTGACGTGAGTTCTTTGTGGCGCGATCGCAATAATAATATTATCGTCGTCTGAGAACGAACAGTCAACTGCGTGCGGCTAGTGAGCGAGCATGTTAGAATGGGAGGGGAAGTAGGGGGGGACGGGGGTGTTTCGAAGCCACTGCACTTCCGATCGAGACCAAATTGTATTAAAATATAACTGCAACGACCGTCGGAAGCATGTCTGTTAGTCCTACTGCAGTTGGAAGCTTGTCGAAAATCGAAACGACGGCGAATACGTTTCGCGTTTTTATCGAAAGTCCAACCACTGCGGATCATAAATCTGAGAGAGACATTGCTGCCGTTCGGATCGTCACGACGATTTTTTTTTCAACTACATAACGATACATAACGATTTACAAACGCATTTGCGTTCCACCTCGTCTCGTCGTCGAAGAATAAATATTAATTTTTATAACCACACGATATCAACCATAGGCGTAACTAGGGGGGAGCTTGGGTCACTTCAGCATCCAAGGCTGTATTTCAGCACTCCTGGTCCCCTAGTCTTAGAATCCCTACGATAATGTGAAAAAACTGTATTTTACGTTATTATCGGAAATATAAATTGTTAACTTTAATTTTGTAAACACCATTTTTACCAATAACAATATTCTAACCAATAAGTATTCGATAAATGTTTCGAGTCGATATACGGTTCATGTTTATAGAATAATATTCAAATAACTAAAATCGTATACAATCGAAATTCATTGAAATACCCGATTTTACCAACATTTCATTTTCTAACGCTTATAAAACTTTTTTTGCGACTTTTCGGTAAGAATGCGCTACTTGTATTGCTGTACAGGATTACGTTGTGACAATGCCTCTGGCGGCGTAAACTTTCGTGAAAGTTAGAATCTTAAGACCTCCTTTCCTGAAACGTGGGTGAACATTTTCAGAAAGTTTTTTTTCAAGCCCTTGCATAAGCCTACATAAACACGGACACCAGGTGCAACCACCGCGGTCAAGGTACGCCCATGTACTGGTAAGGATGAGGTAACTTGCTATAACTTTAGGACAGTTTTTTTCTTTATTTCTTATTTAAGTGCCTTTGTTAAAATGACCATTGTAGCACGAATATTTATTTGCATGGGTTTCTTACTAATATAGAATTATAGATAAGGGGACCAATTATAAATTATAAATTAGATAAGGAAGCCAGCTATAAGGGTGAAGGATATAATTATTATAAGGTACAACAGGAGAAAATCGGGTGAGTTGAGTAGAAAACTCATATGGTAACCGGGGATCGAAGATAAGTGACTACTGAATAAAGATAATCTTAAAAGAGAAAGGGGAGGGCAATCAATGAGGACAGACACAAGTTCAAATTAAAGAAATACAACTAATAAAACACGAAGCACACCGATCCAACGAAATATCATGTTACCATGCGTATTTATTCGTATATAATGCGTAATATTAATAATAAAAATTAAATACGTGTACAGTACGAAACCGTGATTGAAGTCCGGTTACTGGTTTTGGATGTGATACATAAGGTGCATGCGCCCGGTGCCCACCCAACTTCTGGGGCGTGTGTCTTTACATTTGGTACCAACGATAAATCATCGCAGTCGAGAATTCGGAGCTCCGTGTTTCATGGTTATATAAACATCATGCCCCTTTGTTATCGAAGAAAAAAAACTAAAAACCAAAAAATTATTGAAAAAGCAAGAATCACTTTTATATTTTTTAACAAATAATTTTTGTATATTTTATGAGGTTTCGACAACTATTTGGTACTCAAAATCAAAATTTAATTTTCAAAACCTTTGTTGAACAGGTAGGTGTACTTACGATTTTCACAATCAAAATCACAGAATTTTAGTGGAACTCTTGTATAACCCTCAGAAGACACTGCAGATACATATATAATAGATATTATCGTAACTGACTATAAAATCATTAACACATTTAACTTTCCGTCAGAATCTAAAATGTAATCACGAAGCTCGATTTACCGAGACCGTAACGCATTATTACGTAATGAAAATATTAAAATATTACTGCAGACTGCAGTGTACATGTTAATTAAAAACTAGGCTGTAAAATCGTTCATGGTTATATCTTATAACACTATAATAATAAAAATTCATCGTTTAGTCATGATTTACGATACAGGTTTTCACTCATTACAGAAAATCGTCTGCTGCTATTTTTTACATGAAGTATACGTATGCATCTTAACAATACATCAAAACTAAACGGTCGAGATTGAATACATTGTTTAAGATATATCATTTTTAATTTTATTTTAATCACGTATGAGTCTATAACCAATTCGAACGATTCGTTGCAAATATATATCGCATACATTATTATAATGGTGACGGCCGAGAAGAAGTATTAATGGCTAAAAAAGGATAAAAACGTTTTTCGCATTTTTACGTCTCCTGGCGTAAAATTACACACAAGTACACAAGTACATACATATTCAGAAGAGTCGTTCAAGAAAATGAATTTTATCTCCGCGACTTTGCGTGTACATAATACATATATGTACCTCTAGTATACGACAGAACATAATATGTGATAAGTGTACTGCGCATATAGGTATGTGGTTTTTATAAACGATTTCACGGAACGACAACGATTCGGTTTTATCGTACGGCATGAAGACAGGATAGCGGATACCGGTGGAGTGTATGTAGCCGAAACGTCTTATTCGCTGACAAAACGAGGTAACGTGCACGATTCATTCGAGTGTACATATATAGATTATAGGATGTGATTATTGTACATACGTGCACAATTTACACGTACGTTTGCGTAATACGAAAGGGTCATCGAGCTGCAATGCTCCGTGAAACTCCAGGGCTGCCACGAGTAGACGAATTTCAAAAAAATAGTGTCGTACACGCCAATCACTTAAACGTGTACGACTGATTCACAAAATGATAAACAAAGTAAAAACTTTATTAACGTAATATTATCTTCCTACAGTGATACATAGTGGCCCGGCGCACGATCACCAATGGAGCATATTATTTTTTTTATTATTTCTTCTTTTCTCTTTTATAATAAGGCCTATCTAAATAAGAAACTTATTGAATAGGTAAAAATGTATAAATAATGTTTTACTTTTTTTTTTATTTTGACCTACCTTAGACCATATCGCTATATTACAAAAATAAAAAAAAACTACACAACTTCGATTTTTAACTGGTTTCTATAGGCTAGAGCAAGGTTTATATTATTTTCCATTATAATAATCATCATTACGTTTTTCATCTCTTGACAATTAAGGACTACGTTTACAAGTTTGTGTTATCATATATATTTACGTAACAACTGACGACAAAGAAAATTATTTTTAAGAAGAATCATATTTTCTTTATCTTTGTAATTCGTATTCATACTAAATAATTTTTGTACCAAAGGCTCGAGTATTCTCACATGGATACAAAGGCAGAAGCAAAGGACAGCAAAATGTTAAGCATCACAATACGCTCAGTGCCCTGCGAAAACTTATCACCACTTCCCGTGCACCTCATGACCGACGACGGTAAATCAGGTATGAGTCATGTATGACTATTTAGCATTAAGTATAATAAATAAATATTTTTTTTATACGGTCGAATATGTATATTGGCTTTATATATTATATAATATATCAATCATGCGACCATGACAATCTGCTTTACAATCAATAAAATAACAGATACTTTGATATAATAGCGAATTATTTCATTCGACCTAGTTGAAAAGTTCTTAATTTGTTGACTGAATAGTCTGAAGTATATTGTTCAATTTCTCCGTGACATCTTGCAAGATTCAAAATATGGAGAACGAACCACTTTTTTCGTTGTCATCCGAATTCAGGACAGATATCATCGATGATGAGGAATGGGGATCGTTCAGTGATTTACTTTCCAGCGACAGTTCGAGCGACGGCTGGCCGGTTTCTGTTAAGTATTTTTTTCAGATACTAAACGAGGAGAGGGCTGCGCACGCTAATAATATGTTTCATAGAACTCATGTGGATACAAGACCACTGAACTATAAAGATGTCAACACAGAGTCACACGACAAGACTGGAGCTGCTGGAAACATTGGAGTGACTTTTGGACGACAGGGAAGGCAAGCGAAAGATTTACCGTCGTCGGTCATGAGGTGCACGGGAAGTGGCGATAAGATTTCGCATTGCACTGAGCGTATTGTATCATCACGTGCTCTTCGGAACGGGACTGGTGACTTACTAACATCGAAACTACCGAAGAAACCAGTCGGGTGCATTGGAAATTCAAATATTCCCGTCAAAAAATCGCAAAAACTACTTGGCTTACATGAATGCAGTAACAACACGAACCCGAACAATATACCGGGTGTTGTGACAAGGTCATCGATGCTAGATACCTATCTTGCTGGTATCGCGAGAGACACTGCGGATCGTTCGAAAATGCGTTTACCGATATTACCTTTAAAGCCGAAAACCACAGTTGCAAAAAAACCACAAGTTTTCATCCCTAGAAAAACTACCACGATACTGCCAAAACCCTCAGCGATGGGCGAGAAAAGTGGTGAGAGGTCGTTGCATTGCAGTCAGCCGTGTCACCCTGATTTTCGAGGCGGGTCTGGTGATGTGCGAAAATCGACTCCTTCAAAGAAACCCGTCCAATGCATCGGGAGAGAGAATATGTGCGCAAAAAGTCCTCAAAAAAAAAAAATTTCAAATGAAATCGTTAATAGCACGATCACGAAGGGGGACCCGGGATTACTGAAGAGGTCATTGTCGCCAAAAACGTCTGCTGTTGGTACCACTAGAGGCCCTGCAATTTGTGTGGAAATGCATTCACCGTTAAGGCAAAAAGTCACGGCCGCAGTCAATCCACAAAATTGTATTCCTCAAAAAGCTACCACAGTATGGCCAAGACCCTCAGTGATGGGTAAAAAAAGTGGTGACAAGTTGTTGCAGTGCAATGAGCGTAATGTGATGAATGAGCCGCGCCACCGTGCTCTTCAAAACGAGTCCGGTGTTGCGCAAAATTTGATTCCACCGAAGAAACCCGTCGGACGCATCGGAAGCTTAAAGATGCACTCACCAAGTCCACAAAATAAAGAACACTCACATGAAATCGGTTTACTGGGAAAGCGTTTGCCGATTATACCGAAATTGATGAAAACCACGACTGAAAATAAATCAATATGTTGTCATCTGGCCTCTTCAGACGGCTTATGCGACGTGGGAAGAAGAATCATAGCGGAGGCCAGGCCAGAGTTTCATCTCGATAAGAAACAGCTGATTATAGATACGTATGGAAAACCAAAAACTCCTAAAGTTGTGTCAATACGCTCTGGACGACAACTGCAGTCGTCCGTTTCCATCAACCGAAAGGCGGAAAATGAAGATAGGTTGCGAATGAACTGTGTTTTGAAAAAAAGACTTATGAATGTCAAATCCACCATACCTCGAATCAAATAACACCGCCAATGCGTTCAAAAACGTTTCCAACAACTCCATGTCATATGTTAATTTAATTATTGTTTTCCTGAATAAATAAATGCGAGTTATGAAAAAAAAAAAAAAAAACATTTTTATTCCTACTTATAAGTATAAATTAGTTTTAGGGCGGCTGTGCATTATACTATAGACTACGAAATAACAATAATACGTAACGGCATAGTAATAATGATTGTAATTACAATAATGGTATTAATGACGGGAAAAAGCATAATGTGTCACGTAGTATTGTTACATGAATATATAATGTGTGTACACTGCACACAGTACAGACATTGTAAATGGCTTTTGAAAGTTTTGGAATGAGGAAAAAACTCCACGATTCGCATCACACAGGCGACGAAACCTGTGTGGTGGTGGCGCGGCAAGTGCATTTACGTTATATTCCTATGACAGTGACCCACAAACACACGCACACACTAAGTCTTGATGTGCACAGGAAAAATGTATTTTTAGTTGTACGTCGTGTAATCCTTTTGAACTTTTGACGCGGGTTACTATTAAAACATCTATCGGTGTCCCGCCGCAGACGAAAAATGGTCGCGAGAAAAGTAGTGGTCGCACCGCTGGGTTTTCGCCTTATTCCACGAAGTGAACACTATTATTTTCTTCCTCGTAAAATCACTTAACTTTTCGAGGATAATACATTTTCGCCGTATTGTATCATGCGCGAGTTACACCCCATACCGTATTGTACAAGCAGCCCGGCGACGATCGTGCCAAAAGTATAAGATAATAATAATAATAATAATAAAACATAATATAATAACGGTACACGCGCGTCGCAGGACGAAGGTATCGGAACGGAAAATGTCGTGTAATCTCTGTACGCACGGTACATCGTTTTCTTCACGTCTCATATTGTTTCTCGGCCGCGGCCGTCGGACGTTTGCGTTGTCAAATAGCATTACTCGGTGGGCGCAGGTACCTATATACCTAATGTAACGTGCAGTGTAGACGGACGGATGGAACAAAGTAAAAAAAAATACGAGCGATCACAAAACGAAATAAAAAGTGTATCGGATTCAATCGTGCGCGAAAAAATCGCATTTAAGGCTGCTCGGGAAATTGTTATTTCATTGCCCCACGAACGCGTGACCCACATCATCATCGCCCCCACGTACGATTATATTGTACACGCGTGTACGATCAATTGTGTTCGCAGTACCGGTGCGCGAGCACATAAAGCTAATTGCGACCAATTAAATATACATCTATTACAACAATAATAATAATATGCATCGTTATTA
The DNA here is from genome assembly GCA_949715065.1 of Periphyllus acericola. NCBI lineage: Eukaryota > Metazoa > Arthropoda > Insecta > Hemiptera > Aphididae > Periphyllus > Periphyllus acericola. Next base: position 4,451,615 of record OX454271.1, read on the forward strand.
TTTTATAACTATTACCCGTATTTCGGATGATGCAATTCATTCACTCGGCGAGAACGTGCGAGGTCTCTGAACGTCTAAACGCCGCAGCAATATTGCACAAGAACAAGAATGATTATTATTATTATTTCGAAGTCAATCATAATACCGATGCGGGATAAATGTTATTATAATTCTAATATTAATTTATGCGTCGCGGATCATTTGCGCTCATGGTCCGTCATCGGTTTTCCGGAGGAAATGGATTATTGTTACCCGTGCTTAGAACGGACGAAAACTCGTTTTTAAACATGAAACTTTAGTCTTATATTGCCCAAAGGCGCGTAGCTTTTCCGTTAAGTCTTCTCGGTCATCCACAGCCACGTATCCGCGCCGTCCGTACGCATTACGTAGTCCGTTTACGCCTCAGTATCTAGCGAGGGTGTATACTGTATATACACCCCGCGAGTCCGTATCACACATATTTAGGTTGTTTTCTCCGATAAACAGTAAGACTTTTCATCTATATAATAGAACATGATGTTCGACAGCGTTCGCGCACGAGTGGACTAAAGAACGTTTAAAGGAAACCTGAATCGTCGGAAATTGAATTACCGCTACCGAATGTTGTTTGTAAGGAGAAAAATAAACCATAAATGTGTATTAAATCCGTATGAATCGATTTTAACCGGGTCGGAGAGTATACGCGCGTACGATGTTAAAGTATGTTTACCTAAAACCCATAACGGGTTGTCCAAAACTTTGTCCGATTCTTTGAATAACGAGTCAATTTGTATACATAATTGTTTCGCGACCCGCAGCGGTTCTATAAAATAAAAACAAAATTAATCTCGCTCGAAGGTTTACTTATGCTGACTTTGAGTTGATATAAGGCAACGGGAAATAAAGTTTGGCACTGGTTCGTATACTTTATGCGATCGTTGTTTTAGAACGAATTCGAAATGTCAACACCCTTTACGAGAATTATCTCGTCGTACGATAAAAGTACATGTTCGAGCTTTTAGTTCTACACATGTCCGCATAAACGCACGTGTATAGTGCACGTCAAACAGTTTTTAAAATGAAAATGTTTAAGTCTAATCGGGATGGAATACAGGGGCGAAAGTGATTTCGAACTATAATACGTTGCCTCGAACACTATAAAGTCATATTATGATATAGCGCATTGATCATGTAAATATTATGTGTTAGAATTTAATAAATAAATGTAAGCTTATATCGCGTCCATTATTCGTGGGTCGCCGCCGTCATGGAAAACCACATAAGTACAAGGAATCTGAAAAGTATACCGGGGTGAATATAAACCATCATATAATGTGCCCGAGAAAACGTTGATAAGTCATTGGGAAAAATAATGAAAACCGTTATCGATTTGTTCGGGAGTCGGCGAACGCGGTGAAAACGAATTGCGCATGAAACGTACATAATGCACCATGTATAGCGGTATTATTAATAAATATTTTGTTCTCGAGCGGCAGCGCGTGCAACAATCAAATGTGTATTACGCGTCACGTCTATAATGCGAATATAAAGCACGCGCACACGGGTTTCGCTGTATAAGACATCCGTAATATTGTATTATTTCGCGTGCGGACGGTTGGAAAAGTTTTAAATTATTATCGGATAACGCCGCCGGCCGTATGGTGCGCCGCGTCTTACATATTATTATTATTATTATCATCGCGCGCTCTAAATGCGATACAAAGTTTATACAATCGTTTCTAATGTCATAATAAATGTTTGGAGAGAGCCGCGGCGTGCGAAATCGTACCTATATGTTTGCTCTACGCCGACGAAACAATACTTTTTTTGTGCACCGTTACGGCGTGTACCTGTATATATACGTTAGCCATTCTCTTAGCGCGAAAACTGCAGTAAATCATCATGATTGGCCCGATGATTGCCGTTTGATGTTCGCGTAACAGACGGCGGGCGGCAATCGCGCACCCGTTACACCAGGGGTGTCCGACCCGTGGCCCTGGGGCCACATGCGGCCCACGGTAGATTTTATTGCGGCCCTTACTTCAATTACAAAACCATCGATTAATTATACATGTTTTGAGAAAAAAAAATATTTTAAGAATATATAACTACAACATATTAAAAACAATATAAACTTTGAAATTTGAACTAATTGAACAGTGCATGATATGAATGTGTTATTATTATTGGATGCATTGTTATTTTAAAATTATTTTCTTCTTTGAGCTATAAATAAATGTAATATTGAAAAAAAAAAATCCCACTCACTATTCACTATGGTAGAATTATATTATAATTTACTTATTAAGTAAAATGTATTTTTATGAAAATATGTGTGGCCCACGACGATTTCTACTCGCATAACGTGGCTCAGTCCTTCCAAAACGTTGGACACCCCTGCGTTACACCGTACGGAGCGTAAACGTTCGACACGTGTGGGCGTAGAGATTTTATAAGCGAAGAAAAATATCCGTTCCGATGTACGCAAACGTCAAAAGACGAGTGATGCGTGTACCGTAGAGTGCATAGCGAAAGGACGCGCGTTAGGTTAGGTCGTCCTTACGCGTCCTGCGAATCGTACAGCAACGCATAGTGTTGTGCGGGTTACTTTGAAATTCATAATAAATATTTTTTCGATCACCCCGTACCGAGTGTATAATAATATAATATCTCATGCGCTAAGACCTGTGTACATAAATATAATATAGATACGGTTATAAATTGTAATTAGATATTCTCGTGCGCCTGCAAAGTTTATTAGAATAAACAAGACAATATTATGCCGTACACATATGTAGTATACGCGTGTGTGTTGTTGACTTATCATATACACATACATACGCGCGCACACGTATTCAAATAATGAACGTAAGTCACGTTAGTGCATAACTTGGACAAAATTAGGAGCAACATCTCTGAAAACTACTGCTGCAGTGTGTCAACATAAGAATATATCCTTTTCGCAACGGTTGAATTTATACGTGTACACTACAGGTGTGCGCGTGTTCGTGTATACACACACACACACACACACACACACGCACACGCACACATACACGTTTCTCGAGCATTATAACGTCGTTGTGTAATAATACACGACCGAACGGCGTGCACTCGTGTTGTGCCCGCACTGCGCTGTTATGGCGCACAACGTTTTCGCGTGATTCAAAACTGAAATATTTGATCGTCGAAAAACGAACGGAATCCCGAATCGCCTGAAACCTTATACATTACGCTCGGTGCGCACGCGTTATTGCAATTATTTTAAGTACCTTTACTACGCGTACGCACGGGCACGCGTTCAATTAGACGATAAACTATAAGATATACGTATACGCGCTCGTGCTCGTATACGCGTTCACCCCAGCTGCAGTACACTTAACGGTGCGCAAGATTATCGAAGAAAAACACCCGGATTATAGCGTATAACTGTAGCACAGGTGTACGGTCTCCGCAAATATTGTCTTCGCGCCGAGTCCACTCCGCCCCCCCCCACCCCACTGGACGGGGTGGAAATTTGTTTTTTCTCCATCACGACGGCTACGACATCGCCGCGGTCGTGCAAGGGTGATCGGTAGGGCCCGGAATTATATGCACAAAAAACGTACGAAATATGCATGCATATATGCACTGAATATCATTAAAATATGTACTTTAAATATGCAAAAATATGCGAAAATATGCAAACAAAAATGAAAGTTTAATACATTTATTTAGTTTTAAAATGTATATAATTCATTAAATAATATATACTAAATAGAAAAATGTATTCTAAAATGTATTTACAATAGTTTTGTACGTTTTGAACTGCATTGAGTTGTAATTTGAACATTCACTCATCTAAACAAAAAGTCATGAACGAAAATCAATTTAAACAAATGCAATAGATTTTTAAGATATTTTTAAATTTACCTGAAGAGTTACAATTAACTACTAAAGACTTGGCTAGATTTTCAAATAGAAATGCACGTTGGTTTTCAGCAAATATATTCTTGAATCGAGAAAAACTCCGTTCTACATCCGTTTAAGATATCGGGGCATACTTAAAGTGTACTAAGTCACTGCTTGAAAGATCTTCTGGTATATTGATCACTGATCGGGTACACGTAATTTACAATTTGTTCGTACACGCATCACGTTACGATCGCGGTGGTTAGCTGCAGCAGCAGCAGCGGCCAGTACAGAGACCGTAAATCAGTCGGTTTCGTTGTTCTCATATTATTACCATTACTATTATTATTACTATTAGAGTAGTGCGTTCGCGGCGGCGGAGAATAAATTTCATTCAACCGCGTTAATATCTTGACAACGATTAAAATCGTGCCCCACAGCGGTCCCGGACAACGCAACAACGCTCACACGACGTGCATTGGTAACGAAACGCGGGTAGAAAAATCGTATATACGTTTAGTAATTTAAAATATATATTTATACCTGCAGTACACTACGTGTGTATGTGTGTGTGTGCGCGCGCGCGTGTAGGAGACGTGAAGAAAAATTACTTGTACATACCTCGATACTTGACCGTATAAAACGTAAACGGACTAGAAATATTTTTATAATTAGTTTTCGTTCCCCGTCCTAGGTCGTCCATGGGGTACACCTATGCAACGTATTGTAATAATACGTATACCGCTTCATAATAATAATAATAATAATAATAATATAAACTTACGTGTAATAATATTGTTGCGTCCTGCTCTATGGGCAATGCGATATAGCTATATTGTGTATGCACATGCGGATGCGGTGTTTAGGCGATTGTGCAGCTCTCGCAGGTCTTTCGTTAAAACCGATCGCATAATATTACAATATTCCTCTCGCTGTTCGCGAACAAACGTCGTCGTTAATATTGTTCCGACCGATGATAATTATTGGTTTGTTCTCCTTTTATCCGATCGAAATAGCGTACGTGTAATACGTGCGATTTATTACAACGATAAACGTGATGCGATATTGTTATAATTGTTGTCCGCGTCGAATGCTGCATATATGTATTATAATATTATACACTTAATATTTTTTCCTTTCGGTCAACGAATTTCTCGCACCGCGATCACAATATTTTATGTACATGCATCTCGTCAACCATATACGCTACACCATTGATTAAATATACAATATATTTAATCAATGGCTACACACATATAGTTACTGAAAAGTGGTCATTGTTTGCTTTCAGTTTGTATATGATTTTTTTATCGAAACACAGAAACTCGCTATACTTTTTAAATATTACAGAATTTAAAGCAATACCACTTATTAATAGTTTACCCCCGCCAACACTTCTTCAATCGTGTGTAAACTATAGTGCAGGTACAACCATTGAAAAGCCTTTTTTTTTCTTCTTCGTTTACTCGAACGTGGGACGGTTTTGCCATCCGGTGTTTGTCGTTGAGTGGATATTTTTCACTTAAAACAAATATATTTCTAATCACTCGCCGCCCTTTGCCACTGGTTGTCGGAATTATACTTTTTCCCTATGGATTTTATATAATTTTGGAAAAGTTATCATGTATTTATTAAAAAAAAAATGATTATTTTTGTATAATATTTCAAACTGTTTGGGTTACAGATAAAGAAAAATGACAGCTCTAAACAATGTTTTATTTTTATATAAAACAACACTATTACCTTATATACTATAGGATTGAGTAATCGAACGATGGAAAAATGTTTTCTTAACTTAAATATGCACTGCAATAATTCGGTAACATATTTTTAATATTAATTTGATTGTATCTATATTATTTGAAATCCTTATAAAAATAAATGTTAACTGTTTAAAGTTTTAAATTTCGATTTATCACAAAAAAAAAAGATTTAAATTTTTTTATTTTATCACACGAATTAAAATATTATATGTATACTATAGTCGGATATGAATATAAACCGAACGCCTAAGGTTTGCATGTGGTAATCGGTAATCGTCAATCCTTTCATTTAGTGAAGCTATAAAAATACTTTTTGTAATTAGTAGTTTTAATGTTATTGCCTACTCGGCTTTATCGTAAACACCTCAATGTAGTTTAAAAAAAAATTATCGGAACTTTTTTTCTCATCTGGTTATGATAATAATATGTACATGAAATATAAATTATCTTGTAATAATATGTATTTAAATTAACCTGCAGAGTGCATAAATTGGTATACTCGTATATGTAATATGTATAAATATATAGGTACCATTTATTATGTAAATATGTGGCTAAATTTGGTTCTAACAAATGATGTATACATATAATTACGACGCTCATTTAGACGTTGATTAGTTTTTTCGAACAGTATAAATAGTTTTTACGCTATATTTACCGATACATTTTGGCAGCGTCTGCTGCAGGTAACGAAAACACTATATTATACACGCAGCGGTATACTGCATTTTATACACGTGAAACGGTCGCTATTATCTTTTCTTAATGATTTACCACGTCCCGCGAATGATTTATTTCAACAATAATATAATAATTTAACCGTCGCGCCATTCTATACTTTTACCCGCAGCCCATGGTTTGAAACCATCACAATGATTACGTTTCCACTCTAAAGGACCTCGTCGAATTATTCGTAACCGTTTCACAGACGTGCCGCGCACGGTATATGCGTACCCACATTATATAATACGCGCAACCACCTACATCTAAATGCAATAAATAGGCCGTGTGCAACAAGGAGTTGCTTTTAAACTCCGTATACGACGGTGGGTAGATGAAGAGAAACGCTTATCTTACCGACGCGTACACGTATAATATATAAAATAAAAACTCTTTTAGCTCCGTGCTTAGTATATATGTATACATATAAGTGTGTACGTATATAGACGCGCGCATGTACCGTGTTCAAAAATAAATTACGTGACAAATAATTACCATAACTTTATCGTTTACCAACAGTTGATTTTTAAACGGCTATTAAACGCGCGTATACCTATATACCTACCCCTTTTCACGGACATGTACATTTTAAATAAATTATGCATTTATTACCATTATTATTCCTGCGTATATATATATATATATATAGTAGTGCGTAAACAGTTATTATCAAAATCGATATAATTGAATTGGTAATCGCATCTGATCACAACACGTTGCCGCATGACCGTTTAGTAAGGAAGAACATAATACGGTAAAACTGTATATACGCGCGCGTGTACTATACGATATGTGATATTAATTCACACTGGATAAGTAATTTAAATGTATTTATACGTTAATGGGAAGTGTTTATAATACAAACGCATATTTGTCGACGACGGCGTCGTATGCGCACAATATATAATATACAACAAAGTCTCTTCAAATGGAATACGCATTTTATCGTTTAATAAACACGGTATTTTATCGACGCGTGGTCCGATCGTATTTTTCTTTTTCACGTGACTCGCAGTCGAGACGCGGTGCACTTGTACGCATTATGATAAATACTATATAATTACAATAATGAATAAATACGAGTGAAACGTATACGAAATGTATATTGTACTAACCCAAACCTATTACAGCGAATCGTTAGCGTTCGGTGTTCACATAATATACTGCAGTGTGAACGCGTGTAAAGTGTGAACTAATGATGGGGAACGTTCTTGTGCGCGTATATACACGACTACGTTGTACACACGTTCAAGACGATGTTCTTGGTTCTGAGAAGTCTGTTCTCGGTCGGCGTACGTATATACCATATTACATGTGCATGCAAATATATATGTGTACTCAAACGAACCGTATTAATTAGCTCGAGCCCGTGAATAATTCGAAATTTCGCGGCGACAACGATAATGATAATTATATATCGATCAACGCCGTCGCCATGATGACGATTTGTCGACGTGAAAAGACGCGATCGAAAATGACGAGCAGAATTAGCGCATCACACGCCTCTACGCAGTCTCGCGTGTTATTATTGCTACGGGTGGGCGGGCGGTAACGGGTGAGCGCTACCGGGGAAATGACTTTGCGTGCGTCGTCGCGGGCGCCGCGGTGTCCGCGACAGACCGTAGAACCGTTTCGGCACCGGACGCGGGGTTTTTCCACGCCGCCATTTTTACGTGCTACTCCGCGCGGCCAATGGCCGCGCCACCCGGCCACCGGCTTCCGGTAGCGGAAACCACCATTGCGGGCGGCGCATGCAAATCGGATTCTAATTAATATACGCGCAGGCACCTTGGCCGTGATAATAATAGTGATAATATTAGAACGCATTATCGTGAGCGTGAAGACGGCAGCGGGAACATATAGCGTAACATAGGCGTGCTGCGCCGAGAAAAAGCGATGGAAACACGCGCCGCCGCCGCCGCCGCCGCCGTCGTTCGTTAATTACATGCACCGGCGTTCAAGTCTCCTCATCTCCACCCGTTTTTAACACTACAACGCCCATACCCTAACCTGCCGACCGTCGAATCGGTCAAATAATGCGCCGCACCAGCGTACACAATATACTGCATGCTATACAATATTATAATAATAATAAAGTTAAAAATAATAATAATATGATATCAATTGTGGTATTCAATCGGGCCACATGCGCGTTCGGGTAAGGCGAGCGCGAGTACAAGTTGCCTTTACACATATATGCGTGTACGATGGCACCTACTACCTTGAACCTTATACGGACGCGACCGAGTATACTGTAATGATAATAATAATTAAATAAATAATAGTTCTTATGCAGTGCCCGGCCTTTTCAACATTTTGTGACTACGAGTGTTAAACTATGATGAAAAATGTAATTGTTAAGTTTTAGGTACGCTATTTTGGCCAGCATTGTCGCGTTGTAAAGGACCGTTCGTATATCGACTCGAACCTAGTAGCTTCTCCCAACTCGTCGGCTCTTGAAACGAAGTATTGCCACGAAAAGATAAATCTAACGAACTCGTGTACTTGACTGCTTCTCCAGTTTGTTCATTTTGGAATAAAACTGATAATTATAGTGCAAGTACGTTATAGTTTGTTGTAAGACGTATTTTTTTAGCGACGACATTGTTTTCATAATAAAACAAACTATATATTGATACTGACCAGTGGCTTTTTTAAATGAGAATATGAAATCCCAGAGTTCAATGTATATTGTATAGTACACACAGCGTTAGAAAGTTAAAAAGTAATTAAGATAGTTACGGTTCCACTGAAGAGGCTGCTTAAGAATTTTCATTTTCCGTGGACAATTTTTACTGACCGTATTATATATGCCGTGTATATATAATACGGTCCGTAAAAATACATATAAACTAGGTCCTCTTGAATTCAATCATTATCCAGGACATACTTCTTATCAATATAAAGAGTTACTTAGATACTAAGTATCTCACTTTATCTTTCTTTATTTTTCAATTACGGCTAGGTAAGCTCGGTTTGCCAGTGTAAGCCCTGTTTATGGACGCCCAGTTATCAAGATAATAATAATAAACATGTATAATGATATTCGTTATAATGATAATACCTAATATTATACACCGCGATACCTACATGCGGTAACAGCTCATATTAATGTATTACGTCAATTTAGTGTGGGTCCATTAGCTCCTCCGTCCCGGCGTTCCCTGGAAAAATATTACAAATCTGTATCCAACCAAATATAATACACACATCTTCGAGGGAATACGAGGATCCGACTTTTGACCATTGTGATGGTGGTCAAGTACTATTGGGATATTTTTCACCCATTCAATGATGTAAAAACGGTGATAATTGATATGAAGTGAGGGATAAATTACAGAACGTTTAAGGATAAACGAAACGCGTTAACGTATGTTGCGAATTACGTTCACTGGGGAAGTGAAAATCGCCTTTTAAATGAAATAAATAGTTTATTTTTAAAAAGATTTCTTCATAAATTGTTTTCAAAGTACCGTCCAGCTCGTGAGAAAAGACTGTAACTAATGAAAATAGAAAATCGTAAACACGAAAATGTATAAAAATCGAAAAATATGATAAAAAAATAATAAGACTATTATATATGATATTATTTATATATCTATAGTAAAAGATATAAAAGACAAAATATGAAGTGTAAATATATTCTCGAATTCTCGATGCTTACATGAAACATATGTGTCGGACGAAAAAATTGTAAAAAGTGGCTCAAAAGCAAATAAATAAATGCCTTATGCTTAAGCTATTAACGCTTGTCTTTTTTTAAGTAAAAAAAAGGGGAGTAAGCCAAGAAGATACGGCCATTGGGTAACGGTAACCGATAAAACGTTTCGTCCACGATCGATCGGTAAACCATTTTTCGGCGACCAAAAGACCGCGTGGTCCGATCCAAACCTTAAAGGAGTAATTAACAGCACTCGCTCGTGCGCGTATACGTGTGCTTGCGTGCGGTGTGTGTAGGCCTCATTAAAAGTACCGAAACGATACACGGCCATTAGTATATTATATGTACGGTGTAGCCTATACGCACAAATACACTACAATACTCCGTCGAGCGCGGCCTGTCTGTTTTCCGTGTAATGCACTGTATATAATAGTATATCAACATGGCTGCTGGCGTATAGTACACATTCTGTTAAACTGTGTACGTGTGCAGCGCGAACTAGTGATTTTTAAGTGCACCGCGACTGCATATAATCCACTACACGTCATTCCCCTTATACATTTGTGTACAAGTATAATAGAATATTACGTTTTTCGATATTACACGTATTAGATGTAATTATACTATTATTATTATTATTACTATAATTATTACTATTTTTATCATTATATTCGTTGTGCACGCCGCGCGATCATCGCATCCCATTCATAATACATAATGTACGCGACGGACGCCTCCACGACGAGTATACAGCGCGTTTCGCGCGCGTTGCAGCAGCGTCGGGTGCGGGTAATTATCGTTATGCGCCGCACTTACAGCACTGCACGTATTATGTGTACACGCCGTGCTGCGGCTGCGGGTATACGTATAATTATGGTCATCACGGCCCATGATAATATAGTGCACGCCGCGGTGTCTAAGGACAAATTGCCCTGCACGTTATTGCAATCGCATCGCCAAGTGCATCGCAAACTGCACGCGCGCGGTCGTTTTTCCCGCGATGTCGAGCACGTATAGTATTATATTATATTGTATAATTTAATGGTACGAGTGCGACGGATTGGCATACGCGATATTCTCGCGCACTATTCCCGCGCCCCCTTCCGCCGCGGTAAAAATCAGGTCTGCTTACGATCGTCTCGCCCTCACCTCGTGTACTGCAGCATACGCATTTAATTCAATAACATCACGTTTCCCCTGCAGTCCTCTTCCCCTCCCCCTCACAAGCGTGCGTAGTTCGTGTAGAAACATTCGATTTATGTTGCGCAAGACCTCTGCAGTTATTTAATTTTTCCGTAAAAATATTGGAAATGCGTAAAAGGTACAGAAATGCGCTCAGCGCGCAGTGTCTTACGATGAATATAAACACTGCGCGTTTTCAATGTGATTTACATATCGCGTTGGGAAAAACATCAATTTGGTCCTTTCAGCTGTAACAGTATCGTACGCATTTGCAGACGATAACGCGTTTCACTTTATCCGACTTTTACGTGGGCAATTTCTGCTGCCTATACGGTCCCGGCCGCTGGCGAAGAGCAATAATACAAATGCAAACATTGATTATACTTGCACATGATACGCGGTTGGTATTTTACCGGATAAAATCTACGTGTAAATATTAAAAGGTAATAACACTGATTATGAATACTAGTAATCAATGGTAATAATTTAAACGACGGCGACCGGTTATTGTGTGTCCTATCTGCCATGTCATCGCCGCGGTGCTCTCATAACGTAACGGACGCGGTGCGAGTTGTACACCTGAAATATTGACACGTAATAAGTGTATTCAAATTAATTTTCATTTAATTTGTCGAGCCTGCAATATTATAATGTGAGCGATTACGGATTATCAATATTCCTTGAACCGTCGAATTTTTAAAAACACATATTGCCTAGTTATCTTTTACTAATTTTCAGCTTATTTATAAAACTGAATAAATATACATAGAACATATGCAAACAGTGGTGACATAAACGTAATCATTATTCGTGAAGCAGATATATACTTTGCTAGAGGTCGACCGCCATCATCTAATTTGTATTGCACAAAAATTCATATTTTGTCACTCGTATTCTCATTAGGTTTTTCATTTTAATAATTAGTATATGATAAGTTATCTTTCATTAACTTGCTATTCGTTCAGCTGGTATGATGAGGGCCTCGCCCTCGAGACGTGAGATAATGGCCTCGTAAAGTACTCTATCATCCTTATCACTGTAACAAATACATTACAGCATGGCATATTTATTTGTTTGAAATGTATTCAAAATTTGATTGTTCGGTCCTGACGGAAATATTGTGATTGCTATTTTATTTTGGACGCCATATGCGATTCCGTCTTATAATGCAGTTTTCTCATAGCAGTACGCATGAAAATTTTCCCTCGTTCAACCGGACGGCATCGTATTTTCGTCCGACACTGACCGCCGACGTGTATACGTGAAATGTATATGTAAAATCCGAATTAGCTGCGAAAGAGCAAAACGATTTCTTCTCCGTACAATCATCACATGTGGATATCGTTTGATTTATAGCGGTGTGTTGAACTAAACGTTGCACGTACCATTAAAATATTATTATACGCCGATACAAGTGTTGAAAAAACTCCCTCGTCATATTCTATAGGTATTGGTTGTCCACGTTGTATATTATGTTTTCTTTTAATTTGAGTATTGTAAATTTGCATCTTTCGTAACCAGCACATCCTCGTAGCACATTATAATATACAGGTGATGTATACTTAAAAATATATATGAAATCGATTAGTTTTTTCCTCTCGATATTTTGTACAAATACTTTAAAACGAATGTTAATTAAATTTTGCCTTATTATTTATCGCGTTTCATGTACAAACGATGTATATACAAGCAATTAACTAAACATTTTTGATTTACGACCGAAAATTCGTATACATATATGATACAGGCATAACGCGATATTCTATAATATGCATATATATATATACATGTTTTCTGTTACACTTAGATTTGCGTTTCGATTTATTGAATTTCACTATAATGATATATTATCGCATCGAAGACGTTCGGCCGAATTTCGAGATCTAGGTAGTGCAGGTTTTCGGTCCGGTTTTGTCATATTTATAGTTGATATACCTACTATTAGTTTCAATTTATTCCAAATCAATAATAGTGGTTAGGTATATACGTATCGACGTGGTTTTCCTCTGACACGAATACCATTTTTTTCCCCGACGCATTAAATCATAAAAAAATTAAACTACGACATTGCTATTTATATTCGCCTTATTCGATACACGTTCTACGAAAAGCGGCGTTAACTTTTTACACGAACCTCAACGAATGTATTTGTATAACCGTATTAATAATGATTTATATCGTTATATTATGTAATACATTATTTTTAATTGATTCTTGAAACTGTTTAAGCATTACATTGTACATGATATTTGTTATGCTAGTTATTATTTGCTTCGAAATTTTCCACACGTTCAGATATCACACCTTTCGCAGGATCGAAAGTCAAACTATGACGTAATAATCCTAGACCGTGATCTCATCAGCATGATCAACTCTAGTTGACCTGAAACGCTCATTAAAATAAATTAAAAAATTTTAACTTTCAAACCTTATTTATATAATTTATTCGCGCAGATCTCCAATGGTGCTACAGCACTGTATGTACGGTGCGAACGCGGACCGATATGAACCACGTTTGACACCGAAATGAATCACTATACATATTATTATACTGCATGCTCTCTCGCGGACGAAGGATTATTACAAGTTCTAGTCAATTCGTCATAATATGAGACTTTTGTTGACATTTCTGACCCATTTTGACCGAGAAAGCGCGTTATTACCACGCTATAACTCAGTGTTTGAAAAATCAATTAAAAACAAAACGTCAATGATTGATGAAGTATTAAAAAAAAAGCGAATTATTAATTAACTATTTAAACATATATATATATATATATATATATATATATATATATCGGTTTCACCCAGGTCGTATGAATAATAATATTACGCAACTGATGACAGTTAATATTTTATCATTGCGTAAAAGCGCGTACTCCGTTAAAATTTCGTTCGACCGTACGGAATATGTTGCAATCCGCGTGTGAAGTATGTGAAGATGTCTGAACGCCGTGGTTACCTGCACAAGCAATTAAAGTTGTAACCATGGTTTCTTAGTCTAATATAGTAGTAAATAATGTGCCGTCGAGCAGTCTGCGTTGATTAACATTTCCCGGCAATTATATTCGATTCGCACTATAAAGTTCGAGCCCTATACAGAAGTTCAACTTGAGTATTTAGATATGTCACTACGCGTCAAAATAATTAGCGTTTTTACTAAATATACGGTGAGGTATATTGTTCTATGGTTGGTCGTCATTTAAACAATTAATTTGCATTGTAATTTGCAATTGATAACAATATCATAGAGAATAAATCAAATCTACATTTATTGTGTAGTGTGAAAAATGTATTTTTGAAATTATCTTGTAATTCGACGCTATGAAATTGCTATCCTAAAAATTACACTACACTTTATCACCAGTCACTGATAAATTCCAAAAATATTCTTTGTTTAAATAATTTTACCACTCACTCTTGGAATTTCAAAACGAAGTCGATGACTACGCTGTATATTTAGATAGTCTTTCGAATTATTTATTAATTAATTTATATTTATAACCGTAAAACGTTTTATTGACGAACAGACCGTATTTTAATCTAAATCTCAATGTAAGTTATTTTATAATTGACAATATAACATGATTATCTTTAATTTCTTGAATTTTCTGTAAGTTCTTATAAGCGACTTCTTTTTTCAAGCACTCAATATGCGTATAACACGTTCGTTGTAAAGCGCAGCACAGGTCGATTAATTACTATTGAGTTTATAATGAACTACAAGTAGCTGGACATAAGACTAGTTAGTTTTTTAAACTATTGATGTTGATCAAACCTCTTTTAATTATTTTTCCACAATCACGTTAAATAAATGTTTTTATCATATCACTGTTAGTATAAATAATTACCAGGCAGTTAACATAATATCGTATTTAATAAATTTAAAAATACTTTCAGAAGTAAATGCGAAAACTTACAGTAATGTCCTTATCAATTTAAACTTTTCTTTAGTAACAATATTCTTATTAATCTTATACGAATCACATAAAATAATATTTACATTATACAACGACAGTACTATGTATAGACGAATTAGTAAAACAATAGAAAATGTTTTATGTACCCGAGTATTATTCACGGAAAACATTTGAAACACAAATTAAATTGTTTTAACTATCCTCAATCCAATTATATGGTTTAATCAGTTAAACTGACCCGTATTAACTTTTGTTTTTTTATGAATAATTTATAGGTGTACATATAAGTCTAATGAATTATAATTTATAACAATTTTTAAGTATTGTATTTTTTTATTACACCTAATTTCACATATCAGCATTATTTTTATGTAAAAAAATATTATCGTCGCAAGACGAAAAGAATAAAACCGCGATAGACGTAGCAATATAGTATCCTTGGCTTTTTGTACTAAAACCTATTTCGGAATTCCTTTTATAAATGTTTACCCGGGCGAAATTTTACTTTACTGTATTATTGTTATTAGATGTGTGAATGTGACTAATATAAACGGGAACGGTATTAAATCCACAAAACAGAGTCATTAAAGTCAAAATTCCTCTCGACGGCAATAATTTCCATTATCTCTGAGGTTGACAGTTGGTGTTTTATGTAGTTTTTTATGTTTTCCTAGAGATTAGGACTGTACTTTCCATCCGTATATATTTTTTACTATTTCCGAGTATATATATGTTCACGCCGTATATATTACGGTTGGATAATGGAATATTCTCACATCTTAATAAAACTTCGTGAGGTTATTCGGTGTAATAAATAATTGGTATTACTCTGTTCCACGTGCCTACTTATTTATAGACGTATAACGATGTACATGTAATAATGATGATATAGCTAATAGTGTACACCGCGATGCCTACACGCTGCAGTAACCGCGCGTATTCACATCGACCCAGTCCATTAGCTCCCCTCCCGTACCGGTTCGTCCCCCGGAAAAGCAATAAAAATTTGTAGCCATGACCAAATATCACTTTTACCATAGGTGCATTGCGAAACAGATGTAGAGAAAAACGTTTCCTTTGCCCTCCGTAAGACTTAATGTGGGTCCCGCCCGTTAGGTTATGTTATCGATCGGTCTCAACGGTTCGCAGGAAAACACGTTTTCAAATCGTGTAACGATTATGGCTAATGGCATTTCGTGCAGCAATAGGTACCCATACACGAGAGGATTTTATGACGGATTTGGTCTAACGGACTAAATCCTTAGGTCCTCGATGGATTTGGTCTAACGGACTAAATCCTTAGGTGTGTCCACTAACGTGAAAATAAAAGTCCGCTACTTTTCCACCAGTGGGCTAAGACCGCTAGTTAGAGGAGGAAATCCGTTGATTTTTGTACTGAGGACCTAGTCCTCTGGTCTTTCAAGACGTTCTGAAAGATCTGCGGATTTATACGACTGATTACAGCTATTGTATGATAATAATGATATTGATAAAAGAAAAATTCTTATCAAGGTCCGCCGGATCCGGGCTCTTAGTGTGTGGAGAAGCGACAGACTTGATCCGTCGGTTTAAATCTGCCGGATTTTTATATTAGACGGACTTAATCCTAGAACACCACACACGATAGGACATTTTAGGGGATTTAATCCGCCAGAGACCAAATCCGTCATAAAATCCTCTCGTATATGGGTACCTCATGACACCCTTTGTCGGTTAGCTCTACGTTTTCCGACACCACACGAACAATGGACATTGCTGGGGATGCGGAGGATCGGACGAGCAGCGTGGGCAAGAAAACACGGGAGTTATATCGAAAACGTCAGTTTTGACATCCGTCCAGCAGTCGGGTGTACATTTCGTGATTTATAAATGGGGTTCGTTTGGTTTCCACGAGCGCGGGCCGCAGTGATATTGTATCGTATCCGTACACGGACACAAAAATGCAATAATAATCACAATAACAATCATATTACATGGAAGACCGTGTACATTTTTACGACCTGCGGCAGGGAACGACGCGGTGTCGGCGGTCTTGTATATTACATACGGACTTGAACGAAAATCCAATAACGCGGTTGAGGCCACCACGTACCTACACGTTTATATGCGCGCGACGTCGGAGATGTGTTTTCGATTTTTTAACGACCCAAACCCATTAGCGGATGAGATAATATATTATTATTATTATTATTATTATTATTGTTGTCGTGTAGCGGGTGTAACTGTACGAGACGCGCTCGGTGCGCCGGTTGCCCACACGAGCGGGGCTGACGTCGCACGAAACCAATAAATTCGTCAAAAAATCCGTGTAATTTCCGCCGGCCTTTTATCGTTACACCACTATTGTCGTACACGCGCCGTCGTATATTAATATATTACGCTGCGCCGTAGTCGTGGTTATTGCGCACATGACCGGTACTCCGGAATTCGGATGTGCCGAATTTTTATTTTATCGCTCGACCGAGAGCAACGCGCAAGTGTATTGTAGTCGTGCACGCACGTACACGGTCGGACCTTTGTTCAACGATGTTTTTGACTGTTCTTGGAAAGAAAAAAAAGTAGAAAATAAAGTAGAAATTCGATTTTTTTTTTTTACTGTACTCAAATAATATACGTAGCAATACTATTGTTCGTATGAGTACATTATAACGCGAGTCCGTTTCGTAGCTCGTTAAATTTGTTTCATTAATCCACGGGTGCTGTGTACTCTATACAAAGTATAAATCACCACAGTTTAAAAGTGTATTGTAAAATAACAGTATAGAATGAATTCGTGAAACAAGTTTCGTAGAATAGAAGTTTTTCAAGTATAGAGAGGTTCGACTGAATCCATTTCAGTCAGACGATGTATCCTTCTTGGATCGGTTTGGTTGGAACGTGCCGACGTGATATCCCACCCAAACCGTGTCATGTCCGACTAAAATTTGTTCTTGAACCTGAAGAAACGTTTGGGGGGAAAACAGGATGGAAGCTTATGAAGAACTGAAAACAAAAGTCACCCAACACCTGGGAAAGAGCTGGCGGCCAGTTTCTATGAGGGTGTAGGCATACAAAAACCACCAGAGCGCCATGAAAAATGCATCCAAGTGAATCGGGATTTTGTGGAAATCATAATTCATACGTATTGCATATATAATACTCATAATATAAAACGTATTTTGCTTCTTTCTATTATTATAATTATGGAAACATTTTATTTTTGTTATACATCTCGTAGTATGTACCATTATACATTTGCCTCTTTAGTGCGCGCAGTCAACGTTTTTTCGGATATGGAGGAGTTAAGTTAACTACTCAGAAATGGACCATCAATACTTATGATACTACGCAATACAAACGCGCGCGTGATGTTTGGATAAATAATAATATACCTTATTTTATGTTTTACCCCCCGAATCGGTGAGCAGTAAAAACACGCAATCGAAAACCGACCGTTTAAGTCGCCAAAAACAAACCGCGATTATGACCGCGTGCAATTTGATAATCTTTATTTTCGGAAAGCGGACACCTAGCTATAGTACAACGCATATATAAGATAATACTCCGCGGGGATTTTTTCGTCAACTACCATTTTTATTTTATTTTACTATTTTTTTTTTCTTTCGGTTCAGTTTTCGGTTAAAATTCCACGCGTTTGTATTCGGTCTCTCTCCAGCGATGATATACACTCCTAAGTGGGTTACATAAATAAACCATTAAGTTCGTCCGGTTGTAAATACTTGCGAGTGTGTGTATACATTATTCTTTTTTTTGTTTTAATGCGGAGAGAGAGTGATTTATCGACACGCGGTCAGCGTCTTCTTTTTACGCGTCCTTCTTTTGGAGTTTTCCATTTTTTTTTTTTTTTTTTGCCTCTCTTTGTCTTTCGTAAATTATATATTATGTGGTAGTCCTCGTTCGTATTGGACGTGTATCGATACGGAATAAAATATACGACTTGACAGTCCACACGATTGTTTCACCGGCACCCGAATAACTGTTGTTGTTGTACACCGGTCGTGTACACACATACTGCCGCGGTTTTCGCCGGGTGCTCGGCGACATTAATAAGATATAATCGAAACAATGCTACGACGAAAAAGAACGAACAGGCGCACGCGCGATAACGGTTTTCCCGTTTTCGATACGTCGCAAATCACTACGGGTCCTCGACGCCCGACAGCTATACTAGAACGTGTCCACCGCGCAGAGCTCGCGGTCGTTCGACTGCGACATTTAGACTATAATTTTTTATGATTGGCCGCGACCAACCGAATCCTCGAGCGAATTTCCGGACGACAAGCCGCTGTAGCGCGATGCCAAACGTCGTGTATTTCACAAGAGCGGCTCGTAGAGGACGCGGTTACAGTGGTTACACTCGTGAATATATAATTTATGAGCAGGTATACCGCGTGGTGGTCACGTTACCCTGGCGTCGCAAAGTACACTATCGTTGACGGGCGAGTGTGAGATACGATCAATGATTGTGCCGTGTACGAAAATAACACGCGCAAGTGCGGTTACGACATATTTCGACGAGCCGACCCGGTGTGTTTACGTACAAGAACCGTCTTCTTCGTACACCCGGTTACACGCGTACAGTACGATTTCGATTATGATAATTTTTTTTTTTTACTAATAGCTAATCATTTTTATTGGACATCTATAATGGTACATTTGAGTATAATTACAATTAAGATAACTGGTTACATGTCCCAACTCACCGCTGAGGATAACCTCTTATGCTGGTGAAATCGGAGTGATAATAAAAAGAAATAATTGAGATTATATAAACAATAAAAACATAAAGGACAGTATAATTAATGTACACGCAGAAACGTTGATGTGAAAAACATAGCATTCTTGGCAGTCGTTGTTTTAATTTATTTAGGATTCACATCGTATATCGTTATACTTTTAGTTTGTAAACTGTTTGTCCCATGGCTTAAACATATTTCAACTGATTTTTTGTATTTACAATTTATGATATGGAATGGTACTTTATTTAATAACTTTAGACCTATTTGAGAAAAATATGGACTTGATATTAACGCTATGATAGTAGAAACCTCTGTATTATATTTCTGTCGTGTATTTTGGGATGTTGGTTTAAAACGAATTAGATTTGTACGTGAAAAAAATGGATGATACAAGGAATAAATGTACAAGGATAGAACTGACTGTAGGATATGTTACATCTGCAGTCCTGGGCCGTAGCCGCGTCTATGGTCTTATCATAAGGTTCGTAAAAATCATTTCAATTCATACAGCAGCGAGATGTTGCGTCCGTAAGTATGATTCTATATTTATATTGCTACGTTTGTTTCGAACTACAACCACTGTGCGTTGAGTGGTAAGCCTATATATTATTGTACCGTAATAACGAATTAATGCGTGCCCATTAAAATATTAGTACTGTACAATAATAAAACCGATTACGGTCACCGATCTTGCAAACGTATTCGTCTCATTACGCCGTTATATAAACTTCTCTCCACAATAACGTCCAAACGTGTGCGCGTACGATTTTCTCGATCCGTTTTACGACGATCTCTCTCGTGCGAGTTTTCTACAGGCTACTATATCGTACAGCGCCGTCGTGGGTAATAATAACAAATCCGCAGCACGTTACGTCCGTGTACAACGCGATAATGTACCCCGAATGACGTCGTTCGTGTCTCGTGGCTGTTTATTTTTATAATTGATTAAAACATAAACATCGCATCGAGGGTCCGGACAATAATTAGCCTTCACGTCTCCCACCCTCTGCGCATTTCTCTTTTTAACCTTGAAATCATAATCATAAATCTTCACCCTCGCTATAAAAAGTTAACGATGAAATAATGCTTGTCCCGTGAGTCACAAATCTTCGTTTATTTAATTTCGGCGTTGTTTCTTCTTGGTTCTTCTCCCGTACACGTAATATATCTATACACAAAGACAGCTAGTGCCGTACGTATATACATTATTATTATACGTCCGTTTGCACGCGCGTACATTAATTTACGAATATTATAATCATATTTCATATTGTTGTATTGTACGAGATGTGGCTACCGGCCGCGGTAAGCCTACGTCGGATTCGTATTTAATTTTCGAAATACATACGAAATACATATGATTTCAAGGACGGGCCTACATACGCGTATGTAATATACTAATGGTAATTAAGCTCGAGACGTTTTACAATAATATAATAATAATTAGTCTGCACAAGGGATTCGTACGTAGCTCCTATACATTATGATTATAATACGTGTAATTACGGCACGATATCGTGGCAGCGGTGTTATGTTGCAGCAGTATTTCCGCGCGAGAGGAATAACGAAAATTGAAAATAATACACCTTTTTCGCAATAATATCGTGCGGTAATTGCATGATGTACTTCGCAATTCCACGCGCGCGCAGTCACACGCAAAGACCGAATAGTTAAGTCTAGTTTTTCTTCCACGTTTTTACACGGAACAGTGCGCGAATTTATGTACGCGCCGAGATAGAATAATGTATAATAATAATACAGTAATCGTTGTATTCGGTACATCGTATACAACAACCACCGCGGACAGAGAACGTCTAATTGTTTCCTAAACGAACGCTGCTAAGCTTAGGTCATTATAATTAATTAAACAATAATAATTGGTCCCTACGTCTCCATTTTGGTTTCGAATAACGGCATTTCCCCGGAAATACCACTGCGCAGAGCGTTCTCGCCATTTCGTACATCACACGGTAATGGAATAGTTTTTTTCGAATAACGTACGATGCATTTAAACGCAGCAGCGCGTTTTCGGAAACTTGCCATGTAAATAATACGATGCACGTGCTGGAAACGTCCCGACTGCAATACAGTCTATATACATTGTGGTATGTGCAAACTAGACCATAATTTAATTTCAATAAAAATTGTCAAATAGACAATGTTTATTGGTAGAATAGGCCAGTGAAGCAAATGAGCTGAGGTAGCATATTGTAAATTAATACTTAAGACAGCCGGTCGGACGAGACAGGGGCAGAGTGTGTGTGTTTTGGTCAAAGCAAGTATGACTACAGATTACAGACTACAACATCATGCTTGATTTTTGAGTTTTATTAATTTAGACCAGGGCCGTCATTAGGAGGGAACGTGCAGGGCGCAGGCCCTGGGCCTTGCGTTTGAAAAAAGTAGTAAAATTGGTTTTATTTTCGTCGTGGTGTCTGAGGTACCTACCAAATTTTTTGTGTGATAAGAATTATTCATGTCATAATAATATGTTTATAGATAGATGGTTTAATATCTAAAAGGTGTTTAAAGTATTTTCGCCCTGGGCCTCGCAAATCCTAAGGACGGCCCTGATTTAAACTTTTGGTGTGAATTATTGTTTTATTTTGAAAAACCATCAACTCTTAAGAATTGAGTTGATATTTATTAGTTTTGATTACTAAAGAGATGATAGAGCGACACCCTCGAAAGAGCGGTTATACGACAATATATACCAGCTACGCGTGATAACGTATCACTGATGTCAAGCCGGAAAATTCTCGTCGAACCGATTGTTGATGGAACGTATGCAGGACAAAGGACGTATATCGGGACTTGTAAGACACCGCGCTCACGTGTGTATTATAATAGCATGCGCACATAGCAATCGGCCGTGGTAATTGATGTGTGTTTACTGTCTAGGTAGCTCATTGCCGCCGCACGGGAGAAAATATTGAATATCTGTGGAATGCGATTATATTGTTTCAAGCACGGAGCAGATAAGTATCTCCAAGTATTTTTTTTCCCTCACATATTATGCCTACTGTTATACGAACTGCAGCAGTACTCGGCAGGAAAAAAGTATACGCGAACGATTAGTGATG
Source organism: Periphyllus acericola (assembly GCA_949715065.1). Taxonomy (NCBI): domain Eukaryota; kingdom Metazoa; phylum Arthropoda; class Insecta; order Hemiptera; family Aphididae; genus Periphyllus; species Periphyllus acericola. The sequence goes on from OX454271.1 coordinate 4,474,553, forward strand.
TTAATTCACAGCAATAATTTTAAAGATTTCAAGTATTTACATGAGAAAGAAATAAAAATAAACAACGACGAACAAACGTCATCAGTTATAAATGTACGTGCGTGCGTGTTGTATATCGTATTATTATTGTATTATGCTTTATTCTTTTCGTTTTACATTCGAGAAACATTTATGACAGTCATAATTAATCCCTTTGGATGGGTCTATATATAATATTATTACGGTGCGCGCCGCACAGAACGGTATCCGATACCGGCAGCAGATAAAATTCGTTTATTTTAAAAATATGTAAACCGTTTTCGTTTCGGTATACACATCATAATGTATAACATCATGGTGTAGTATACAGGTATATATGCACGTGAAGAATTTTAGTGGCCGGGTTATATTATTAGATGGCCGCGAGGGAAACGAAAACGATTGAAAAAAATACCTATGCACACAAATGCCGACGGAAAAAGTAATTATTTCGTGTTCCCGAAAACAAAATAAATGTGTATAAAAAAAAATAAAAAAATACTTTGAATACTCCATACGGATTCCATTGTTTTGATAGATCATAACGATAATAATTAAAAAAAAAAAAAAGATACCCGCGCGTATAATATATTGTAATATATTTTCCCGTACCTATTAAGTGTGCATTATAATATATGGTATCGCATTAAAATGTAGATTGGTCTAACTCGGAGGATTCCGCCGCCGTCGTTATGCCGAATCGACGATATCGCATCGCTTGTTACCCGTGCGTACTGCTCACAGTTACATGGTCCGACGACTGTTTTCGGGTACGTATTAATTGGTTTTCCAAACATCAACCGCCGCCGCCGCCGCCGTCGTACCTATATCTATCAATCTCAAAAAACATAATATTTAATTGCGTGAATAATGTATGCATAGTGATAATTTCGTCTGGATAATGATCATTCCGTAATTTACCCAATTGTTATAAAAAAACACACGTTGTGCTGTTCAGTGGCGTGCTGAACTAAATCCTGGCGAGGAGCAAACGCTTAGGTCAAAAGGTACCCCTCCCTCCGAAGCCTACCCTGGCAGCGTCATATAATCCAACAAAACTTGCATGTAACAAAATATGCATATATTTGCACGGAAATCCGTACGTATATTTAATCAATTATCTCATTGTTATATTCCTGTATTCTCACAAGTTACTGCATTGAATATTTCCGATTATGGTGGTACTCGCCGATCCACTACAAAATGTTGAAGGAGCAATGTGGCTCCAAAACAATACACCGCTGCCGGTGCAGTTGTTTTCTATAACAAAATCGCATATAGTGATAATGTTTATAGAATCAAATACTAGAGCTGTTGTGGTGCTGTGATATGTTTATGTATCATCGTCTATCGATGATCATACAGAACATATGAATTCGATATAATCAATATGTTGATAGTAAATAAGTACATAGGTATGGTAAATATATGTAGTAATTTATAAATCAGTATATATTAGTATTATGTTTTAAATTATCGTTCCTTTTGCTACGGCCTTGGCGATATTTTTTAGTTGATAAATGTATAAACACTTTTACTAAAATATAGTGTTAAGAATACTAAAGAGTAAAGACCAGAAACTATATAACATAACCTGCGCATAAGTTCTGGCATTTCAATCTAGATTCTAGAGTCTAGACTTAGGATTTATTAAATTTAACATTTTGCTCTTGCGTCACGTGATTTTCCTGTGAAATGGATGTGTTGATAAATATTTTGAAGTCAATACATACTTGCGTAGCGTTCGGATAAATGATTATGGTATACGTATAACATAATATTATGAACGTTCACCAGTAGATAACTGCTAATCATGATAAACGATTTATTATCGATTGAACAACGCCTCGGTCGAACGGATTACGTAATCGAACTTTTTCTGAGTATTCGATCACCTGTAATAATCTGTTAAACACATTCGGCTTTTTTCGAAAAAAATGCGAAATCGTCGATTTCAACTGCGAGAAATGCATAATCGTCGAGTTTTTTTCGTAAAAAGCTCGTTAGTCGCGCGTGGCTTGGTGCTTTTGGGAGAGTAGTGTAGAGACACGGGCGCTCTGTAAGTGTGAACCGTCGTCCAAGTCGCTCGTGATGTTGGCGATACGATCGGCCTCGCAGTAACATAATGCCGAAAAAAAAAAAAAAAACTATACCGCAGAGACCATGGTATAATATGATAATATTTTACCTACCATGCGCGTGTACGGTTCACGCCGTTTTGCCCGACGACGCAAACTTGGCACCGATAAATCGGATCGGTATCAATGCCGATGGAATTTTTTTCGCGACGGTTTCGGACCCGGTCTCTCCGGCTAGTAGTAGACATCATAGCATTATATATTATATTTGTACACGCGCACCGACAGTTCCTCCTCGGATTCTTCACGAATTCCGCCGGGCTCGTTTTCCCCGTGTCACCGGATATATTATTGTACACAATATCACACGTGTATTATATAGGTTCGTGCGACCGTCCGCGGTATCACTGTAATCATTGCAATCGCGTCATCGCCATCGTCGGCCGTCGTCAGCATGCGTGTACGTATGTATAAAATGGTTCAAATCGCTGTTGAAACGACGCGAAACGGACATGATTCATATTTACCTTGTAAACTCCGTGTATTATGCATAATATAAGTGAGGCTGGCAATGTAATGACCTATGAAACCCTGAAAATGCCCTTAAAAAAATGCAGTTAAATTGTTTTTATTTTTAATAAATTCAGTGTAAATTTTAAATAATATTTGATTAAAATAATTAAATTGAAATATAAGTGATTAAAATAATTTCTCTTTAGCCTAAACTTCAACTTGGATTTCTTTTAATCTGAAAAAACAATTTTTTCCTTATATTTTTTTAAACTATTTTGATAGACTTGGATCGTATATTCATTTACCTGAGCTGTTACACTGAATCACCTGAGTTTGTTTAAGATTTTCGAATAAAAACGATCTTCTGTTATCCACCAGTAAATGTTTGTAGATAGAGAAGCTCTTTTCAACGTCTACCGAAATGATAGGTAAATATTTAAAGCACGCCAAATCATCTACTGTAATATCATCAGGAACTTAATTTGTTGTGCCTTCTTACCCATTCAAAATAACTCATATATCGGAAGGGATTTTAAGTCCATTATTATTATTTAAAACCAGAGTCACTTTTTTGTAAATGGTTTTTCCGATTTCATTTGGAGCATTTTGAATTTCAGCTTTTATTTTTTAAACAATGTCTATGGATCAGCTATCTCAATAAGAATAATAAGATTATACGTAACGTCGGACATCGCGGTACCACCTACGAAATGAGTGGTGTACTATCGTATTGTCGCCGCATAGGTATACACGTGAACGTAGTTTTGTCCGTCCACGGCGTGTGTTACGTGCATCGACTCGGGGGACAGCGTAAAAAATAAAATACAGTATATTATTATAAATTCAATTGGACATGTTTATACCCTCGCGTCGGTTTCGTTTCTAAATCGAGTGCCATAATAATGTATTTTTTCTACATTTTTTTTTTACCACGAAAACTAGATTTTGTGGGTGTCAGATGTACCCATATATAATACTGTAATTATAATATTAATTATTATAATATCCATACGCCATTACGAATGATGGATAGCAGGCATTGTATGTTTTATTACATTCCGTGTACCCGATCAACTGTGTAAACTATAAAGGGTTACATTTCTCGAAGCTCAGGAACCCTGTATCGGACAGGTGTTTATTATTATTCAATGAGCGTTAGTATAATTTCGCCTTTAATTATTATTACGACGGGGAAACAACGAGTGTAATGGTTCTTTCTCGTCCCGAACGGAAAAATCACCGGTTTTATACTCGACGTTTATTTTTATCATTATTATTATTATTATTATTATTTGTAAGCGATTCCGTTTTGTGTTTGAACGCATTAAAGATATTTACTAGACGTTTATATTATATAGCCTGCGCGATCTAGAAATTTTATGTCGAAAAAGCGTAATGCTTTTTACGAGTCTTGTTTGTATAACTATATGATCATAAGTAACTTGCTGTGACACATGAAAGAAAATTAATACTATTAATAATAGTAATAAACAAGTCCGGGAGATTATACTCGACGGCGACGATATTGAACACATTTTTAAACGCTATTATAGCTGGCGAATTACGTAAGCAACGGTTTTACGTACAACATCTCGTTAAAAACAAAACTACATTAGTAGCCATTTTAATCGAGATTCAACTATCGTTTTAACAAGCTTCGTGATACTGCTGCACTTACCTGCACGTCATAACCAATCGGTGTAGACTAAATGACATCGAGGATTAAGGTACGGGGTGAAAAATTACCGATCGGCGATCGTCAACATTCCGGTGCAAGTGAAATAACTGAAATGCGTGTACATCATAGTAGTTACGCCGATCTTACGCTATTAATAGTTTTCATATATTTTTTTTGTTTATTGTAATATCATTACACGCATATGATTATCGTGTTTTTACTCCGGGCACACTGAAATATAATAAATACGACACTATATTCTATACATGTATGACTGCATTAAATGAGTAATTACCGCCACACGCTGGATACGAATCCGATGTACGGTGCAATTAATTTAGACAGCTAATTTATTTAGCTACTCTTTGCGTGAAAATCACTATACACACTTTGATGGTACGCATAACCTTTCATTATCCGCGCGCGGAAAGATAAATGGGCTGACTCGGCGATTTCTGTACCAGATAGGATAGGTGTACACACTACGGGCGTGTGTTATTTAGACGAAAATAAATTTATATATAGCCCGACGATTATTGTATAAATTAATTAGCGCCAAGGTCCATTGTGCTGCCAGTCCTCTGCGTTTTCGTACAACGCAACGCGAGAAAATTGTTTCGAACCGATCGCACATCGGGCGTGTATGTACAGGTACACACAGGAATTATGACATACCTAATAATTTACACGCCGTTGCGTTACATATTATTTTGGAACAAAACGAAAATCAGGTTTCAGGGTACATGAAAACAGATCCGTAAAAAAATGATTGTTATGTATTATTAAGCGTACCCACGCGTAATTAATATTAACGCACTTTTCTATACAGTCGTCGTTTAAATTAATTTACCACGGGAAATAATATTATTATGATAGCTGGTTAAACACAGTGCACACAGATACAGTGAAACCTCTAATTAACGGACACTCTTGGACGCTGAAATGCTGTCCGTTTTTTAGAGGGCGAGTAAAACTGCATTTCGTGTGTCAATTGATAACGCATATTCATTCAATTTATATACAAGTAATGACGATAGAATATATTTGTACCATTTGTGCGTGTTATTATTTAAAATTATTCATTATATTTATTAAATTACCGTAGGTACCTGAAAACCTAAAAAAAAAATAATAAGGTAAATCCTTACATTTGTGAAACTACAAGATATCTCCACTTGTTTAACACTTTGGAGCGTAGTTTCATTTCGTGTGTCAAGTCATTATCTACTTCGTGCTGTAGAACAATAACAAGTATATTCTGTACCCCGATAGAAGAAGAATTAATATACTTGTGTGTAGGCACAGTTGCAAATGCCAATATAAAAGTAATACGGTATATAACTTAAGAGTGTGTAAAGACCTTCTACGAATTAAATTCAGAATTTACGAACAATTATTGAAATCATCCATTAAAATGCCATAAAAGTGCCTCGTTTTCAGAGGTTTTCCTATATGCTGATGAGTAGTGAAAATATTCTCGTTCTCAAAAATATGTCCGCTTTTCGGATGTGTCCGCCATTTTAAGGCGTCGTTTAAGGGAGGTTTCGCTGTGTATAAATATATATATATATATATTATGACGCATTCAATTTTCAAAGGAATATTGTTTTTCTTTTTGACGTCAGAATTTATTTTCAAACAAAGCATATCATAATATTTTATTGAAACCATCAGGGAAGTGGTAACGGTTCGCGCGTTAAATCGCTCGGACTGAAATAATTAAAGGACCGTTTGTGTTCCGATTATTACCGTTAAAACGGGTTAAATATATAATAATGCCGCTGCGGTGCAAAGTGCACTCGCGGCGGCAAAAACGCTTTTGAAACGTTCCCGTCGGAAAACCGTGGAACTTTTCTCTTTCGCTTCGCCCGCGCCCGTTCGGTAGGTACAGCTGTTTGCACAAGTCAGAGCGCTGTTTGCGCCAACCAAACTGGAAATGTCATTGACATCAAACGGCACCGGGCACGCGTTCGTTGGGGCGCACAAAATAAAACCGTGGCGTTGTGGATCGGGGAAAATTATAATGGCAAATTGGAACGACAACTGCTGCTCGAACGCTTTATAACATGTAGTACACATTATATACAGTGTGCTCCGCCACGAGGCGCAGATTATTTTCAGGAGAGTAAATATCGTGCAAATCATCATGTTCGTCGATCACATTTACCGTCGGTTTTTTTATTCGTATATTTTTTCAACTCCCAAATCGAAAAAACTATAATAATACTATCGAATGCAACTATATGCATATAGTCTAAAATATACAGGGTGCAGAGATAATATGGAATATTATGTTTTGTAAATATTTTTTCATTTTATTATTTTTCAAACTAAAAAAGTTATAAGGTTAATAAAAACGAAATGTTGAAATGTCAACATTTTCAGAAAAATAAACTATATAAAATGGTTATCTTAAAATTTTTCGAAATGACAAAACAAAAAAAATAATTGTTTTAACTTTTTTACCAAAACACTAAATTTAATTAAATTATGAAATATTTGTAGTCCTAGTTTTGAATATCTTCACTATCTCCGCAGGAGACATCGCATTGGGTAAGTCCTCGGCGGGACACCCTGTAGATATACAGTCCGTTGTGTGTACCCAAGTACAACAAGTAACAGTGTATACGCATACGGGGCGATCAATTTAAGTGGCTGTACACGTTTAGCGTATTTATCGCACGTATAAAGTGTTGCCTTAAATGGATCGCTCTGTACCTGCTGTACATTGTAGAACACCTACTTTCGCTACGACCTTATAAGCAAAATCAAATCGATTATAACGTTTTTTTTCTTACTATTCCCTTTACATTATGTTGAATATTTAAAATGAATACTTCGAACCACGACCGAACAACAATGTTTTACTCGCCGAACCTTAAAACTACAGTGCTACTAACTTCCGAGGCAGCGCCATTTTCGTAAACGAAAACTTTATTTTTCGATACGTATTACAGTAATATGTGTGTAACGTGTATTTGTTGATGTCGCGCGTTGACGACGGTTTGGCAAATGATAATCGTAGTAAATAATCACACCGTACGTATGTTATGCAGACGATTTTGCCGTCGCAAACTCCGACGATAGCAAAACGTAAGCCGCGAAACGAACGCGTGTATAATAATGTACTCCGGCAGACGCGCCGCGGTGGCCGCGACGTTACGGATATTAGTATAATTTTAAATTGTTATTAATATTATTATACGATATATCGTTATTGGTGTTCTCGGCGCGTGTTATACACATTATGTAGTATACCTATAACGTACGTCTGGACCCGCGGTGATGATAATAATTGTAATAATTACGGTTTGTGCCCACACATCGGCGTCGACGTTAATACGTATTATTGTAAACCGTATGGTTTAATTTTCAATATTATTTCTTTTTTTTCTCTCGTCCCCCCCTCCCCCCCCAAATCCTACAGCAGCGGTGAACTTGTGAAAATTATCGTATGCTCGGGCGATTGATCCGTGGAAGTGGTTTCCTTCGGAGAGGGTTGTGGGGGAAGGGTCAGAGCGAAACACCGGAAGCAGTGTCCTTCTACGGTAGACTTTTTGATCCGAAAACGTACGTAAATATTATGTGCACCGCACGTAACCCGCAACGGGCGTGCTACCTATGTACGTGTACTGTCTGTACAAAAGAATTCTAACCGGGTTAATTCTACACGCGGGTGAGTATAATTTAAGATTATTATCGGCATGAACGTATCATTTTATGCGCCCCGAGCCGTGCGCGCTCTATATTTCTAAAAAAACGTGATTAACGTATTTATTACGCGGTGCAGCAGGTCAATATACATGCACGTTATATTATCTGAATACTTTATGTATAGCACTACAATGTTATGTATATATTATAATCCTAACGCGCGCATTTATGTCGTACAACGTTTACCGAAAAAAAAAAAAAAAACAGAAGAAATAACCACACTATCGGTTGTCGGTATGAACCAGGCGTGGTTATGTATACCTAAAGAACAAAAAAAAAAACCACCGATATAATATGTATGCTGAAGTATAAACGTACTACCGTAATGGATGGATTTATGTAACCGCATCATCGGTCTCGGTTCAAAATTGCTTCGAAGGTATACAGAACGTCGTGGAACTTACATGTTATACGTGTTTTTTCCTGCGGAAAGTTCGACAATACTTGTAATCACTTAATATAATATGGTACTGCAGACTGCAGCTATATCATCTCCAGGTTCCCCGCTCGTGACCGATTCCGAAACGAAACATTTTTTCTATTCGCAACCTATTTACAGTTTACAAAATCATATTATCGCAACGTGTTCGATGCGACCATTAAATATTGCGTTTTCCTTAATGCGGAGATGCGCGTTCGCCTACGGTTTTTCGTAAGCGTGAAATCGACACGTCAATCGCGTACAGACTATACGCGTGTAAACGTTAATTTCAACTCGGGTAGGTATATATAATACTTTCTTATTCCATTACGGTACACGATATGGTTGTATAGTTTTCACAAATTATTTTCCGTCCTCGCACATTGTTTTGCGATTTACATATTTTAACAAAGTTCATGTTCTAACAAACCCCGAGGGCGACGCAGCACTGTAGGTGTTCCGGGAGAAAAAAAGGTCCTGTCACATATTTGCCCTTCACTTTTTGACATTTCGTCATAACAACGGCATAACGTAATCGCCTACTTTGTGTAAAACGCGGTGTTAAAAAGTCCGGGAAACGTATTATTGCAATACGCCGTTTTACATACTGTTACAAGAAGCGTACATATTTCAACAGCTCAACACCGAACACATACGTAGGCAGACGTTCGAACACATATTATAAACTTATAAATATATATATATATATTACTGTGTATGCGTAATATGTATATTATATAACCAAATACATATATATATATATATATATATATATATATATATATACGTATACTCGTATATATACATAATACAATATAAGTGTACAATATAATATACGTATCAAACAGTTTGTTGGAAATATTTACGCTGAACTATTTACCGTTCAAAGTTGTTTCAAAAGTAATTTATAATGTTGAATTTTAATACCGAAATCGGTTACACCGCGCGCGCAATGGTGTTTAATTAAAACCATATCGTGGTATGTGTACAGCGCGAATAATAGCATAAAATTATGTTTAATTTGCTGTTTAATTTATACGATCGGTACGATAATAATTACTATAAAAAAAGTATACGGTGTGAATATTTTCGCTCGCGTTTCACTAAATGATATTATCATATTCGTCGTAGTGTCATCATGTTACAGGGTGCCGGGTGTACAGTATAAAAACCGACGGCTTTGAAGAAAAACATCGAAAATAAGTTTATCGAATACGTTTATACAAAACACGCAGTAACGACCGCATTATGCGATTATGTCATTGGCCATATCCGTATACGTGCACACTATTGGTATTAGGATTTTTGCAAAGCTATGGAGAACGACTAAAATGTGTCCGCTATTAAGAGGTGCTGTAGCGATTTGTACAACCGTGTCCCGTCACAATGACCGACTGCTGCGTGTTTCAAAGCCATAATGCCAACCGAAACTATATAGCATTGTTCCATATTACCTACAACTATTATAACACTATAACACGCGTATACCGCGGTCGCGACGAGTAACAACTTAATTTAAATCCATCAGCTTACTGCGACGCACCCCGTGCACATAAACCATTACGTTTTAAGTGACCAGCGAAACAAACTGTTCCGTCGGTGGCATCTTGGCGTGGTATACACGAGCCACGGTTTTGCCCACTCACGACGCTAGAACGGTTGCGAATATCGATCGGAAGTCGCGACGCGTACCTGTATTAATGTACCAATCAGGGTCGTCCTAAGGGGGGGGGGGTGAGCAGGGCCCAAGCCCTGGGCCTCGCGCTTTTTCCTCAAATTTGGGGCCTCGCGTTTGAAAAAAGTAGTAAAATTGGTCTTATTTTCGTCGTGGTGTCTGAGGTACCTACCAAATTTTTTGTGTGATAAGAATTATAAGTGTCATAATAATATGTTTATAGATAGATGATTTAATACCTAAAAGGTGTTTAAAATTTTTTCGCCCTGGGCCTCGCAAATCCTAAGGACGGCCCTGATTCAAATATTGTACATCGCACAGCTGCCTGCAATACACCGGACGGAAAATCCCTGTTGAAAATCGCCCCACCCGAACGTGGTTATTTCTTATCCGTCTATTTTTTCGCCCATTGTCTCGCGTTAAACACTGTCTTCGTCTCTGGCGACGGCGCGGGCAGCAGTCGTCTCGCACACGGCGTGTACTCCGCGTGCAGGAATGTGCACACGACGGGGAGCCGGAAGAAAACATACAAATATATATATATATACATATATAATTTACTTGTGTTTATGTACTGTTATTATGTTGTGGAGGGGAAAAAATGCCGTCTCTCGCGTGCGCCCAGGGGGCAGGGCGAACGTGTAATTTATCATAATATTATCCACGTGTCATGCGGCAACAACGCCGGTGTTATGGTAGTACGAACGGCGACGGACGATCGTGGTGGTACAGTGTACGGCCGTGTATATACATGTATATATATATAGTGGTCAACACGATCGCGACGACGACACAGTAAGAAAAAAACAGAACCTCGTAATGATAATAATATAACGTCAGGTTAAAAATCTCCGAAAAAAAATCGTCTCGTTCCTTCGTCCGCCGCCGCCGTCGTTTACCGATAATAATAATTATAATAGGCATTACGTTCTGTACGGCTGGTGCGGTGTATACGTCACGGGCACTTACATACGAGTCGGCCGGACGCGCACGTGAACTATGACCCCGAGTGTCGTACAGTCTCCGGGTGTTAAGCCGACTTGACCGCCTCGGCGTGTGTAACATTAGAACTGACAGCCCGCCGGCCGCAGCTTTTAATTCCACAATTTATAACTATTATTTATTAGGTGAGCCTAATCTCGCGTACCCGCCGTCCAACGCCGCAATATACGTCCCGTAAGCACGCGCGCAGTCGCGTGTATGTGTGTACGCGCGTGTGTGCGTGTGTGTACGTAACGAAATACGAGCAAAGGTATTAATATTATTATAACGTCCGTGCGGCGGCGCGAGTATGATATGGGCGAGCTAGACGGACGAACGCAGCAGAGGGAGAGAAATGGATTTTTCCTCCGGGCGATGAGACTTTAAACAGACGTTCACATATTATGTATATATATATATATATATACAAATAACACATTTAAATGTGAGAATTACTAAACATTGTCGGTGTGTATGTGAGACACTAGTCAAGGACGCGTGTAAGGTCACGGAGCTGCGACTGCTGGTCGGGCGATGTGGAGCAAATAGAATAATATCGCGCAGAAAAACAAAATTAATATTATTGGTACTGTGGCCGATTCGTTCTTCTAGTAATGAGATTTGCATACATTTTTTCACGCGCACAGCTCATACGTCCTATACTCGTACACGTGCTTTACCTACCCGCGCACGACCTACACGCGGGTTTATCCCCTGCACAACGCGATAATACTAATAACAGACGTCCCTCCGCCCCCGCTTTGAATTCGATACGTACATACACAGACCACAGAGGTATGCACGTCGGTGTGTGTGTCTGTGTGTACACCTTAAGAATAATAACATGACGTATTACAATGTGCTATTTACCGCCGTTTAATTAATATCAAAACGTTGTGAATCATCGCAATATAAACAACGAATGTCGCAAGATGCGGCACAAGTGTATAGAATATAGATATACTAGTATACTACGCAATGATAGTCGACTGTTACGAACAATAAAACGCGTGGGACGAATATTCGTTTAAAAAGCACAGTCTTCCGCAATGATACTTGTAAGGGAGAGCTACTATAACATAATATTGGTTTAATACCTGAACGATAGTGGAACATCACCGCGGTCGAGGACGGCGACGAACGATTGTTTTGTTTGGACGACGCGTGCTATACGGTCATGTAACATTATATAGTACACGGGTACAGTGATAATTAGGGCTGCGATAAAAAATTACAAAAATGCAAAATTACATGAAGGACTCAAAAAATGCATGGTAAAAATGACTTTAAATTTGTGCACAAGAGCTTAAAAAACCGAAATAATTATTCTTACATAATTTTTTTTTTTTTTTTCAATAGTATTTCACGCAAAAAGTATAAGCAATATAGTATAAGTATTTTAATAAAAATTAAAAACAAAAATTCTACACATATGTCTCATTGACATATGATTTTATTTGGTGCTTTTTGAATTTCAGCTGTTTTTTTTTTTTTTAATAATTTAATACTATTAACTGTATCAACTAAAGGCATTCCGGGAGTTCTTAATTTAATGAAATATGTTGCTAAGGTATACTAACATTTGCCTTAATATATAGGTATTAAACTATGTTTCAAATTGACCGCAGACAATAAATGCTGAGCTTTAAAAACTGCAACTGCATCTTCTGCGTCTATAATTCAGCAATAATTCCTATAATAAGTTAGAAATGTTCGCAATAGTAGGTACATGGAAGCTTGTGGTGATTTTACGTATTGTACGAGTACAAACTGAGGGAGTTGTGGGATATCTGTGGTGCCATTGTTTTAAAAATTTGGATCGCGACGACACTTTCTAAAATACCTTTTTTACGTTATTTACCTATTCTTCAACATCTGGTAAGTTGTAATTATGTTTTTTTTGGTTGTCCTCAAATCCTCTATAGTTACATCGTATGTAATCTAAGATCATAATTGCTTTTCCTAATTCAAAATTTATCATATAACTGTCTATATAATCAAAATATCTACATTTCATTTTTAATGTATTTGCATTTTTTTTTCGATTCCAATTTATAAGTCAGTTTTTTGCAGTTAATAAGTAGGTACGTATTTGACGAGTTTTGGACCAAAATATCATATAAAAAATTGAAATCCATTGGCTTATAAAGTATGGACATGGATGTGTCATATATCGAGTAAAATGCACCGCAACCCTAACAATTACTTAGTTGTCATAGTAAATTCTTAGTAAATGCATAGTAAAATCATAGTAACAACCTATTCCGATTATGTTTCTACACAAAGCTTACTAAGATTTTGATTATGATTTTTCTATGAATTTCACTATGACAACCAAATAGTTTTCAGCCGACGAGTGCAGGGATATCCACGACGTGACGCTTCGGCCAAAAATTTAGCGTGACCTCCTGCGATAAGACATATCCATGTGAAAAAACAAAAACAGCCATTTTATACTTTACCGAATCTGAACTCGATTATCTGTTATAAACACAGACGTAGTGTACAGATTATCGCTTATTTATCAGTGTAGGAGATTACCTACTTTTGCAGGAGTTCAACATTCCCGGCCGTCAAACAATCGCCGAGCGCACAAACACGTGGGTACATGTAACGCGGTTTTATTGCCGATTTCGCGGCGTACACACGGTTTTGCTGCAGCTGCAGCAGTGTGCAACGTGCATGTGCAACGGCGTGTCACAAAGCGCGCCGCCGGATGACGATGAGCGGATGCGGAATGCCCGTAGGCAATGCGGAAAAAAATGTGAAAAACCGTGTCCGTACGCCGTCGTAATGTTTTCGATTTCTAATTTTATTTTTATCGCATCTCCGACGGGAAATATGTTCCCACCACGTTGTCGGTGCTACGGCGTACTCGCGCATAATATAATATATTATGATGAATGGCCGCGAGCGAAAACAAAAACGGTCATATCGACCAACTCACGAGTATTTTGACCATTTTTATGATAAAAAAAGGGCAACAAAATTAAACAGCAATTAGCGGTTTTGTCGAGGGATTATGGTGGCAATTGAAAAAAAAAAAACACTAAAACAAACGGGTTCCACGTGAATTGAACGGATCGAGCGGTGAACAACGACGACGACGCGCGAGATTTTTATCGAAACGCGCGCATATATTTTGTGGCGCGTACACAACTGTCGCGAATAAATCACATTTATAGTTTGGTCGAGAAGTCAATTTTTTTTTTTTTTAGAAATTTCTCGTTTTCCGGTCATGCGCGACACACAATACGCCGCCGCGGCGTTACAACGCGTTATTGCCGTTCAAACGCTGCTGTGCGTGTGCTCGTAAATGTTTAGGTATACGTATATATCATACGGATGCAGATATTATCTCACCAAAAATTAGTCGACTCCGCCTGCTGCAGCAGCGTTTCAGCCCAGTTTTAAGTCTGGACATCATAACGTACGTCTTTCCCGCTGATACGGGTTTCGCGTGGACAAATTTTTGAAATTTCCAACAACACGAATGTGCATAATAAATCCTCTAACCCCCCGACGGTTGGTCCGCACGCGAACGATACGCGCATCATCGGCGTATGTAACGAAAACCTGGTGATGACCTGATGAGCGGAAAATATTTTTTGTTTTTTTTTTCTTCCACGTTAGCGTCGTGTACCGCGAGCACGGCATCCCGGTCTCCGGTACGAAAACAATATTGCGTGTTGTACGCCGTAGCTACAGCTCGATGTATTATGCGTGCCTTCCGTACATATTACACGTCATATCATTATATTATGTATAAATATAATAATCATTACGAGACCTGTCGAACGCAATATTATGTTACTGCAGCAGTACACATTATAGCGATTATGTAAATCTATTCTCGGCGGCACTTTGTTTTTGTATTATTCGACGGGGCTCCAACAGGTGATTTTCGTCTGATATACAAAATATCGGCAGAAAATCACTTGAAATAATAGTGTTATTTTCTCGCGGTTCCGGTTAAATATAACCAGAAAACGTTAAATATAAATGGAAAAGGTTAAATCAACGGCATTTGATTAAATACATTATTTTTTTTTATACGGTGCGTACGCAGAATATAGATATAGGTGCTCATCAGCTCCTCTGCGAAGAATACAACACAGATAACCCAAAACGACAAAAAAAATAAATACTTTGCTTAGAATGTTTATTCACGGATGTCGGATTGGGAGTTCTGAAGAACCATTATTGCAATTCGTTTTTTGCAACCGTGTGATACAATGACAAACCGCGGGATTAAGACGGGACAAGTAATATCGCACTTCGTTGTATAAGATATCACGAAATACGTATATCATATCGTATGCGTAGTGGATAAGTCTCAGTGGCGTCAAAGTCTTACAAATACGACCGATCAATTATTCTAAAACATAATATAGTGATCTCGGTCTGAAGTCCAATAGGCTTTTGTGTAAAGACACGTGTGTTATCGCCTATCCGTCTGGCGGCACAATTTTTCGACTTCAGCGTCATTACAAGTATACTCGTAGTTATAGGCGTACAATAAATGTGCAATAATGGCAATAATAATACCGTCGAAATCCATTGCACGCGCTCACGTCGTTCTGAACGGGTGCGCAGCGTTGTCGATAAACACGGTTTTCGTGAGACCATTATTATTATTATAACGTACGCATAATTTATTCGTATCGGCTATTGCACACGTCTAGACCGGCGGAGCATCTTCTCCACCATAATAATCGACAGTTTCGACGATCGCGTAGCAACATTCGTACCCGTCCCTCTCGGGGCACTCGCTTTTTACGTAATACCCGCCATACATTATTTCGACGACTATTATAATAATACTCACCCGTGAATCGTACGCACACGTATAGGTATTATTATCGTTTCGAAGGCGGCGTTCGCGACACGTGCGTAGTAGCTGCAGTACAAGGCGCACGGGTGGCTCGTCGCACCGATGACGCGCGCCGCCATTTGGATATAACAGTAATAACGTAATGGCAACACGAGAGCGCATGATTTTCCGACGTCTCGTGTTATTTTTACATATTTTTACTATTTTTTTCCCTTTTCAAATTGCAGCGCACGTCTCGTCCGTGCGCGTGTATGATTCGGAGGCAAATAATGAAAAAACGAAAACAAAACAACGCACTCGAAAAGATTTAAACCGAAAAATATGTTTTTTTTTTTCACGTGCTTTGACGCGTCGCTCCTAGTCCGGCTACTTGTCCGTGATGCACACGTGCGCTCACGTCGATACTTATTATTATTATAACTATTATGGTCGTACACTGTCTTTCGCGCACGTTTTCGACGGGTCCACATCGCGAGATTTCCCGCCACCGCGTTTTAAATTCTCAGCGAATTGTTTTCGTTTTATCCGCATGCAAATCTGCACCGTATGTCGCTTACACATTGCTCACCTGGCATTATGGACAAATTATGTTAGCCATGGGTTTTTATACGTAGAACTTGATATTCGTATAGCATAATGGTGAAACGATATCGTTCAAAATATGTCGTCCGATAACGAGTGTTCATTTTTCTTTAACCGAAATAATACAGTGACTTTTCGTTCTATACCTCTGAACCTAACCTAACCTAATCCAAAACGCTTTGTACCTAACGGTAAATATTTGGAGTACTCGGATCGGAGAACAATGTTTTTGAACGATGACAAAACCGATAGTGCTTGCTATAATAATGGTAATCGGATATCTTTTTTTAATTTTTAATCATTTTGGTCCGAGCGTCTTGTAGAGCGAAGCTTCGATTTAGCACAGGCACGAAGAACGCAAATGACTTTATGACGCAGCTACCGTTCCAGTAATGGTACATTATCGTACGAGATAATAATATTTAATTCGTAGCCATATTATTAAGTTGAAAAAAAAGCATAATATTTACTCGAAGAACAAACTGCGCTTGCAGGGTCCGGACGTAACCACTGGCCTTTTATGTCTTAAACGTCAAATGAATAACAGTCGTCTTTCGGGGAAAATCTAAGGATCAAACAATTACGATAACGCAGCAGACAATAATTTCTAAGTTTACCACCGACAAGACCTGAGTCATTCAAACGCCCGCGCGCTTTGTTACGGTTTCCCGTGATGCGGACAAAACTTCACATATATATGTAAATCGTGTGTGTGTAATAATAATAATAATAATAATAATAATAATAATATTACATGTATACGTGCGCGTACAGGAAATATAAAGGAACAGGACTATTGGCCCGCGGAAAAAATATCGTTCTGACGTGTGTAATTTCTTCGGGTCCGGCCCGCGCCCGACGCTTGTCCGGCTCCGGGCGGGACCGGTATTTATTAAAAATATTACAATGTTATTAATTGTCCACGGCCTCGACGGCGACGCTCTGGGAACCCGCCGCCGCCGCCTCAGAGTGATGACCGCCGCGTGCACGTCGCGCCCCGCGCACAGCTGATGGGTTCGACGCGGTAGCCGTGCGTCTCCGCCGCCTCCGTACATATTATACTGTATTGTAACATGGTGCACACGACGTACACGAGGATTTTTATTTATTAAAATTTTTTTTATATAATATATAAAGATATACTTAGATATCTACTCCTTTAAGCCAGGCGTGTGACGGAGTAGAGAGTTGACATATGTATAATATAAATTTAAAATGTAAATTAGTAAATCACAAGAAACACATGATTACCTAAAATTGTATGAAAGACACACTTTCTAAAAAAAATAATTGATAAAATCAGAAAATCTAAAGCAATACAGGAATTGATTTTACAAAGAATGAAAATACAATAAAAAAAAAGTAAGCATAAATTAATACATATAAAAATAGACGAAGAACAAACTAAAGTCCAGTAGATAACATTTTTATTACAATATAGTCGCGCCATATTAATTTTGGTTATTTATATTTTCTTATTATTTCCGTTTTGTTTCGTATTGTTACGAATAAGTGATAACGTATCAGGTGTGCAATACACAAATATTCTTGTGCTCGTTTTTTTATTTGCACCGGCAACCGATTTTAGTACAAACTACAGTGGAATATTTTTGGATTATTTTTCTAGGGACATCCAACATTTTAAGAACCCCACGCCCGTTTCGAGAATTTTTTATTGAAAAAAATAACGCAAATTACTTTTTCAAATTACAATACGTATGCTCAAGACCAGTAATTTTACATTATTTTAACACTCCGGTCTACGGTATTTAAGGCAAGTCGAAGGTTATTATTATTCAATGCTGAACGCTAAAGCATTTATTTAAAAAATAAAATACGTTCTTACAAGTCGGTTTACTCTAATATGAAAGCTACATGACAGCACAACATTATAACGTCTAAACGCAAATTTGGAATGTTTCGAACGTTTGTAAGACGGAGACGACACACGCGGATGTGTTGACCCGGTGAAATTCGAATAGCTTATTCCTAAGTATACCTCAAACCGTGTCGCCGGATCTAATAAAAGTAATTTCACTTTTGCAGTTTGGATAAAAATATTTTGGTAGGGATGAGTAACGAAATAGTCACTATAAATATATCGGGCCATTTTTTTAAGTAGGTATTAATGTTTAAATATCCGCCTTCCAGCAGTACGCCATTGAAAATAAATATCCTTTTACTCATCGTATACTCGTGCAAGTATGACGTTGACGTGCACTTCTATTCGCTATAATCTCGTATTCGAAAATCGCAATGACGCTGTGCTGGGAGTGTTTGCCAACACGTTGGCGTCGTCCCATATAACGCTCTCACGCGTACACTGCACGTAGACCCCGGACGGTGAAAAAGTATTATCTGAAACAATAGACAATACAAATAAAATAATGATGAATAATAAAAACAGACGAAACTCCAAATAAAATTTTCAAAAATTATGAAATTTCTTATAAATGCTAATTATAAGTAAGTGCTCCATATAATATCGAAATATAAAAATGTTTCTAGTCGTTACGATAAATATTTAGAGAATAACAACCAAGTAAAGGAAATCGTTTGAAAAATGTTGTATCCGTGAAATATAAACAAGTGGATATTGCGTGATGAAATATACAAGGTTCGATTATCGATCCCGGTTGAAGTTTTTTGAAATGTTTCTTTGTTTTTCTCAAACATTATCGAAAAACTGTTAAGAAATTAAAAAACTACTTTCCCAACAAAATTTAGATGAAATTTCCTATCAGAAAGTACCCGGTTTGTATATCGGAGCAATCGTTTGCATCGAAATTGTGTACCCAGACACGAAAACAAATAAAAGCACATATTGTAATATTATAAATTATAATGTATACCGACACATTCCTCGTTTCACTCTGATTCTGAAATAAACACAAAATAAACGGTTTGGTGTGTGTCACTAATCACTAAGCTACCATATGTATACATCGTGTACAATGGAATAATAATAATACAGTTCGAGAGGATAGCCCAGTGCTCGCCGACTATCATTTGCATAATACGAATTTATGCATTTTTTTTACACGTTTTGTATACACACACTACACACACACCGTAGACGACCGACGTTCGCTGCTGGTGACACTATATACGTCATGTAGGTACGCGCGTTTTCATGATGTTTGTGTAACAATAATATGTAGGTTCTAATAAATAATAACAGGTTAACAACATGTCGTAGTTTCAATTGTTTTACATAATATCTTATTTCGACGTCTTACATTATTGTTACGTGTGATACAGTATAACGCTGTCTGTCGATGAAATCCATACCACGCGCTTCCTCAAAAAATACTTTTCGGAATTTATTAGAGTTTCATATGCTCGTAGACCGTTTAAAATATGTTTGTGTTTGAAATATTTGAATATGATAAAAATAATTGAAAATGTTATTTTTTTTCAAACACTTATGAAAATGTAGAAGTACCTATCGTAAGTGTGACTAAACCATATTTTTCGACGTCCATCAATCCGATCCTGGACTACATAATTTGTTTGCGAGTTTGCCGTTCGATGGACAAAAGTCAGTTTGTATTTGTATCCAAGTGATCACGATCAACAGGAAATGACAATGGTTTTTCCATCGACGATGTCAATCACAATTCGACCGATGACTGCAGTGCTGTCATATCGACAAAGTACGCGAATACTGCAGGGACTTAAGTCTTTTGAAAATCCTTATATTTTAGAAGGATAAATAAATACTTGGGAGTATACAGTTTGTTATGGGATGCATTTGAAGTACCAGGAAAGAGGCAATACTGAAAGATTATTGAAGTTCCCAACTACTCGAAAAGTTTCCAAGACCGACGACTGCCACTAAAACACGACGCAGTCGATACGCGTTTCGTCTTTTTTAGTTTTCCCCGTCTACTCGAGAAAGCTAAAAAATATTATACTATTGCAGTCCTATGCGTGTCGTCCCGATCGATTTGATTGTCGGGCGAACCGCACGGATCGAAAACATTCCGGGAGAGAGGCCGGTTATCCGTATTCTAATATATACAGCGAAACGTAGAATATTATATTGTACGTTTGCGAGTTTCGCGTCACGTCATATTGTTATAAGAGTCGTAGAACAACAACCGTCCCGGCCGCGGAACTATTGTTTTGCTATTTCGTGTAACATAATAGTTGATTTCTTACGAATTATCATTACTCGTTTTACTTACTACTACGAAAACATATTTTTCCTGTTTGAATCGTGGGACAGAGACGAGGAGCAGCTCGCGCATTAATTCCCCTCCATTAAAACACCTTGACGTATTTCGCGTTATGAGCACGGTTTTCAAGAAATATCTGTTCGTGCCCGTCCGACGAAAAAAATTTAAATAATACAACACATTTATCTTAAAGAAATTACACTTTTTTACGTTATTCGATAACAGTACATTTACGTACGAAACATGCGTGTATATTTTAATTTTTATTGCTGTGGCGACGTAGACGATTTTCGTGTGATTAAATTAATTGAACACGAGAGAACCCGATACAATTTTATTATGTAATATTTCAACGTGTACGGTGTACCTACACATAAATATATAATGGCCGTGCCCTTGACCTCCTAAATTAAGCCGCACTCATGACTATACTGTAGTGTCATACCACATTATACGATAAAGTTAACAATAAATATTATCGAATATTCGTATGTGTAGATTCCTATGGAAAATACATTTATTATATTAATATCAAAACTGTGAACCATACGATCCATACATGAACATTTTCATAACTATTCATTTTAATTGTCACCACGTTCCAAAATTAAAAAAAAAAATTAATTGTAAATATAATCATTAGATGTAGATAGCCGACTTGGCTAGGAAAGTCTGATTATATAAATCAAAAAAAGTAAATATATTATATCGCATTGCTAGTGTTGTATGTGCCAACTAGACCTACATTTAATTTTAATAAACATTGTCAAATAGACAATGGTTATTCGTAGAATAGGCCAATGAAGCAAATTAGTTGAGGTGGCATATTGTAAATTAATAATTAAGACAGCCGGTCGGACGAGACCGGGGCAGAGTGTGTATGTTTTGGTCGAAGCACGTATGTGCAGAGACTACAACACCACGCTTGATTTTTGAGTTTTATTAATATAGGTTTCTGGTTTATTATTGTTTTATTTTGAAAACCCATCAACTCTTAAGCATTAAACTAATATTTATTAGTTTTGATTACAAAAGAGAGGATAGAGCGATACCCTCGAAAGAGCGATATACGACACCAGGTATTTATTTGATATTTATGAACAAAGATCAATTATTATACCCGTTGACGCCGTTGTGAATTTGTGGTAGACTTGAAATTCGTTAAATCTGTATTAAAACATTCAGGTTTACGTGTTGTTTGTAAGAATAAAATGTTTATTGTTTTTATATTTTTTTTTTTTTGTAATTAGTATAAAGGCTTCAACAACAACGATTTTTAGCCCAACTTAGCTTAAAATTATATCATAGTATAAATATTGACACGTTGCTGACAGTTGTTTATGATTTATTTTTATATTGTGAAAAAATGTACTTAATGCGACGGTGTTCTATTCTTAATAATAAATCGATTCGTCTAAATTCAATAAAATAGTGCTATGACGGGTAGGTAGGTATACATAATAATGTGTTTGATCTGCCGAGGTAACGTTACCAAATACCTGTTAGAGATACAAATATATACGGAATTGTGCGTTTTAATATTATTTTAATATGTAGAATAAAAAACGTAAACGCAGTTTTACCTACGAAAATCGTTATCAAACAGCTATGTTTCCTAATTATAGTAATTATATTTCCGGGATCAAAATTATACGATTGCTAAAATACGATATTACTGAACTCCTGATCCTTCACTGCAGCTACGCTGTAGGTAAACAGTTTGATTACGAGTGATTACTACGTTCGAAACGAATTTTAATGAAAAAAATAAAAATAATAACACAAACGCGCGCGCACACAAACAATATATAATATTATATATTATCATCGTATGAGCGCAGCGAGTTGATGAAGCTCTTTGCGACTTTGCAAATACGTATAAGTGCAGTGCAGGCTTACACCGCGAATGATGAAACAAAAGTATTAAAATTAAACCGTCGATTATTAAGTGCATCGAAATAACAAACCATTGATGAGCGATCGGGTGGGTGTGGGGATGGGGTGTGGTGAAAAACTTGTTATGGTTTGTGAGAGACGTTAATTTACATGTTCGGTTAATTTTTCGGTCGGTACGTAATTGATTCCTGTTTGACCTCAATGTATTTATCGTATACTTACACACACACGCACACAAACGGACGCGCACACGCACAGTTATTTAATATTCTTATGTAAATGAGCCGCGTGCGTTTCCCTTTTCTTATTTCTGTTTTTTCCTCCTATTTCACATTCGTCAAGGAACGTTCTACGGGCCCCGGGGCTCCGGTCGTACAAAAAAATTCTAAATGCATTTTCGCTCCCGGCGGACAAGACGTACCATATTAATAGTCATATCGGACGTTTTTATTGACTCGGACAACACGACAGGTAGAAAGAAAGAAAAAAAAAACAAAATTAAAATGAAATACCAATCTAAAAACCCAGGCACTGTGAAATCCGCTTTTCCCCGTTCTCATGTGTTTAATCGAGACGGAATCGTTTAGTGTTCAAACAATAAATTAACGCCAAATGGAAATGAACACTAGGTGGTCATTGTGTACCGTCGTAATATTGTTTCATCATATTACGCGTCTATCTCTACATCCCTGCACGTCGAAACCGTATGCGTTCCCGGATGGTTTTCCTGAAAACACACAATGTCTTGGAACTCGGTTCGTGAAATCTTATTGATCCACGTACCGTCGCGCGGTCGATTTGAATAAACTATATTGATTCTCTTACGCGTGTGATTTCACTGTTAATCCGAGATCACCTTCAGCAGTCACAACGATGCGTACGATATCATCACATTTTGCCGTAAAGTACACGTGAACGCGTGCGAATGTTTCAAAGACGCGTGTCATTGTGGTCACGTATAACGTACATGCTTATCGGTCTTATAATCGCAAATCCATTACAGTTAGTCACCAGTCCGTTCTTGTTTTATTGATTTCGGACAAACTATTATTATTATTATCATAACATACGGTTTGATTCTCGGCTGCAGCGTAGGTGCGGCCGGTGCACATTTTTTATTGGCAATTATTACTATCGTAAATGATAATAAAATATATAATCATCCCTGCTAGTGATAAGTGATGGTCAACTTTTCCTGCGAGTTAGTGGCATGCTGCGAACGTTTTTAAACGTTATTTTTACATTATTTTTAAGGTACCTTTATTTATTATACTCGGGTCTATGAATTGTTCGCTAAATCTCTACAGGTATTTTTATGGCTACATAGTTTTAACTAAAAATTCGAAATAAAATAATTGTATTTTAATTTCTTCGGGTTATCGTGCAACTTAAGTTAAAAAACGAGGTATATCTTTGATTCAATAATTAATACACGTTTCTATCGACGAAGTTGGTTAGGCAACCAAACATTTTAGTGTAAGTTGCATAGCCACAACTCCTACATCCGCGCAAAAGACATAAAATACCTTGTGTTGTGTTACGGAGTTTTCGAGTTTTTGCATTATTTTAGTGATTTCCTACTAAACCGGTTCAAGTTAATAATTCGTGTAAAAATATCCATCAGTTGGTGACAAACCAGAACAGCGTTTTTCTTTTAGGAACAAGAGTATAATAGGTACACGTGGACCTACGTCGATGTAGGTTGTTTCTATTAGAAAATCGAAAGTTATGTTGTTATGCGCCGTTTACATTACAATAATATTCCTGTCTATTGAACGCAATGCTTGCACATAAAATTAGAATATATAATATTATATGAGCATGCAACTGGTATTGAATTTTTAACGTAAATCGCACGTCGAATGCAAAACAAACTGAAAGTACATAGTATTTCCACAGGCTTAATGTGCACAATAAATTCACCGAGGATTGCGTAAAAATAGAAAACCCATTCATGCCTGCCGATGAAACCGCCGCGTACATTGTACACGTCTTATACGTACTCATGTTCCGTAAATATTTATGGGTCTCGAGTTAGACGTATCTAGATCATTAGAAGTGCGGCATTATAGAGTTGTATAAATAATTTCATCCTTTCAAACGCATTCGATACTATTTGAAATCGAATTGTAAACACACCATACGCATTATATTTAACGCACACACTTCGTTGTGTAGTTCGCCCTAATGATATTTCTTTGGTGGCGATCATAAATCAAACACACCGCGTTTATTTACAGAAATATTTAAACAAATAATCAAATTAATTATTTTAAACACGAAACTTTTGAAATCTTGAACATAATATTATATATATATACGAGTAGTGTGTGTGTGAGTGTGTATGTGTGTGTGTGTGTTTTCGTTAGTTTTTAGATATAGGACGTGTTTGCTACCGACGATACCACCGTTATAGACGGAATACATAATTAAAATTATTCGCATGTGCTCAAGTAAAGTTTTTAATAACACGCAATACCGATGATTAATTATGACAGTTAAATTAGACACACATATAATTTTATGCAAACAATAATGATTTGATGCCAAGCACATTGTACAAGTTCACTTTTAGAACAATAACATAAAGCAGTATATATATGCACTACACATGGATCGTAAGAAAATTTTTCCTAGTCAAATAATAATTTATCAAGTTTCGAATCAAACGTGAAAATCGAACTAAAACGAACATTTTTAAACGGATGTCCCGAGTCAAGTGTTCTGAGCACGGTTTAAAGTAAATGACCGTAGGCATGAGCAGAGAACAGAGTTTTAATTAGCACTAGTAATAAACGAAAGTGACTGATATTATGTGCTTTAGCAAACAAGAAAAGATTACTTTCGAACAGCAACAGCAACAATAAGAAAAACAAAAAAAAACAAAAATTGTAAAAGCATCATTCACACCCGTCCAAAACACGGTGCGCAAATTTCTCATTACATCTTATACAGGTGGCAGACGACTTTTTCGGTCCGTGTGTCTGCTGGGTGCATTTATTATTTTCACCATCATTTATCGTAGCTCCGCTCAAGATTTGACTCGGGAGCGGTCATCGCAATATCCACGGGAAATTCAAACGTTCCGTGCCCGCGGTATACATGTTACAAGCTCAATCCTGTGCTTTCTATAACATGTTATAATGTAAACGGTCTTGTATGGATTGTTCTGCCGTGTGTGCTGTACACGAAAGGTATTGTCGACCGTTGGATACGATCACGTGGTCGGTTAAGAAAAATGTAATTATAGCGTTTATGCGTCATGCGAATAAGCTCAACCGTTCATGATGTGTCCAAGTGGCTTCCCGGTCTACCGACTAGCAACTATGAACCCTTTTTTTTATTTTCAACTAAGGTTATCTTTTGTCCGCCTTTGTAAATAATATAACGTGCATAATTCGTGCCCAACCGCGGTCGACGAATGGAACCACGGAGAATGGCAAACGTAATTTAAATATTTTTCTTCCTGGACCGAGTACAATTATTAGCTGTACAGATCTCTGCTGTACCGATGGTATTCACAAGTAGTATGAGAACAATGTGCTTAGATATTACTTATTAAAATACAACCGTCGCTGCTGTACAACGTGCACGTATATAATATATACACGTATATGAAATCAATAAGCATTATATACATATTCGCATCTCCCTCGCTCCGTGTACGGAATATAATCTGACGGATCATATTCGAACACGTTAAAACAATATTGTTTTTCATCACGTTATGTGAATGTGGATCTCTCTTTTTATTTTTACACAAATCACTATTTTTTCTCTCCACGATATCGGGGCTTGTAATCCATTTACATCAAATAATCATAATAATTATAACATCGAAAACCCAATGTTGTACATATATAGCTGATATATATAATACACGACATCGAACGACATTCATTTATACAATATTGTGCCTTCGCAAAGTCAGTAACTACAAAAATCAAGTTCTCGGGAAAATTGACTTTTGTCAATGTTATTAAAATTAATATTTAAGATTTTGAGTAAATATTTTGACTGAAATTTATGTCAGAAATTTGAAAATGATATTTATTTTATGATTTGCAAATTATTTTTGACATTTTTCAATTAATAATCTAGTAACTGCGTTTGACTTAAGCATTACCCGCATTAGATCGTAGTGGTAAAATTGTTATACTCGGTATAATCAATATGCCTGTCAGTAGGCAAAATGCGAGTCAATTATAGCAAGTTGTTTTGTCATTAGAAAAAAATGCAGTAAAAGCATTTGATCCTAACGGTTAACGCGGTAGCTACAGTGTACATGTATAGTATATAATGCTTTTAATTGTTGGAATTGTTAATTAATACGTTTTGCACTAGGAAATGAATTATTTTTATACATGCTCAGCAGTTGCGACATTTTAACATTTTATTTACAGCCTAATAACCTTAATAACTCTTTCTATATTGAGCTTTAGTAAAACTATACTGAGAATAATTGCAATAACAATATTATAACAAAAAATCATATTTGATAATCTTGTAGTTACCCCTTTTGTATTATGATAAACGTGTTTGAAACTGGTGTCGTGACATCGGTCCGAAAAAATTATATATTATCATTGTTTGCGTCAAACCGATCATGTAGACATGAGAGAAAGACGATCTACTTCCAGGCGTACAGTAGTGTGTAGTAGAATAGAAAAAAAAACCGTTTTTTTCCTTTTTTTTTTTTAATCTGGGTGCTTTAGGCGGACAAAATGAGTATAGGAACTGTCCTTAATCACTAGCACAAAGGAGAAGGGACGACGGGGAGCGTGGTCGAAGTAATAATAACACATCGAGTAGCGTATACGCGTACATAACTCTGTAAATTATTTTATCGCATAATTGCTCGGGTCTAAGTGAATTTGAATGTCGTATTATACCCCGGAACCCGCGCGCACCCGAATAACGTCGTAACACACCCTGCGATGTGTGCACATGTATAATTTACCTTATTTATACGAACACGCGCTGCCCGAGTACACATGCGTATTATTATCGAAAACGCGTGCACCGGCACGCAGTATTATTATTATACGACGTTTCGAAATCGGAACTCGCTTGTACAGCGTGTACCTAATGACAATAAGTACACTGAATAGCGACTGGTATTTTGTTTTCGTTTTTTTCTTACACGCACGGCGGTATAAATCGAGAAATAACTATCGGCAAGTTGTACGCGCGTAATGCGCGGTGTCGTACGAACCGAATTTGAAAAATGAACAATTACGAATCGGGGACGCGACGATTGAAAACGTATCGCGATCTCGAAAATCGATTACGTGTAATACAGAAAAAAAACGGACGAAATTCCTGCATCAGGTGAGACTCCACGGTCGGGTGAGATACGGGGCGATGGGTCTTTTGAACTCGAAACCGGTGGACCGTTACTCTCGAAAAACGATTCTGAGCGAAAGAGGTCGGGCGGATTAGATTATATTTCTAAAAATCGTTGATAGCATATAGAAAAGGACCAAATTTAAAATACTCAATTTCGTCAAAATTTCATTTACTAACGCTTATACATTTTTTTTTGCGATTTTCCGGTAAATATATTATTTTTATTGGCTACGAGGTACAACCTTTATCATTTACATCGTGTACACACTACACAGACGCAAAAAAAAAAACAAACCACTCAGAATCTAGAAATTGTACACTACATACATAGCAATATGGGTACCGTTACGCCACTCGATTAAATATTACATCGTTTGATTACAAAACGACTGCCGTACACCGAGAGCACAACGTTTGTATAGGCAATCGCGTCCATGTACTCGCCGACGGTCGGTGAAAAATCGATGAAAACCGAGTACAGCGAAAAAATCCTGCATTTTTTGTTTTTTTTATTTTGGTCTCTCGGTATCCCATCGATGATACTCAAATATTTACGAGGGATTCCGTCAGTTGGACGTAAAATGAATTTTTTGTCGTGCCGAATATGTCGTGTGATTTTCCATCGAAAACCCCGGAATGATGCTTTCGGGACGTGGGTAAAATTGAAACATTTTATTTTTCTTTAATTTTATTTTTTCGACCATAATAATTATACGAAAAATATAATATGAATCTGTATAATATTCTGCGTAATATTGTATCGTAACATTATGTTCAATTGATCCAAAGAAGTTTTGAGTAGTATGGAAGTAGTAAGTATGGATTGATAATATACTTGTTTTTCGAGGGCTATGAAAAACAACTGAAGAATGTGATTAGTTGAAAATATATAGGTACAAGAGTGAATCCAAATTTACAATAATTTTGAACAGAAATACTAGGTATTAGATCGGGACCCGGACTTAATTGAAACATAGGTGGTTCTGAGCGTCAAAGTCTTGACTTGCTACGCGCTAACACTAATGGAACAAGAATGTAATGGAGATAGAAGACATGGCGATGGATCATGTCAGAGTTTATTTACGTTTTTCATAAGTTCGTGTTGCGTTGAATTTTAATAAATTACCAAAAATCGGTCGGACTGATGTCAAAAGTATATTTTGCTTTCAGTAGATGTTGTTGTTGATGGTCTGAAATTTGTTTTCGTCATGACTCCTCCACCTACGTGGTACTATTATACAAATATTGCGAGAAAATAAAATAATAAAATAAAATAAAATACATATTATCAGAAAGTAGACATTACACCTATTATGATAATAATCGGAATTAATTTCAACGATAACAAAAACGTGTTCGACCCGACTATGGCAGACGTCCTTATAATAAACGATGACGAAATTTATTGCTGCCCGATAATAGAGTACCAACACCACCTCGAGAGCAATAGTATATTGTACGTTGAACTATAGGAACACTGTGCGATAAGTAACATGATTACTATGGAATCGACTAATTCGGCTGAATAGATATCGAACGATAGCCGTTTATTCCATTGTTATATCGAACACGCCATGTTGCGAGTTGACGTTTTTTCCTTTTTCGTTTCGACCCGGAACGAGTTATAAGGTCTTAATATTATACAACATTTTCGTCAACGCAAGATTTATCGGTGAAAAATGCCATTGCCCGGCCACGGTTACGGTGACAATGTACTGTAGGCGGATCAGCCGTTTCGTCTTCGTCCACAGTAATAATAATAATAATTATAATAACCTTAGCCATTACACCTGCACAACGGAGCAGTCTCGTTTCAAACGAATATTTAGTAGTTCATTATGCGCTTTTTTATTCTCTACAACAACTGCCTTCATTTTGATGATAAAGGATGGTAAGGATGGTTGCGTTCGTATCCTTCAATAACGATTATCTGGTGTACCGTCTAATTACTATTGAGTGGCGTTTCGAAAAAAATAAAAATAAATCCATCCCCGGGCAATGCGCGCACACGATAATATTAAAATGTAAAATACACACGTATATTATGCGCAAGGACTCCAGGATCCGGTCGAATGTCTGTTTTTATTATCCGCTCTCAACAGATGTTTTCTTCGTATATTTGTTTACCATTCCACCCGCGTTAACCAAATTGATTATTAGGTATATCATTATTCAATCAACGGGATTTCACCGCGGACAAGGAGAACAAAAAAAAAACCATTTGCACCTTTCGGGAAATCAATTTCCATCTCCTGTCGACACGAATTATTGTTTATTCTTACAGTCGCACACACCCCGCAGTGGCCAGTCCTCCGAACTCGAAACGCGTCACGTCGAACGACCGTATACAACGGGTGAAACGATTTTGACTTGCCCGTGTCTTACCGCTGCCGACGACGGTCGTGCGTTATATAAAAATATAAAACAATAAACATTCACGTTGTGCGATACCGCGACTACGGTACGTATTGCAGACTGCCAAAATCCGGAACACACGTCGTACCGATGGTATTTTATCCTTCGCGCTCGGGAAAAAAATAATAAATTTATTCGCTCGCGCATTGTAATTACGATTTGAAACATTCTCGAAAAACAGTATCGCATAGGTTCTATCGATGATTATTTACTATTTTTGTTGCTGTTGTTGCACAAGTGTTCGGTGGCGGTATCATGTGCGCGCGGTCGGGAGATGAAGAAAAATCCAACTTTGTACGAGAGCCGAACACGCGCGTTTTAACTCTATTTTAACCTAATATTATTATTCCAATACTCAAATAGTTTAAGACAGATGACATAATATTTTAATCTCCGATTCGCCCCGAGTGCTCTCGCATTATGTTCTACGCTATGGTACACGCTACGCGCAATGTGAGAACCACAATAATATAACGCGTATTACGTTCTACGCGTACGAACCGCTGGAAAACGCGTCGTTTGAGTGCGTCACAAATCTTTTGTTTTCATATTCACTACACGTGGTCAGGAAATACTTAACAATAATGTGCACTCGCGTGGAAGTTTTTTATTTATTTACACGGTAACTCTGCAGAGACTTGTTTTCGCTTCAACGTGGCTGACCGATCTCGCGGTTCGATTAGAATTACGAATGCTCGAGATGATTTCCTCTGCACTTTTCACCAGCAATGTTTTACGGAGTGCCGGAACGAACTGTATACGTCAAAGATAAAAAAAATTGACCCGGATGGTTATTTGTTGCAAAATGGAGGCTACTTTGATGCCGACGGGCAACGCAGTTCGGTGTACTTTACTCGACTCCGTTTTTAAAATCCTTATCGCATCACTAGACAACAGATACATGTCTGGAATCGTGTCGCGCGTGCGGAAGGCTGCAAAGATCGCAAATCTCGGTATCCAATCTCTTTGGAAGCTTCCACGAATAAACGCCCACGCGAAATCGTATTCCACCGCGATCGATCACGACTAATCACGGGCGTCCCGTTACAGCATTCGAGTCGCTGAAGCCTTTGTCGTCCGACGGCAATGTACTGCAGCTCGTACACAACCCGAGACTCGTCTTTCAAGCACGTGGACCTGGCCACCTAGGGTTCAGCAGGTACGTATATACTATCCAGGTATTCGGAGACGTATGTCGGATTACTTCTGAAGGTCGTACTTGTAATCCGTACGTAAATCCTAGGTCTTAATACCTGTACCTATTCACATACATAATTTATGTGTTATGACATTTGTCAATATAGGTTTAAAGAAAATCATTCTTGACTTACATACGTACATCGTGACGAAAAAAATATTCTATAAAAATGTATTTTACTTTTTTTTACGTGACGTAGTAGTATAAAAACCGTGTCTCCCGAACAATAAAGTACAACCAGGTACATGCGTTACGAATGCACGTCGTCATAGGAGATTTTAAGCACCTCAACTTACTCTTACCGACGGATGAGAACGTTGCAAATTGTATTCAAGTCTTTTTTGCGGTGTGGCGCAACTGCAAAACTTCATCGTACGGACTCGGAATAATATTTATTATATATGTAATAAGTACATTGCATAGTGATGTTTTCGTGTCGGGCAGCAAATGACGGTAAATTGCGTCCGACAGCTCTCCGAAACTCATCACAATCTCATTAGCGATACATCTAGCCGGCTGACCAGACAGTGTGTGTGTGTTTTCTTCTCCTTTTGTCGTTGTCATTGAAAATTACACAGGTATGATTGCTAATTGCCCGGCAGAAGACCTATAATTTCACGTTTTCCGGCCGTTTTGTCGGCGACAAAATTACGATGGCCCGGCTACCTCTAATGCATATAACTCGATACTATATTAGTGCCCACAAAATTATATTATTGTTATTACTGTTATTATTATATACACAAACTCCTCGAATTCCTCGCGGTCGTCTGCCGCCGCCGCCGCCACCGCAGTGGGAACAAAACACTGTAATATTGTAATCAACATCTTTTTTTTTTTTCGTATTGTATACATATTTTTTATCATTCTTTTTTTTTTATTCCTTTTCTCTTTATACGTTTATGCTTGTTCACAAGTTTTTTTCGTTTTTCGAATCGTGCGTATCTCTTACGACGATCGTTACGCGTAATTGACAGGCGGCAGGTTATGTTTTCGAAATTATATTGTACACAGGTATCGTGTGCTATCTGCAGTACATACCTATATCTATTGCGAGTAACGCAACGCTTTGTGTACCTACTCAAACAGTTCAGTGCGGTCGGGTATTATAGCAGCACGCAGCCCGGGTGGCCGATGGATTTATACGTCGGTACAGCGACAAGCCGACAACGACACAGTACTATTATGTATGATATATTTATACAACGACGATTTTTACCAGAAATCCAGGTTATCACCAAACATTGCACCGTGTGGTAGACACACCCGTGTGGACGACAAAATGTACGCATCACACTATTTGAACGGGACAGAGGTTGTCCCACCGAGGACACTTACCCATTGAGATAACTCCTGACACTATGAAGATATATTCAAATTTTGTTTTGACTCACAAGGACAAGGGCTGAAAAAGTTATAAATCGTGTTTTCGAAAAAATGTTTTTATTCAAAATCATGTGGTTAATGAAAATAAAAATGTTAAATCGTCAAAATTTAAGCAAAATAATAAAACAAAATTAACTTTTGTAATTTTTAATCAAAACATCCAATTAAATTAAAATACGAAGTATTTGTAGTCCTTGTCCCTGCGAGTCTTATAAAAACATAATTTGAAAATGTTTATTAGCTCAGGAGTTATTGCAGTGGGTAAGTCCTCGGTGGAACCCCCCATATGAATGAATGGTAGATCGTGTCTTTCGGATTAATCATAATATACTCAATGGACTGATTTTTACGCAGTTTTGGAATACACGGAAGGAAAAAAAACCGTTATTACTTATTACAGTTATTTTGTTGCCAAATGTCAAATCTCCTAAGTTTGTATTATTTTAGCAAAAAAAAAAAACATAAGACAGCGCGGCAACTACTAACCGACCTCCATAACAAAATAAGAACGGTCATCATGCGCCGTCTTGAGTTTTTCGACATTTTTCAATAACGGCGTATAGATTCTAGAAATACAGATCATCAATTTTTATCTTTACAGTGCACAATAATATCATTATATAATACGATAAAATCTAACAACAGCAAATCATTGACGGGTCAGCTATGGTCATCTATGCAAGAATATATAATTACGAGCAGTTTAAGGCGTTTCGGGTAAACTGTTTTACGCCGTTTCGCATTTGGAAATCGTTGCGAAATCAAATTAATTAAAAGTGCACACGTCGTGTTTATGTTTATGTTTCATTTTTTTTTCCTTTATACTCCGGAATCCGGATCTGTGTAATTACATAGTATTATATATTATTATCTAGGCTGCGGAGGAGAATAAACTGTACAATTAGTTCGTACACGACGAGTATATTCATTTCGCGGAAATACAAAGACTGCGTTTCGAGTACCATTCGCCGGGAATATAAACGTAATTATATATATATTATTGTTATCATTTACGGAGGCGAAATTAATTAATATACCCATTTTGGACGTTAAACATAAGTTTAAGCCGACGTATACAACTTTTAAACGAACGAATAACATTGAATTCGAATGGATCGCAGTAATATAATATATTTATATATTGTATACATAGCTGCTACCGTCTGGCTGTTTCACTCAAAACAACGGCCCGAGGGGTTATCATTAAGGAGCAGATGTTCAAGTATTTTGCATATTTTTCGGACGGTCGATAAGCGAGTTCGAAATTTGTCCTGACCATTAATATCCGAAAAATAACATTTTATTAGCATAACTTTGCATACTCAAACAATTTAGCTGTGCCATTAAATAATTTTGTAATCCTTTTTTTGTTTTCGAAAAAAAAAAAAGATTATAAAACACACAAATGCATTTAAATATCTTGTTAATTTCATTATTAATTCGTATAAGAGCTGTTACGTTCTATATAGTATATATCACAGCGTGTACAGTGCAATAAGTGCGTTTAAACTGCAGTGCATTGCTACAATTACCTCGGTGGACTGTTTTGACGCGGCTCGTCGTGTACGTGATGAATTGATGTCTGAACGCGTTATACTATATTAATCGAAACGGTAAATGATGCCGAAGTGATATAGAAATATTGAACACGGAGAAGATGATACTACGAAAATCCGTTGCGACAATGATTTTAAATGTTCACAAGTTGTACGCAATAGCTGCAGATATACGTTATACGTCGTACGTATATACAAGGTGTCCCTCCAGGGTTTACACAGTGCGATATCTCCCGAGTTAATAGAGAAGGTCAAATTCTATTTTTTTTTATGAACATCCCTAGGCATAGGGAAATTTTGTTGACAATAGTTTGGTAAATATAAGTGTGTTATTAAAGAAGTTGAAAATTAACTTTTTGCTTTATAATTTTTATGAATTTCGAATATTTATATTTTATAGGGATTATATTTTATAATCCTCAAAACTTTGACGGTTCTACATTCAGTTTTCATTGGATTCATTATGTTTAATAGTTTCTTAAGTTTAAAGAAATAATGTGAATTAAAATTACCTCGTCATTTTTCCTATAGGGTTTTGCTGATTAATGTTATTAGTACTTAAAACTGTATAAATAGTATACGCAATTTTCTCGTAAACTAGAAAAATTATTTAAAATCAAGAAGTTAGTGAAAGTTGAAAGCTGAACCATAGAAATTTTCAGAAAAACAACCCCTATAGAATTGACATCTTCGAATTTCACAAAAACTATAAAATAAAAAGTTTATTGCTTAACTTTTTGTAATAATACAAAAATTGTGTTTACCAAACTGTCCAAACTATTGCCCGGGAATGCTCATAAAAAAATACCGAATTTGATTATTTCTATCACATGGGATATATATTTCTGTGTAAATCCTGGTGGGACACCCTGCGTATTTATACGTAATACATTGTTTTTTGCGTAAAAATAAATAACTATTTACGAGTACAATATAATTACGTTTGTAAATTAAAGATAAAACTAATTAGCAACTTTAAATGAACAATTTAATTTTGACCACGGTGTTCGCATCTTAATATTGTCTATTCCATTCAGTACTTCATAATGTATAAGGTTCGGTTCATCAGTTTCATTTTTTTTTCTTTCATACCAACGAAGATTGTTGACAAGAACCGGATACAGGATGAATCGTCTGCCAACGAAGCACAGCCGTTTTGGATGATTTAGCAATCAGACACGATCGAAATGGTACAACGTATAAATAGTTTTTTTTAAAAATCTTTTTTTTTTTCTTAACTAGGAAGAAATGTTTGTTAATTAATACTGACAAATAACGTATACAGGTCTTATATAATATTATAGTCAAGGGAGAATGATAACTTATACAAATATATAAAACAACAATGTTATATTCATAATCTATATAAATATGTACTAAATATCTTGGGAACTCAAATATATAATTTAATGCCTATCCATATAGCTAATATGCCATTACCTGCTTTTAAAAAACATATTTCCCATTGGCTCCAATATGAATGTAATGCGAGTAAAATTTAAAATATTATAACCAATTAATTCCTATTTTATAATTCAATATCATATAATATTATTATATTCTTATTTCATTTTGTCTTATATCTCTCATGTTATATTTTAGAATTTTAGATATGTAATATTTTATTTAGAATATTGTAAACTGATAAAGTGATAACCCTGGGTCTCCACACGAGTTTTCTCAGTGAGGCCCAGTAATCTTTTTGATTTCAAATAAAAATAAATAAAAAAATAAAAAAATTATGATATAATCTGACGTGACTCAACGTGTTGGGAAATGCGAGGTTTTAGGAAATTAAATTTGTCAGAACCTTTAGTTGCCATTAAGTTTATTTCAGTACTCACTAAATGAATTCGATTCGTTCGTGACATGAAATTATTATGCAATATGTAAGCTAAATTAAAATTCACATGGACGATAATAAATTATTTTGACTGTAAATAGCTGTGCCATAAAAGTGACGAGGTCGCGAACCAATTGATTGCAAGTACATTCTTTATAGTTCTTGATAAAAATGAAAAATAACGACTTTAATTGAATACCGGCGAAAAATTCCCGTTGAAACTTATTTAAAAAAAATAAAATATAACTAAATGCCGAGTCAAATAACTTTGTAGGGAAATTGCGACCGTGGGCAATTGTTTTAAGTATTTGACCTTTGAGATTTATCGAAAGAAATGAAAACAATCAACACACGGTAATTGCGCTTGCTGTAAGCGTTGTAATTTGCACGAGGGCGATCTGTAAGCGTATTGTGTGCGAGCAAAATTTTAATTAAAAAATTCCAAAGGCGATGTGATGCGATATTAATATTACACGAGCATATATGTATATGTATATATACACAACAGAATATTATTACTGCACAGCCGAATGCCGACGGATAAACAATAACGATAAACTGGATCAGGAATGCGTCGGCGAAAACTCGGTTATTGAATAGAAAAAGGAAACAAAATTTATAATCTGTTTATATTGAAAGTAACGGAAAAAATAAAAACCCGAAGCGAAATTACGTTTTATTTTTTTTCTATTTTTTATTTTTCGTGTGCGTGCGTGTACGCGCTACATTGTGCTATCTTTCACTCGCAATGGACCAAATCCCTAGTCTTGATTAAAAAATGTTGTTCGACAACGTTGGGCACACACACACACTTATTATATGTATTAAAACGGACCGTGTGAAATGGACCGGAAAAGGAAGGGGTGCGCCATCCCCGACCGTCCGTCGGAGGAAAATCATCAACGAGCTCTTCTATTCAAACCACCCCCTATATAAGACCCGCGATATAGCCGCCTGAGAGATTTTATTGATCACCGAGGTGTGAACTGTGAAAATTATGTTACTGAAAGGGGAGCGCGAGGGAGAGCCGTGCGCGTCTTCGGCGGCAGCGGCATAAGTCGAATAAGAATGTTTGATAAGAAATTTTAGAAAGCGCGCAAGAGGTCAAAATAAATGTTTATGTGAGAAGTCGAAAAGTTGACGAAATATTATTAATTTCGCAGAAGGAATTAATATTTACAATATCTACTGCAGTATAGATTGCAGGCATGCAGTAGTTCCCAAACTTTTTTTGTCCACCAGTGTTGTATTAGTTATTATATTATATTTAGTATAACACTATCGCCCTTATGCCAAGTATAAGTACGTAAGAACTTTTAAAATAAAAAAGTTCAAGTTTACGCGGCACACGTCCTTTCGGAAACGCGTGTATATATTGTATACCTGCGCATACCACCTAATGAGTTCGAGTGGAATAATATCGAAGATCGATTTTGAAGTCACGAGATTTCTTTACGGACGATAAATTAAATACGATTTCGAAACACAATACAATATTTCAATAACGATGATTTGTATGCTGCGACTGCGATCAGTGATCACGCATAAAATACTCGATTGTCACATTGTGTTTGCGGCGATAGTCCGACGGTGTTGGATAAATGCATATTGTAATTAGTTAATTACATTGACCAGTTCGTGTGTAGTTATAGTGCCAAATCACTGAAGTGACCGTCGTGTAATTGATTGATTATTCAAATCAAATGTTGTTCACGAGTTTGCACACAGTGTCAGGGATATGACCTAAAACTCATTGGATAACAAACAACTTTTTGATGGATTGATTCGAATTTCGTTCCACCTTGAACGTTATAGAAATTATAATACATTACGAAACATTAAGTCGGCTATACTGCAAATTCACCTTATAAACACGATTCGTGCTTAACTATTATTTTTTTTACATTTTAATGTATAGTGTGTCATATTGTGTATTTTGTATTTTATTGATTTTCACTACTTGTCAAGTGAACTTTTTTCACTTAACATACATCGGCTAAAAATGAAATAAAATGAAAAAAAAAACAATAAATTCATGTAATTTCATTTTGGTCAAGAACTTAGGAAATTGATTGTGATTTGTTTTTGGTCTCGTGGTTCTGTATCTAATGAAAACTTCCATTATTTCCAGATTCAACAATCTCGGACATACGATCACTCAATAAAAAACGGCAGTCGGTGTTTTTATTCACATTTACTGTCTTTTCTTAGAAATAAAATTTCAAAAAACACGGTCGATGCTCACGTTTATTTGATTTTAGAACGATTTTTGAAATGATTGATTGCATTACACCGCGTATTTCCCGCTATTGGCCTCGTCAACATTAAATAGATATTAATTCAATTCGATTTACCACGTATTGGGTTAACAGACGATATCGGACGGAAAGAATTTCTGGAAAAGATAGCCATTGCACTTATACATAATATAGTGATTTAATTTGCATAAGACATTATTTCGACAACGCCGTCGGCCGGAAGTGAACGTGTTATAACTATATTCCGTTTTTTTTTTTCTCTAAACGATTATTCGGAAAACGTTCCGAAACCACGGTGTTTTTCTCCGTATAAAAACCCAAACGGAATGGATTTCGTGACGGACGCGGACACGGGGTCTGACGTGTGGTCGCCGGCGGACTGGTAGAGGTGTATGCACGATGAACCTAGTCGACGGCCGGAATTCGATTTGGACGGATTTGGGGATGATCAAAGGAGTATTCGTCATCGTCGTCCTCGTCTCGTCGAGTTATTATTATTATTGAATCGCTCAGGGTTTCTCGCCCTCTCGTCCAGAACTCCTGCGGTACAAACGAGTCGCGAGTTATACGTGATATTACTGTTTAACAATATTATACCGCGTACGCGATTTTCGTATTCCGCCGAGACGAGACGTACGAGAGCATCCGTATAACGATATACGTGTACTACAAACGGATACGTGACCGCGCGCACCGATAATTAGCAAAAAGGATATCGTAACGTAATAATAATCACGGCGTACCTAAACACAGCCCTCCCCTCCCCCTCCCCCCCCGCGCGCGCACACACGTATAACTTAACCCGTACCATGTGTTCGTCATCGTCGCGTGCGAGTACTACGGTAATTCCGTGCGTGTCGTTAGCGCACATAATTTAATATATTGTATTTTATTCGCAGAGTTCGCGAGACGGCCGCCGCGTATGTAGGTGACTAATCAAAGAGAGTCGCGGCCTACACGTGTACCCGTAGCATGCGCACCGCGCACAACGTATACGTGATCGGCGTGCACAACTTTTGCGCGCGTAATCGTATTTACACCCCGAGTGCATCATCGCATAATAATAGTAATAATAGTTATATATTATGTACTGGTTCCGCTTGGAAGTAACGCAATTTGTCTCGTGCGAGATGAGCCGCTGCTGCTAATCCTGCGGCAGACGCACGTGCACCTCGTCCTTATATCGGATCTCGGGTCCGCGCGAGTACGTATACATATATTATAACATGCGCAATGTTCGCAGCCATGTCCGTGTACAAATAACGTGCGATAACATCATTTATCATTTGTACATGTATACAGGGTGCACTGCAGAAATGTGTGTGGGCAGGCAGTTGTTAGCGAGCTCTGCTGCCTCGTCCTCGTGCGCGTTAAACATAATAGTAATATATTTCGTACGTCAGGCTGATACAGCAGTCAAATTGTTTTCCCCACATTTAAATTGTTAACATCACACTATAGCCCATCCCTGCGAATGAGCATATTTGGACGTATGTACCCTTGCTGTAGTCAAACTCCTTTGAGACACCAAGAAGTGCCGGTGCTACAATGAAGCGCTCTTGAGAACTTACCTACTACTTACAGGCTACCACCGCCTAAGATGTGACGTGCACAATGTTTCGGTTACCTGCTGGAGATATTCTCCAGTCAGGTGAAACGAAGTAGTCACAAAGAAACAAGTGCATGTACAAAGGTTGCACGGAGTGCAAGAAAATGAGAATTATGAAGGGCGTTATCGCCTATTGACAAATTATTTTCAATAAAGTCATTATTATTATTAAAACCCGGTTAGAGTTTCCTCGTCATTCGGATAACCCTATAGATTCATAATCAAAACGAATACTAAACACCGTTTACCCTTAAAGTCAGCGAATG
Source organism: Periphyllus acericola (assembly GCA_949715065.1). Classification (NCBI taxonomy): domain Eukaryota; kingdom Metazoa; phylum Arthropoda; class Insecta; order Hemiptera; family Aphididae; genus Periphyllus; species Periphyllus acericola. Next base: position 4,515,004 of record OX454271.1, read on the forward strand.
CTGCAGCCCTGAAATTATTCCTTTCGGTCATCGCATAACATTTTCCAACTATATAATGTCGAGTTCAGAAACGCCGCTTTCATCTCTCATTTCTGAATTCACATTTTTATTATTAAACCTCTTTTTTCCACTCTTAACTGTTCTGAATGAAATTGTACAGCGTTATTCATTATGAGCCAGATTTAATATCGCATTTAATTACATTTATCTGCGTGTTGTTTAATTTTAATACGTACAAGAATGTTTACCGCCGTATAACTGCGTTGTACGGAAAGCTTTTTTTTTTAAAAAAAAAATAACACTCCGAGACTATCATGGTAGGTTTTCAAATTGTAGTACCAGTGGCAAAAGGGCGTATATGTATAATTATTATAGAACTGCACTAACCGCCATAAAGACAGGTATATAGTGCGATACCGAACCACGTCCGGTTGAAATAGTATCAAGCGGAAAATAACTCTTTCTGTTGTTTTTTTTATATCATAAAACGTCAAAATGTACACTCGACGATAGGGGTGAGCGTGAATGCGTGATACCTACCCTCCATTGCCCATCGTTCAAACCACCACTGAAATTACATACCGGGTGCGATTTCTTTATATTATACAAGCCCCGATATCCGAGTTCACGCTCAAACGACGGGAAAAAGTTTTTGACGGTACAAGTGTACAATTCATTTTATATAATGTTAAAATAAACGTCTCGTATGCGTTATTGTAGACAAACACTTTCGGGTACCTGGTCCTTGGAATCATGAAACACTTTTTAACGGTTTTGTGTCGATTAAGAATCGAACAGTCGTACATTAATTTCGATTTATCGCGATAATTTTCGTAGGCCGTAAAACGCTTACTTTACCCGGTGTTGGATGTGCGTGATTATACTGCGGTTTGCATAATATCGCAAGACAACTACTCGTATTGTAGTACTGTGATATTTTATTTCCGTTCGATGTTTCGCTTTCGCGTTCCCTATCGGCACTCGCGCGTGCGTTATTGAAAACTCGACCGGCGTGATGAGCTTTCCACGGGGGCAACATCAACTCGACGTTCGCGTGAGCGCCAAAGCACTGCAGCATAATAATAATTCAGTTGGTACGACCATATAACCGCGAAGAAGCACGGCAGCTAATATGAATTTAATTTCATAAAAAAGTACACAATACCCTATTGTTTAAAAATACGTTTTATAATGTACCGTAAAACAAATATGTTCATAAAAAATAATTGGATTTCAAATTATTTCGCCTATGGAAGTATATTTCATCATAATTAAAAAGAAAAAAAACCGTGTGAGAGAGAGAGAGAGTGAGAGAACGGGTGACAAGGGTATAATACGTGTACACCCGGGTATTATACGAATATCCGTATAGAGGTAATATACCTATTACCTACTGTAGTTTTTTTTTTCGAAACCATCAATTTCCTAAACGTACAGTACTTATATAACAAGAGCATCGTTGAGGGGCTTGTTAAATTGAGATGCTTTTATCGAGTAGTTCTAAAATCGAATAAAATTATGCATGTTACTAATTGAGTTGTTTACGGTCATATATATTATTATATAAATACATAATTAGTATTTAATACGTCTAGTTCTTTGCGCCGGCATTAATACAGTACTTGAATTAATTATGTAAAGGCTAATAAGCTTCTTCAATATAAAGGTTTTTATGATTTAATTCGACCATATTATTTCAGTGTATAGAGTACTGCCGGTCGTTATACTATACAAAGATGAAACGATTGCGCTTCGAATAGTATAATAATATTACTACGCCCCACGCAAGAGAGACAAAGAACAAACAAAAATAGGAAATTCGTCATCAATTATAATATAGTTATAATATTAGGGCCCTGAGTTATATGCTCTAAGAACCTTAGAAATAAGTGCTGTAAAATCTTCTTTTATGACCTTATTTTGTAGAAATATACTGTTGAAAAGAAATAATACGAGAAAGAAAAATTAGATTTTTTAAAAAAAAAAAAATGTTTTTTATTTTTATTTATGTTTCTGATTCATAATTATTTTTTGGTATTTTCGACATGTTTTCAACCTGAAAAGCTATACCAACTGCATTTATAATGTTATACTAAAATAACGTATAAGAAAACCGATTCGTCAAGTACTACGGGTACGTGAGGGTACACATGGACATGACGTAAGTGAAAAACGACGTATATACACTGTTTATCCGTGAGCCATATAAATACAACTATAAATACATCCAATATAATAATAATTTACGTTTAAAAACCATTTATGTATGCAATGAAAAATCGTAACAGGTATACAGTAGGATATGCGGTACACGTGAAACAATGGCGAAATATGCAATAACATGGAAAACAAAACTTTTCATTTCGAATCCGGGTCCTAGACCAATAAATGATATAACGCATGTTACCGGAGAAGATGATAATTAGTTAATGTCGACAATGCCTGATTTAGTAATAAAAATTGCCATAAATTACTAGTAATTGACGTTATATTTCGTTAAAAAAGAAGGCGATGATGCTAGATTTGATTGAAACGACAATATTCCTATCATTTTTTCGGTAAACATATGGATACATGGAGCGCGAAATGGGATAAATTGACGCGGCAGTTGAGACGCCAAAATAATGTAAATATAAATCATTTTAACCGTAAGTTTACTATGGAAATGAGCAATGCCTATTTTAATAAAATATATGATTTCCTGTGGCTTATAATTTTGGGCAATTTTTAAAATTATTTTATCTACATCGACGTATTTTTAAATTTTCTTAGTGGTACCATTTCCAGGTTCTAAACGATTGCAATATAAGTCACCTCGTAAAGATGCCGAAGGCATGAAACAAATCACCACCAGCTCCCGTTTCAACGCGTTGATTTTTTCTGTTGAAACATTACATTTTTAAATGACCTATTGACATTGCTTATATTTTTGGCGTCCAAATGGCAGCGCCCAGTGTTGCCCTAGACCGGCGTACAGCGCGTGCTCTACGGACGTGGGACGTCATACGATATTATAGTGAATGTTCACGAAGAGATGTCTTATTATTGTGTTATTATTGTTACGCTGCAGGTATTGGTCTTAGTATCCAGAACACGTCGCGGTCGCGCGAGCCGAGGTGCGTTTATTTTGTTATTTTTTTTTTTTCATTTTTTCCAACTATATTATACGTTATCATATTATACGCGTTGCGCTCGCGTCTAAATTCGCACGTATCGAACAAACTCGATTCCTATCCGCGGCCACTCCGCGATGATTCATGTGGCAACCATAGTACACCGTGGTATGAATCACGTTTTTTTCCCGAAGCCGGATAGATACCGGCTAGATACCGCGGCGCGTTCCCGTAAATCGTCGTACGGTTAGTACGTACGTTCGTTCCCCAAAGGCTGTGAGTCGTTAAATCGTGAAAGTCAATTGGACGATGGGGAGGTAACGGGACATAATACACAACTAATAAGTGCAAGAACACTAACATTTTGAGAAACCTAAAATCAAAAGTGAAAATGATTCATCAATATTTTTGATATTTGTTCTTAAATTAGTTTTTCCAACATGGGTTTTCTTGAAATTTCAAACATTTGATCTTCCAACTTATGATAATACGTCCAATAAGTGACTAATTTTTTTTTGGACCCATTCCCTTTTGCACATAACTTGGGCAGTATTTATAACACATAAATAATATATTTCATTTCTTTGATCAACCTTGAGTGATGACTTATTCCATTTATCTTATAGGTTTTAAGAAAAAATCAACCTACAATTTTTGCGTTATTCAATATTAATCTATACGTGAATTATAATCTCCAAGAATATACAATACCAAATTGATTCTTAAATATTTTATAATTGGGCTTTTTCAGGTTTAATAATTATAAAAATATCAAGTTTAGAAAACTTTATCGTATCACCGTCGTCCGTCCGTTTGTTCTTATAATTACGGATATTGATATTAAGTGTTACATTATTCATACTATCCGATATTAAAACATAGGGTACTATAGATTAATATAAACAATTTGTTTACGAATTAAGATATTTTATGTATTTAGGTTATTTATACGTGTTATCATTTTTTATTATTATTCATTTTTAATTTTTTGTGGAATTAATTGCGTTTAAAATACATTTAGGAACCGGAACGCGGCACGCTCGCTGAATGGGCTTTCCTAACTCGTTTACCGTTGAATAAAATATAAGATGTGTGTGAAGTATAAATTAAAAATTAGTATAATCATACAATAGCGAATAATTTAATGTAATGTAGACACTTGCAGGCGGCCCCGGTATTTCGATACGGTTTTCTTCGTAGGGAAATGCTAAAATGCGGATGCGTAAAATGTTTCCCGTGCATAAGTATAAGTCAAACACGTCGGAAAGCAGCGCTTCGAAGATCTCGGGGGTTTATTTTTACTCGCGAAACATTATAAGTTATTCGCAGCGATTGTTTACTCTGCACCGTACTCGCACGGCAGCGAGTCGCAACAATGTTTCGGCCGAAAAACTCCGGTACAGGTGTTCGCGCGCTCGCACTCGGTTTTTCCTGTACCACGCACAAACAGGGCTTTCAAGCGAAATTTCCCCGCGGCGAACAACACCGTCGCCGCAATACATATTATAATAACATTGTAAACTCATTGTTCTAGAAACCGATAGTGGCCGCCGACGAAATGCGCAGATGATGGTACGCGTGAATAATTAATAATAGAGCGCGAACAAAGTTGTTTTCAATTTTCCAGAGACGAATAATTTATCTTACACTCGTAATATTACGTTAGTATTACGCGCACCGCTCGGCTGCGAAAACTTTCAAAACGATATTATTTTTCATACAGACCGTCGTTGTGCTATAAGGTCTCGGGTGAAGGAAAAAAAGAAAAACTTTTTCCGACCTAATAGACCTAATATTATTACAAAGCGTCGGAATGGTTATTATCATTTTCAACCGTTCGTGTAAAACAGTTTTCTGCGAAACGTTTGTCCGCGCACACAATACAGCTAATAATATATGCGTTAAAGTTTCACCGCAATACTTATTTTATTACTATGTATTATTATTACCATTTCAATGGGAATAATTAAAAATCGTTCGCGCGTTATTATTGTGTGTTTGCCTATGCGTCGGGGTGTAATGCGATTCGGAAATAATGACGAGAATTGTCACGTGGTATGTGTACCCATATGAAACATCGTATTGTGTTTCGCAACGTTAACGGTTATCTTATAAGAATAGTCAACCATTATTGTTTCGATAACGGTTTCGTTTAACCCGAACACTCATATTGTACAGATATAGTTGTGTGCCCTACGTTATATGCTAACGAGTACGAATTCAAAAATTAACATAAATAGTAGTTTACTTGTACTTCCGTGTACCTAATTTCCAAACGAAAAAGACTGCCGCAATTGATATGAACTTTGTTTTCTTAATTATTGACTTCGGTCCATACTGTTTCATACAATAGCTGTAGATGTACCTATGCGGTGTCTGCAGTGGTTATTATTATTTAAATGTAGTTTTACCGACGGGGAAATGTCGTCGTCGTCGTTCAATGCACGTTTTCTATTCGACGACCGCGCGCGGCACTATTAAGTATTATTAATCGTACTTCCGTCGACGGATTGAATGTGAAAACATTCTCATAGGTACTACGTTTGATTTTATATTATAATTCTTGATGTGTCACGCTGCAATAAACGTCTAAAATAAAGCGATAAATATCCAATACGCCCAGCGCGATAAGCCGCGCACACGTGTTCGTATAATAATAATTGTCCCATAGATCATTCCGTGGTCAACCCGCGGAGCTGCACTCCGTTATACGGTCCATAATAATAATATTGTCCGCGTCGAATATAAAAATTCGATCGCGTGCGGACGGGGGCCGCGCCGACACCATCTATTCAAACTTTTAATTTCGATGTCTCGGAAAAGAGATGGCAAAAAATTTCGAAATTTCTCGGCTGCACGAGCGAGGCACCCAGATGTTCGTACAACATCAGTTCGTTAGCAAATGTGATCCATTGGTTTTGGCAGACGGCAGTACACAATATACTTAACGGTTTGCACAGATTTCTCGTACGGTATATATTAGTCGTCTGTTTTCATTTGATTCACATTTGTTCGGGATCAGGATATAGTACAATGTAATAACAATCATCAGTTTTAATTTATTTGAAGACACATTTGAACCGTTATCGTATAATTTGTGTCCGATAATATTTAAGATTCTGAGTGAAACGAAAGATTCTTCACGAAGAACGTGTTGGTTTTATCATGATGTGTGCTTAGTTTTCTTTTTCTTGTTTTGTGTGTCTGTACATAAAATACCAGAAAGATTGCTCCGATATAAATTAATCTGGTACTTTTTTAATATTTTGTAAGTCAGGGAAGGTAATTTTTTGAATTACTGTACATATTTCCGAAAAATTGAGAAAAACGCGGAAAAAAAATTGCAAAAAACTTCAACCGATAACGAGAATCTACTTTTTTTTATATTTCATGAATGCAATGTTTTTCATAATTTTCTTTATATTCCATAAAAAATTTATCCATCGAAACTCTTATGGGTATAAGAAATTGGTTATTTCAACGATTTCTTATCACACAATACAAGCTATTTCGAAAAACTTATTTTTCTGGTTCCACTATCTTTAGAAATATAATCTGATCCCCTGACCTCGTTCACTCAGAATCGTTTTTTTCAAGAGAAATGGACAATACTGCATAGATTTCAAGTTTAAAGTGCCAATAAACTACTATCCTTCACCCATACTTGTATCTCACCCGACCTAGGAGTTTTGCTAATTTTTTACGTTTACAACATTAAGACATTTAAAATTAAGTTTTTGTTAATTTGAATATCCGTAAAATATCGTTCAGCTTATTTATTTTTGATAACATTGGCGCGTTGTGTAAGCGTGCTGCCGAAACCGAAACTATACAAAAAACGATTACACCACTGCACGCATTTAATGTATGTACGTTCTATACCCATGGTAATAATATGAACACGCGTCCAGTAGTCGCACACGTATTCGAATTAAAATAAAATTGTCCGTTGTTAGTGCGGAATCATAATCATATTGCAATACGAGAAATTAAAATAATCTGTTTTGCGTGTGTTATTATTATCACGGTTCTCACCTTTCAGATCGAAACGTAATAATATAATACGACCGCCCACAGTAATTGAGTTTTTCGAAATACCGTGTACAGCGTGGCAGACGTCTCATTCGAAGACCACACGTAATGCGTGCTCACGTAGTATGCATAATATTATATACTATATACAGTCGAGGATTCCAAAAGTGTCCTATTTCTGTTTATTAAAGTTTAAAATTGCGCGTGCACATAAACCTATGTAAATTGGTTTGGTTCGTAATTTAAATTCGATTATTTCTATGCAAAAATAACGATGGACTCTGCGCGTGCATGCATAATGATATGTATGGGTATTTTAATTTCACAGGATGTTTCGACCAATCGTAATTATGAACATATTTTTCCCCACCCCCTCTTTCCTTTTGACCAGTGCACTACACTGTATTTGTATACAACACACTAGAAGAATTATCCTATCTCGTCCGGGATATATTTCACTATTTAAGATTGGAGCAATATTACTATTTCGGTGTGCTAAAAATTTTAAGTTGAAAAAACTTTTAATTATAACTAAAATCAACATATTAAACGAAATAAAATATTTCCTATACATAACCGAAAAGCGAAAAAATGTATACATCCGGCTCAGAGCCAAAATCTGTTTCGACTGATAAAAATGCGATTTTGGAAAGATCCATTCTTATAGTGATCTGTACATGTGGTATTCATTACCTTAACACTTCAAGTGATGGTTTTGGCTGTCCGTTGATCGGTTAGTCAGTGGCATTTGAGCTTCATATACCTCCTGAGCTTTTTTTTTTTTTTTATTTAATTTATAAACGAATACAGCCGTATTGCTGTACAGTGTACACATATACTTTCTGAATCTGAATATTGTCTATTCACGGGTCGCATATTGTTACATTTTCCGGTGAACGTATTATTTTTCGGTCGAAATCATTATATTTAAACGTCAAAATAAACGTGCAAATCAAACGCGAAAATCTCGGTCCGATGAACGCAAATATACTACGCCGTTGACCAATCAACGTTTCTGTATGGCATGTAATATATGTAAATTAAATATTGTTATAAATGTACCTCTATACTATATATACAGTCATATACACAATTATAATAATAATACATTTTTTTCGTTAAAGGGCGGTATTTTTTTTTAGGGGGAAGAACGATTTTTTATCATATTATAGTTATATCGTATGTTCGTTTAGTCGATTTGGATTTTCAATAAATGAACAAACGAGTGCAAACGTCGAGTCGACTAGTAAAACACTTATATATATATATATGTATGTATATGCGTCTGTATAATTGTACGTTTGAATTAACATTACATTTTTTAGCGTTCCACAGTTGATTATTACGATTATTATTATTATTACGTCCGTTTATCACGTCGATCGTTATAGATCGATAATAACTTATAAATATATATCAATATTCTGTACTATTCCCGATGCCGAATCTCATCCCGCGGGACACATTTCTGGAGGAGACTCGCCGCGCGGCAAACACACACATATATATATTTACAGGGGTTTTATTGAATTTGATTTATGCGCTCGTAGAATTGTATCGGATGTAATGGTTAAATTACAAGAAAATGTGCTCGTGGCGCGTGGGAAAGTTGTGTACGATAAATAAACAGCAGACGGACGTTATTATTGCAGTACGTACAATAATACGCAGCTCACGGGTGTACATATACGTATATATAATATTATATAAAATGCACACGTCGCGGAGTCGCTTTTAATCGAAATCATTTTGCACGTCGTGTCGGCCGGTGCGGCGGTATAGGTGGAACTACGTACGTACGCGTCCGTGATATCGATTACTGACAAATGTCTGAACGAGCGGAGAGCACCGAGGGGAGGGGGCAAAAAAATGTGTAAAAGACAAATACTTGTACAACAATACGTACACAATATTATACCTACGTACGCGTAATATATAGTGTTCCGACGCGACGGACTTGATTTCAACCATGTCGCTCTGTGGGTGAGCAAACACGTTTGAATTCATGCGAATGCATAACATAATATAATATATTGGTACAAATTATCGTACAAAACAATTATAATACGTAGTTAAATTGAAAACCGCTAACGATGGTACGACAACGATTTAAACGCGTGTGCGATTTAAAAAAAAAAACGAACCAACGAAACACCTAGGTCGGGTGAGTCATAGGGCGATATGGGTCTTTTAAACTTGAAACCAATTGCTCTCGAAGAAACGATTATGAGTGAAAGAGGTCAGATGGATCAGTTAATATTTTTCTTAAGATGGTCGACATAGTAATGGAACCAAATTTCTTAGTTAAGTAGCTCGAACTTTTGCAAACAAAAACAAAAATGCTTCGAAAATCGTGCATATGTCTTGATTAAATGCTGATATATATATTAAGTACTCGGTAAATGTTTCGTTACAGTGGTTATTTATTTTTTATAGAATAACAGCCAGATAACTAAGATCTTGAAATCATTATGCGTTGAAATACAAGTAAGTACTCAGTTTCGTCAAAAATTTGTTTGCGACCTTTATTTTGGCTTCAATCAAAAAAAATCCTATATAAAATCTTGTAGCCATGAAATATAATCAGGTGCAGGTTTCAACTGTCGATCTCGGTTGAAGTTTTTGCAATTTCTTCTACGTTTTTCTCAATTATTCGGAGAAAACTGTTGAGAAATTAAAAAAAATTACTTATCCAAAAGTATATTAACTAGACGAAATTCTCCATCGGAAAAGCACCAGATATGCTTTACACTGGAAGGAATCCTTTTGGTAGAAATCGTGTGGTCAGACATAAAAAAAAATAATCACACATAATGATAAGACCAATACATTCCTCGTTTCACTCGGAATCTAAAACGTGAAATATATAGACACTATACAGGTACGTATAATAGCACGTATTAGATAAAACGTTTAATCTAATATGTGGCCGGACGCTCGTATTACTTATTCGTATGAAATCGAATAATTTGAAACCGCAATTTGCATTGCGATTATGATATTGTTGTTGTTTGAAAGACATTATTACTGTATTATAAACACGCGCACTCGGTTATGTAAATATTGGGGTAATATCGTTTTCACACGTACCTATACATTGTGTGCACCGCGCAGGTGTGTAATATATGTTATATGCGTGTTTATGACTCAATTGACGCGGAGACACATAAATTAAACGCGTATAGCGTTGGAATGTCACGGTATAAATTTATTTTGGAAGCATAAAAATTTCATCAAATGATAAACGGATTCGTTGGAATCGCGTGACGTATCGGCTAAATTCCGCGACTCGTTTTATATTATATTCACGCGTTAAATATATGAACGCGCGTACGATAAAATCGCCATGAACTATTCACATCCTTCTCCCCTCATTCCGGTACCTACGTACGCATTATGACGTGTATATATCGCGTTTACGGAATACGGAACACGACTCTTCCATACGCGAATGGACTCGATTAGCTTAAAATGTTTGAACTTTTCGGGTGTCGGCTAAAATTGGTAGTCGGTAAAAATGTCAATGTTCCAAAACGTCCAAGTACCAAAACACAGATTACATTAGAAAAATGAAAATGTGCTATATTTAAATTAATTCATTAAAATTGTATATTAACAAGGGCTTATAAAAATTAAGCATTTGATTATTTCATACATTTTTTAATCTTACTGTGTTTACATAACAAGCCTATTGTATATGTTGTTTTTGACCTTTATTCTAGAATCATAAATTCGAGTATCTGTGTACAAAATCTCATATCAATTATCAACTAAATTATGTCCATTGTCCATAGCACTTGAATATATATGGTATATATAAGATTTCAAGTTTATTTTCACTTTTTATTGTAATTTATATTTTGGTACTTGGATAATTTTGTACTTTGATATTATTGTACAATGTACATGGACATTTTTGTGCATGGACACTTTTACTTGAACAATTTCCATGGAGATTTTTGACGTTGACATTTTAAACTAGACTTGCTGAGGTCTTACAAAAATACAACACGTGAAATAATAACAATAATAATAACTTGTAAGAATAATATTTATTTTGCAAATTAAAAATATAACACATTATAATCGAAATATTTGATACTACCCTTTATAAGTCAATCATATATAGCTGGTGTTGGATAGATTTATTTGAGTAGTGATATGAAAATAATATGTACATTTCACATTTATAACTAATAACTATACATTTTTTTGATGACTTAATTAAAATTAATGACTTCTCAATATAAAAATTCAAAATATTTATTTCTAATGTTAAATTTTGTGTATTTTCTACGGGCATAGAGTTTTTTATATTCAACTGTTTTTTTTTAAAAATACTAAATAGGTATATATTTTGTATGAATATTTTCTTTGAAAAGTGTATTTTGGTTATGAGAAGCATAATAACAATATTATTTCTAAATTTGAAATAAGATAAAAATACATTTTTACCATACAAATTCTTAATTCTTAATAAATTGAATTATATTCTTAGCAGTTAAAGAAAGAGAAAAACATGATGTAATGATATGCACAATTATTAAAATGCATATCTATCATTATATAAAATCATATGACTCATATGCTTGTACCAAAGAACCAGTACAATAATTTTTAATAATTTTTTGAACCCAAGATAAATATATATATGACACGGTAATAGTACGTCGAGTGAATAGGTGACCGAAGAAAATCGATGTAATTTATACAAAATTCACCGTCCGTGTTCATATTATACTACAGTATACTTTTATTTCTATACGAGCAGACCGCATTGCAAAGCAAACGAAATATTAATATCCCCCGCGACTTTTTATGATATATTGTTGGGAATAATATCATACCATGTGCGTGTAAAAGAGATAATGTGGTTATATACGCGTATAATATTACGTATATGGTAATGGGTAAATAAATTTCATAACAATCACTTAAAGGGCTTATTATTACGATTGCGCACTGTTTCTAGAATACTGCACGAACACGATGTTTTTAATTTATCGGTTTAAATATGAGACCGTGATCGCTGCATCGGCCATAGCTGACCACGTGTATAATTAACACTGAATCGTTCCGGACGGTTCACGGTACCAATAATCTATTCGTTCGGTGTTCAGCGTGTTTGCGCACTCGTCTTCGTGTATCGATTACGTTTTTCTGTTTTTTATCCGTTTTGTTTTTTGTCATCGTTTGAATTATAAATACCGTTAAATCTCGTAGTGATTGCACAACGTTTGAACTCGGGCGCGCAGATATTGTTAAACACTGCGATTGGGGTACACCGATGATCTATAGCGCGGGATATATGTACTATGTAGTGCGTGTTTTTGCGAGCGGACAGCAGAACACACGTGATCGAGGGAGGAAATGACAAAATTGTAAAACGGTTTCAGTTGCCCGGTAGAATGGTAATATATTATCATCGTGTCCTACGGCCGGCCCTGTTGCGAGTGTGTGCACTGTGTCTTACGTATTACGCAGAAATGCAACGGACGAGACGGGCGTGCGGTTGACAGCGCGAGTGCGTGCATATATGATGCAGGATAATAGCTGCGGGAATCGTGCGGCGTTTTTCCCGGAGAGTACCTCTATATCATATCGTGTGCGGTTCGCGGCAAACACAGCGATACGGCGACGAGGACGGCACAAACGAGAACGTGATGTACCTACACAGTGCACCGATAGCCGCGGTTATCCGAACGAATGCACAAGGCAATTTTCCGATTTCGATTACGCTGCCATCACGGCAACCTCACTCGTATATACGCGGAGGCCGGGCGCGGCAGGACGTGCACTTCGATAGATAAACAATAAACGTATACGTTGCGCATTGGGTCGCGACCAGGAAAGCGAAAAGGATAGGGGTTTAGTCGTACGAGCAGGAGGGAGTCGTCGAGAAAAACGCGCAGGTCCTATATATTATATTGTGTTAAGTCTTCGAACGCGGTGGGTGTGTGTACATTTCTGTATACCTGCACAGATTTTTTAAACGTCCCGGTATTAATATGACCGTCATCGGTATACACAAAGCTGTTCGTCCTAAGAATATATTGGTTGGGTAATTTTTTGAGTACGATTTCCACTATCCGGTAACAAACGAAACTTTAATTTATTATTCTGACGTTCGTGTACACGGTTATTAAGCCGTTATACCGCGATGACCGAAATCCTAAGACATTGTGATATCAATTGTCCATTGCCAAATAAAGGGCGACGCGTTTGATCACTTTAACGCACCGACGACGTTTACGGAGGTAGAACAGATAAACAGGAGCGATTGTTTGACAAAAAGCTGTAAGTCGCAGGACTATGGTACTTGCACTGATAAGTCTCGAGGACCTACATAGGCCTTCGGAATGTTGAAATAGAAATACGAAGGTCGCAGTTGTGCCGGCCATCCTGTGGCCATCCTGTGACTTGCACGGAATCGTATGTATACGTGAAACACGCCGCGGTCTTAGGATCTTAGCATTTCGAATTACCCACAGGTACCGTAGCGATCAGGTCGGCGACACGACAACGCGTACACGGACGCGGCACCTACAGCTGCAGGTAACATGCCTACCGTTTTCTAGCGTTCTGTACAGTAATACGATTCACCGCGACCGCGGTACATTGTCCGCGTGACGATGACGCATCGCGGTCACGTGCCGTACCGCCGTGGTCGGGTACGACTAGTGATGGGTACTGGGTAAATACCCGATGGGTAAGAAATGTATTTCGGGTAAATACCCATGACATAAATACCTTTCCGAAATCGGGTATTTTTTTTTTTTTTTATCGCACCGGCGGACGTCACACTGCTGAAGTTGGTTTACCTATCTATTTTAATATTGATCAAAGGATTGCATTTTTTATTTTTACTAAGAGAATTTTGTTGATTTTGTTATGTTTTATTCTTTTATACCATGATAATGTATGTTATAAAAATTATAATTTGTTTTTATTTTATTTTAAATAATTAAAGCTTTAACACTACATAAGTTTTTAGCCTGATTTATCTTAATATTTAATTACAAATTGCAAGTAACATTTTTTTAGTTACATTATATTGGTAAATGGTTTTACAATTTATTTAACATTGAAATAAAATAGAAAAACGCAATAAAAATAAATACCCAAAATACCGGGTATTTATTTTAAATACCGGGTAAATACCCTAAATTTATTTATCGGGTATTTACCCATCACTAGGTACGACAAACGCCGGGATGACGTGATGTTGTACGCGACCGCGTCGGGTGAAGCCGTCCGCCGGCAACGACGCGTGTTCTCCGCCAACGCGCGCACCGAGTCAAACTTGGTCGGGCCCCAAGCCGCATAGTATAATAATGCGCGCGCGTGTACAGCATTCGACGGACGTTATGCGCCGGGCCCCGAGTCGGAATCGGCGGAACATCGACGGCCGACCGGATTCGACGGGTTCGACGGGCGCCCACACCTGTGCATCGTAACGATTGGCGGTGTATGGGAGGGGGTGTGGGGGGGGGTGACTTGCACGGAATCGTATGTATACGTGAAACACGCAGCGGTCGGATATCCATTGTTGACGGTGAAACCTGTCATGCGAGGGGGGTAGGGAGATATGGTTCGGAAATCTTAAATTATTTATCATAATCATAAATTGGTACAAAACACACGTAGCTGCAGGTAGTACCGTACGCTGTGTCCGCGAGCAAACTTATCACAAAACGTGATTTCTCGCAGACTTAGGTCTTGCACGTGCGCGTGCGCACGAGGGAAGCAGAAGGATGTGCTCTTGTTGCCCTTGCAGAACGGTCCGGGTAGAATTGAGCTACCGTATACTGTTCAAATTTATAAATAAACATTATTTTATAATGTATATTAAATCCCGTACTATTTTAATACAAATTTTAATCGAAACAATATATTAAAATTAAATCTCTAAACAACCAAATCAAAATAAAATATAGATAACAGTGATAGCATATCACATAAAAATGGTTATGAATTGCAGTGGCGGCTCGTGGGTGCTGGTGGTGGGGGTGCGACTTTAAATATAATACCGCTAGTCACAGGTATAAAAAATTGTCAAATTAAATATAATAAAATGAAAAACCTTACACATATTATTATTATAAAGCTTAATATTTTATTCTTAAAATTATCACGGTGTATTATAGCATGTCGTGTATCCGTGTATGTATGTATGATTATATAATTAAAAAATAACTAACTTATGGAGTATTGAGTAGTTGCGTGCACATTCATTCAAGTACTCACTGAAACCAAACTTGCGGTTTTCGGTCGAGACTGAAATATTTTGTGCAACGCTTGGTAACTGATAATTGGTCTGAACGTCTATATCGATGTTTGACAAGCGTCAGTGGCCGTTATATATTTTTATTGTGTTTATTTAAAATTTTTTATAGTAAATTTAAAGTGACGAATTTCATTTATTTTTTTTATTACTCTTATTTTTTAAGTGCTAACTAAAATATTAATATTTATCATTATTATTATTAGTAATTTTAACAATACAATAATTAGTATGGCGACTAAAAATGACGAAGTCAGAGGATTCTGGACATTATTTACGTACATACAAAAACGTACTGACTACTGAGGTTCACACAAGCCGTTTCAACGTGTATATATTTGTGCTTGCATAATTAAGTTTTTGACAAAATAGTGGTTGCGCAAAAATTGTTTGATCGTGTATGGGGCCTTTACAAGACGAATAAGTGGTATGACACTATGACTATGACGACAATTTACTTCCCGCAGGTCGCAGTAGAAAATAGATATGAAAATAATAATAATAGCGATCATAGCAACCGATAATGACGGTCGACGAGCGTACGCAAAGTTAACCTTAAAAATAAAATACCCAAAATTGTTATCTACTAATATTTTAACGTATTGACGACGATGCCGGTCGTCCTATACCGCACATAAGATCGCAGCTTAAATGTGCCCGCACGCACACGATTTTCGCGCCTACGCTTACAATGTACGTATTTAGAATTATTTCTCGGACGACGCTGCCGGTCGTCCAAACACTGCTCGTGTGTGCATGCATACCCGCATAAGCTCCTGGTATCTGAGAGAAATAACTTGAATGTTTGCACACAACAATGTATTACATAATTTTTAAGAAATTTTATAAGAAATATTTTTTAAAAATGTAAAATTAAGAATATACAATTAATTTTCTTCTTTTAGTTGATTAAAGTAGGGGGTGCGATCGTCCCGTCGTCCAAGCCACGAGCCGCCACTGATGAATTGTTTAGGTAATAATTGAGGAAGTTATATTGTATACATTTAAATAAATAATATGTAATTCGAAAAAAAAAATCTGTAGGCCGTTCAGAAAGGAAAATGGACCGGCATTAATGTTTGCTGAACCTGACCTGAAACTCTGCGCTCTCCTATACTCTTGCGGGATACGTCTTATTGCTTATGATATTGACTATTGATACTAACATTTTGTCCGAAACTGTCACGCAGGATATCACGCAGTAATCGTCAACCAAATCGTTGTTAGGGAAACGGTTCAATTTAATAATTTGGGTTCTATGCAACACATATCCGTTGTACAATTTTTTGCAATTTTTAATTTTCATTTATGACATTTTTTTTTCGTAGTTTATCTCATACTGTTATGTATAACTGATCAGCGCCCAGATTTCCAGATGCTCTACTGTCGTGCGGCTGCGGAGTCCAGAGTTGAGGGAATAAATCGATACGAATCGTCGAGCCAGATCCTAATCTTAATCTCATGGTGACCGTCGTTTATATATATTATATTTCAGTAATACAGTAAAATACGCACGAAGTATATATATATACTTCGAATAAATAACGTATATACATCGTACTCATATATCTATGGACCATGACGCACCGTGTAGACACGACACACGCACTCTCACGCGAAATAGTAAAACAATAAATCAATAGAACCGTGAACAGTGCACAGTTTTATCGATTACACCAAGTATAGTTCAGTAGCGCGAGTGTACCATAATATTTTTTCAAGTAAACGAATACGCAACTGTCATTCAAACAATGAGTTTTATGACACCGATTACAACTTTCAACGAAAACAAACAAAGCGATCTCATAGGATCTGAATCCTATACGTTCTCCGCTTTGAGCTTAGAACGGGACTTCACAATCTTCTTGTCGCAATTTTCCACTTATCTGACATTTCAACTCAATTTGGGCTGCGAGCTCTCGCGATCTCATTCACCATTGTATGTAGGCGCGTTCAATATATGTCTGTTCTCGAAGCAATCGAATAGAGTTTTCGATCGAAATATGATCGTTGATTTTCGATTAGAATAAAAAACTGTACTCTCCGTACAGTTTTCGATCGGAGCTTAGATCGTATTGTAGCGTTCGATACTACGTCTCGGCCGCTATTGATAATTATCCTTCGTATAAATTAAAACTAGAAATCTTATTAAGTCGTTCGACCGATCTTTTCGATTGACTCGAGGGTAGACTCTCGGAATATTTTACGGTCGGGCTGATGGTCAAGTCGCCATCGGTTTCCATAGTAATTGTGTCTCCGTCACGCGCGGTATGTTATGTAGACCAGCTGGGTCCGGCGAGAAGACTCGTCGATTCGCAATCGCGTACGGTGATAACTTACACCGACAATAATAGCACGCTGTCCGTGTCGAGCGCCTCGGCGGGAATGATTATTTATCAGCGAACACGCGGTGATATATCGCGGACCGTTTGGTAAAAAAGTACATGTCGTAGCCGAAGAGTATATTGTTACACGTGTATTATACATAGAGAGGTACACGCGCGTCTCTCTCCGCGTGAACATTGCTGCATTAATGCGGTAGGTACACGTTTTTAGAAAGTTTTCGACATTGCGCGCGTTTTCCCAAGTATAAATCAATACAACAACAACAACAACAGCGATGACAACAGGAACAACAACAATAACAACAATCAGACGAGTGGATAACGGAGTCTCGAGATGATATAAAAGATTCGTATTGGACGATAAATAATATAAACGGCGTAAAAAAATGCATTTAAAAAAAAAACGGTCGTAAATAACTGATAAGAGGAATACTTAACGATAACGTCATGTCTTCTTCGGGCAAATCTTCGGGTCCTACATCGAACGTCCATCTCAAGTCGGGAACGATGAACTGAAAAACGCGCGCGCGTAAATGATTCCGTTTTAACGACCTGGGACCATTAGGGGATTCTATAATAGCGTTTTAAGTGACAACGTCGACGGTGGATTCTATTTTTTTTTTATTTTTTTTTTTTTTACTGCTAAAACCGTTTTATGACAAACGTCGTACACAACAATAACTCCGTTTCGGTAATTTAAATTACACTTTTAGTCCACACATACAAGTGTTCTACGGATCGCGTCGGACTAAAGACTGCAGTCTTCCCGTTACGAGTCGTCGAAATCGATCTCCTGAAAATAAACTCGTTGTAATATCGTAATATTATAACACATACTATGCGCGCAAA
This sequence comes from Periphyllus acericola, assembly GCA_949715065.1. NCBI lineage: Eukaryota > Metazoa > Arthropoda > Insecta > Hemiptera > Aphididae > Periphyllus > Periphyllus acericola. The sequence goes on from OX454271.1 coordinate 4,533,627, forward strand.
GGGTTCCCGGCGAAAACTTTGGAGTACACGTGAACCTGAGCTTCACGCTAAGCGGTGCAATATGTATGCAGGGTGATTTCTTAATCATGCTCACCTCTTGTTTATGCTCGTACCATATGAACTTTTTCAAAATACGACTTATGTATGATGATTCCGAAATTGTAGAATATGTCTTACTACATCAAAAACGTGCCAGAAAAATAGACCGAATAAATTGTTTGCGTGAGAGAAAAAAAAATTGAAAACAAAAGTTGAGACCTACTGCCGCACGCGATACGTGCGTTGTAAAATAAAGTCTTGTTTTATCGTTTTCTTTTTTGTCCAGGACAAAGTAAAAAATGACCGGCTCGATTTACATGCGTTTTTTTTTTATACTGTAGTGGTAGACAATAATAATTCTTCCACCGAAAACATATTATGCACAGTTAAATACGAAATATTTAACATTTAGTTGTTGTCGAATTTTTCATTGACTAATGTTGACAGATCGTAGTTGAACATAGTCGAATCGCGTACGTGTCGCTACACGGAGCAGCGCCGCCATCTCGATATCACATGTACAATATAATATATATGCATAACGTAACACTAATTTTGGGATATCTACGGGACGTCGGGCTTTACCTGGAATGATTTTTCGAATTATTCGACGATCAATCATTGTTTTCGGATTAAAAATAATAGTTTATACGAAACACGCGCTGTTTTGCGCCTCGGGAACGTATATTACTACTACTACTACTACTACGATCATTATTATTATTACTATTATAATTATTATTACTATTATTATTATAACTATTATTAGTATTATAGCGACGGAGCCCCGCGCCTGCCAGACAAGTGCTCAAGCCCAACAACACGTTTCTGTATGTCCGGTCCGGCGTTTTTTAATCGTTATTTTAACAAACAAAATTCCTTCCAGTCCTATCACCATTAGGTACTATTATATAGATAAATCAACTTGTAAATGTTTTTCGAACAATTTATTACCGGCACATCGCGTTTTGACAACTTCTAAACGCTGTTATAACGTGATCATTTGCGGTTCATTCATTAATAACGCGCAATCGTCGTCGGCTCGGCTATGTTCGTAATAATTGGTTAATCACAAATCGTTTTATTATTGTACACCTAGCTGTAGATAAGTGATTAAAAATAAAAGGAAACCCGTTATTTAATCGTTTTCGATTGTCTTAACTGTGTATTAAAAAACGTTCAATCGTCGTAACACCAGCGCCTGATGAACATTTAGAATAATCACGTTGTACTATACCTATACGTGCCATTGCAGTCGGACGTGATCACGCGAACGGCAAACGAGAAAAATAAACATTATGAATTCAAATTTCCGTGTTATAAGAGAATTTTAATTTTTAACCGTATCCGCGTTAAATTCAAGTACATAAATCGTTCAACGGTATCGGAACACATCAGTATAAAATATAATATATTACCATAAAACGTTCGTTATACGACTGTTCAGATAATCATCGTTACATAATTTATCAAATATTATTTTCTACTTTGAATAAAATATATATTATGTTATAAAGTTAGATTTTCAGTATGATATATTCAGTTTGTAAGACTTCACGACATCTTGCACGGGAGATATTCATGACTAATTGATTGTTATTTTTTTTCGTAGCGTTTAATTTTATTACGTCTAATTGGATGTATCAGATGTTTATCGAGTATATTATTTTGAAGAAAAATAAAACTACAAATAAACACTGTAGAGTAAATACGTTGAGACAAATCCGTAAACGGGTTCAAAAGGATCCCGAAAACATTGTGGCGAAACTCTCATGACTAACTATTAATAATCGTACACACTTTTAGTGAAAGAATAAAACTGTTGCATTTAAAAGCTCGCTTAATATATATATGTAATATGTATATTGTATATGTAGTCATTAGTAGGTGATCGTTATTTTATTTTATTTTTTCTTATTATAAATTGTCTTTATTCATTCCATCGTTACTTACCACATGCCAATGCGCGTATAATGTATGACTTTCTTAATCGGTTTCGGCGGCGGCAGTGGGCAACCGATTTGTTATCCTATTATTTCGTTGCCCGGTCAAAACGCGTAGGGACATAAAGATACGTTAAGAGCACACCCGTGGTGCGCTATCGAATGTTTAATTCGATAATACAATTTTTTTTTCTTAATTTTATAATATATTTCTTGGTTTTTATCTCGCGTCGCCGACGTCGTTTATACGCAATTCAATTTCCACGAGCACAGAGAACGACGAAGAGAACGAAAGAGAAAGAGCGCAAAAGTAAAGCTCGTAAAAGAGAAGAATCGTCAAGACCGATCTGCTAGTTGTTCAGTATTCAAAAAAAAAAATACGTACACACACATATTCACATGCACGCACACACACACACATATTCACATACACGCACACACACACAAATGACGTACGTTTATTGTACTATTATATTATCCTATTATCGTTTGTATAATTGTTTGGAAATCGATCGGCGGCGGTGGCGGTGGACACAACAAGAAAGACCGGTCCCACGTCGTAAGCAATACCATATATATACGAATTACAATAATATATTTATGTATTATTATAATTATTGTATACACCTGCAGTTGTAAATGTTTTATACGTGTAAAATGATCAATGAGCCAGAGTACATGTATAAGGGCAGTTCAATAACGAGACAACCCGTCGTCGTCGTCACCGCTTGCATCGCGTCCTTTGCTCAGTCGTCCATCTTCGTCCTGACACATATATTATCATGATGGTCGCGTGCGACTTTCCTCCCTCGTACACGCATCGAATTATATTACCGGCAGGTGCCGTATTCATAAAACGATTTTATTATTTTATTATAAATCGACTTTACCATCGATATCCATTTATGTTAAATTGCTGTTCATCGATTCGTACAATCAAAGATCTACCATACGCATCTGCCAAACATTATCATAATTTTACGACCGAACCGTACGATGACCCAGTCTCATCGAACGTGTTTATTCACGTAGTAGTGCACACACCTTGATTGTTTTCGGTCGGCTTGTGAGTCATGAACGACCATAACCAGGACACGTAAGTGCATGCTCAAAAAAAACGCATAAAGAAGCATGCAACAATACTCTAATATCTAGCAAAATATGCATTATGATATGCACTAAAATTTCAAAAAATCTCGCAAAAGTATACTGGGTAAAAAGAGAAAAATCATTACCAATTTTGAAATAATAAGAAATATCCATTCATATTATATTTTAGAAGTTATATATATATATATCGTTTCTTATGAATTTATACGGCAGTCAATGTAAAAAATTAACACATGTTGTGGAGTTCAAAGTTTTGTCATCTTTATAAATTTTTTTGAATATCATTATTTTGATATTTTTTTTTTTTGATTACAATAAAATAATGATTTTCCTGCATTTATGTGAAAGAATACGAGTAGTAGCTATGAGCTAAAAAAAAATTCAATTATGTCTGAAACATGCCGGAAATAAGCAAATATACTTACTACTCATTGAACTTAATGTTTTTATGATTATCGTTATGAAACGGATTTTTACGTTACATTTAGCATAATTTGTTTTCCTACGTAGCGAAAAAAAACTAGCAAATGCTTGAACTCACGAGCCCTGCAGATCACAAGCTTCGGTAACCTACCGAATCGCGAAAAACTGCAAATTGGTTTTCGTTGTTAAGCTGCGAGTATTTTTGTAAAACAGTACCTACGCTGTAAAATGTCGATGTCCTATTACGTCGTGTTTCCCATGGGGGTTTTGAAACGTCAAACAATCAGCATGAATCGTACGAGCGCAGGACGACTTATTGGCCGCCATACCACGACTGTTGCTGCACAGTCTCCTGGTCTTTATTCCGTCGAGTCCTTTCGCGAAAAACCCACGAAGCCGCCGTGTAACTGCAGAGCATTGTGCACATTTTCGGCACGCGCGCAATATCATTTAAACCGCACCGTGGTGCGCCGACGTCGTATAGCGTTCGCGCGATAAATCGGAGAAAACCTATATAATATATTATCTAGGGGTACACGAGCAGGGGTGGAAATAATTGTTAAGTCGGAAATATATATACACGTGTGTGTGTGTGTGTGTGTGTGTGTATAAATGTGTACGGCTGTCGTTGTTGATTAAATATCGTATACCATTACGTGTATTATATGTGTGTACATAGTAACCCGTACCTATACGACGTGCACGCCGTACACACGTAATTTATATTAGTGCTCGGCGCAATCGGGTTACAAGTACACAATTTACTAACATATCACGTACACCACCATACGTATACATGTATAACAATATACGCTATATACATGTCATCCTCTGGCATACTTTTTTGACACATACAAATGTGGACCAACTGCGCGTACGGTGTACATAAACGTATACATATAGTGTGTACCTGCAGCGCGCGGTGTATACATTTATATATTACGTATAAGCGCGTTTTATCGTAATGTATGTATATAAGTATGCCGGCGACCGGCCCACGGGATCTTCGATACGTATATAATATTCAACGTTCGGAGATTTATGCGAACAATGCGCGTACCTGTATAATATATATATATATATATGTGTACTGCACGCGAGTACATCTGTTATGAAATTAAAAAACGAACGCCGCCAGTAGAATATTATTATGTTTTTTAGTGCATCCGCGGCGTCGATAACATGGACGACTCGGTTACGGATATAATACACGTCGTATACGTGCGCAGTGAGAATTGATGGTACATTTGATTGGACACAACTCGTGCGATTTATAGCCATAAAAATTGATACAATTCTATATTTTATATGTATGTGAAAATCTATGCTGGTACATAGTCGAGATTAATAGACTCAACAACTTGTGGACCGATTTTTTTGTAAAATGATGCGTCCGACGAAGGTTTAAAGCCATTGAAATCCTTCGATTGCCCAACTATAATAATACTGAAAATCTATTTTTAATCATTTTTTTGGTATGACTTTGTATCACGGATAAAAGAAAGTATATTTATTAATTATGATTACAGCTATTTTGTTGGCATGTGTCAAATTTCGTCAGGTTATATTTTCTCAGCTAAAATAAACATCATGTGACAGTGCGGTAACCAACAACAATAAAAAATATCAAAATGGTTACCGTGGTAGTAATATCCACTTGCATTGAGCTTAATGTATTAGCATTAGTTTAAATTATTTTGAGTTGGTTCGAATATATAATTATAAAGCTAACCGAATGGTCAAAAATTCAAAATCAACTATTACCAACAAAAATAATTGAATCTTCAATTTACTCACACTTTTCTACAACGAACAATGGATTCTAGATAACTTGCAGATCAATAGATCGTCCATTTTTTAATTTACAGAAGTCATTAAATAATATCACACGCAAAACAATAATGTATAATGAAATCTAGCAAAAGAAAAGTACTGTCGGATCAGACGCGGCATAACTTTAGTAAATAACATTTACGATAAGAAGCGATTATTATTATAAATGACAAGAACAGAAATTGAGTTTTTATAGTATTAGCCATTCGTGACGGCACGATATCGTTCTGTGAGGATCGTTATTTTACCCACAACTTAACTTAATATCATACTCCAAACAGTTCAAAAGTTTTAAAGTTTCAAACGTAGCAGGTATACCTACGTAATTTGTTAAGTTATTACGATATCGAACAATATTTTAAAACGAATATTGGTCCGCCGCGACGGTCTAATGCTACGAGAGTTGAATTTTCCTTGCAATCGAATTCGTTAAAAAAAACAACGAGTCTTACGCGCGAGTCGTTAAACACCGGACGAAATCGTTAACGCGCGCAAACGCTCGATACATTAAACGACGACGCATTGTACTGCAGCGCATGTTTTGCTATTTCTATTATGTTTGAAACACTAATTATTATCGGTGCAGTAACGCTGCAGTTGCAGTGCAGTAATAACACGGGCAACTGCATAATATTACGTATACGGACGAAGCGTTGTCCGAGCATTATAATACACTTACGGAATACCAAACCGTCGGTGAAGGGAATTTTATTGAAATTACAAAATCACGACGCGTTCCGCGTACGGCGCGGGAGAGTGTTTAGACCAGTGTTGCGGTTCGACGTTTGTTCACCAAAGTGTTACATTGTAGAGCACAATAATAATATTATAATCCAACTACAATACGCGCGCGCGCATGTGTACTTTTTTTTCTCTTCTGGATCGGTCTTGCGCAAGACCCAAGTCGGTTTTCGCCGAATCACGTGACAGTGGAAGAACAACAACATCGACGACGACACGACAACAGCAGCAGCAGCACCGCTGTATATTACACCGGATCGTAAATAAGAATGCGCGATTATTGAACATTTTAGAAAGCACCCGATAAGGGTTAGCCGGCCGGCCTAAATGGGTTAAAACGATATCATCTGGCATCGATTTCTCGATAAATCAAACTCCGGGGAGTCGTCTGGACCGGTATATTTCAAGGGGCAAACGGAAAAAAAAAAAACACATATATTCATATTGTTATATAATGGCCAGTGCGACTCGTAATCAATTACACATGTCGCGCGCGTATTTTTTCGTGTAAGTTAAGTATATTAAGTTTCAAAGTGCTCGTACACAACATGTACGCGCATCATAATTTAATATTACTTAGTCGAATGTACAATATATAAATATAAATATGTATTTACGCGTACACAAGTGTACGTGCAACGGAGCCGAAACGATCGCGTACTGCAGCGGGCTGCAGCTTGTTATGCGTCACATACACGTTTACACGTGTATAACAGTCCCGGAAGGCTGATAACGATCGCGTTCAAATATTTGACATTCAAATGTCTTGAAATTCCACTCGTTGGAAATTAAAATAATTCCATCGGATGCGCGAGATATCCCGGATCGATAGTGGCACCGCTGTAGTACGTGACGCGCAAGATGTTTACCGCGCGTCGTAATGTATTACAAACACCATAACAGTCGACGATATCGATTCGAAATTAAGAAGTATTTACACTAATAAGTAGCGAACACGTAACTATACACGTACATTTAGAACGACGCGAACCGGTAGAAGCGTACACAATCGTTCGGACAACATCGTAGAACGGCTACAGTTTTCACTATTTTATTTATTTTTTTCTCGAACAAAACGGCAATCAATCTAAATCGAATCAATATTTTCACGATCGTAATCGGACGCGGATACACCGGACGGATTGATCGAAGCCGCGTGGTTCCTATATAAATACATTATATTCTCATGCATGCGATGTCCGAGACGTTTATCGCGATCGTCCACAATATATTACGGACACTTAAAATATTATATTCCACAAACAGTATATTATATTACGATACGACGAACTTCATGCACACAATTATTGTAGTCGAATTCACGTCCACGACCATACAACTTATGACTATACGTACGAGATAGTATCCTATTGCACAAAACAGTAATAAAAGAATATTTTTTGATAAATCAGAACTATATATTTTATGTGCATAAACTGTATCGGCTCTTATTTATCTCTTCGAGTAAAATAATATTTATAAAAAAAAAAAATAATAATAATGTAACTACTTGAGTTATGGACGCACGCGTTTAAATATATTGTTTATTACAATTATTGTTTTATTATGGAAATAAAATGTGATATATTTCGATTTGAAACCAGGCGTAATAATTTTAAACCACCGATCATAATACAATTTTTCTTTTTAACTGTATAACTCATTTTAAAACAGATGTAGGTATGCGAATAATAGCAGCTAATAATATTTATTGCGTTATAAAATAGAATTTTACACTTTCAGTTAATCAATTCAAAACTCGAACTGCAAAAATTAGAATAAGAACTATATTGTAGCGTATAGGAAAAGGACAAAAACTTAAAATTTGTGTTTACTAATTTGTTAATTATGTTAAAACTTAATTTGTATTACACACAAATTAGTCTGTCATATCATCGTTTTACCCGGATTAATTAGTCTTAAATTTATTCCATTAAGTTTTCTAATTATTCCAATACTTCTCAGAAGAACACTTTGAACGTAACACGCTAAAACTTTAATTAAGTTAAAAAGTGAGCTTATTTTAAATAACTATTTTTCGGTTTTCTCACTACTTTTTATACACTATAAATAGTATGTAAAACCGTGTTGGGACTAATTACACTCATAAATTATTCATAATGAAAAATGATCCGTCCGTACAATGATTGCGGTCAACATAGTTGGTAAAATATTGATTCTTAACTCTTGAAAAATACGAATTATTATCCGATCCTATAATAGTATAATATGGCTGATAAAGTGTATCGGTTTGAATAATATATTATTGAAAACAAAACATCGAACGGTATTGTTTTTTATTAAAAATCGATCAGCTATTGCGATAAAGATTTTGAATTCATTGTAAAGTCTTCCTAAGATCAATATCCCCATTTTTTTTTTTTTTTGATCTTGTCTACAGAAATTTAGAAAAAAATGAAAAATATAATTTTTTTAGTATGTTAAGAACAAAATTAAAAAATGTCAAAATGTTGATCTAAAGAAAATTTTACGACGAATCGAAATCAGTTATCAAAATCCTTATGACAAATTATCGATCTATACGCTGGAAATAGATAGTATCTAAATCACTATGTTGTGCGTATAGACAGCAGGTATAATAGGCTCGCATCCCTAAAAATTTTGTTCTCAAGAAGACGACGAAGAACACCGCACAAATATCTCGTCTGCAAATTAAACAAACGATTGTCTGCGATAAACGTTGTTCAGTTGTTGGTTGCGAATATACAAACATTGTATGTATAATGTATACATACTATATGAGTAAGTCAAATAAAAACTCTTGACACCTTTCAAGAAATTATGAATTTTTTCAATTTTTTTTGTCATAGCACTGACGACTAAGACTATTATTAATTTTCAATTATAAACGTCTCCATAAGTGGTCGTTTCATAATCTTTAACGCTCCACAGTATACGTAAGTACGTAACATCACGAACTACAAACACGAAATAGGTACATTGAATACCGGCCCTAGCCCGTCACATGTATAAATAATCGAATAGTTTCACCCAAAATCATACTTACCCTCTCATATTATCTGAATACTCTCATACATTATTCTTTTTCACAATCCTCACCGTCTCTATAAGAAAAAATGGCAAAGAGATCTAGTCAACAGCTAATTAATAATAAATTAAATAAAAATCCATTAATTTACCAAATCATACTTTAAGTTGTGTCACTGCAGCGGATAATACCTTCTATCACATTGTCGAGTGCTCTAAATGACATCAGCTTTTTTTCTCGTTATATACTGCATTATAGATTGTAAATAGTTGTTAATAAAACTTAAAAAAAAAAAAAATTGCTTCGTTTTAGTTAGATTTACAGATAACCATAACTTAGAGATTATTTTTTCAGACGTTGACTACTTGTTACGGAAAAATAAATATTTGTCGGAACACAGATGATTATATTAAATAATACTATTTCTCGTAAAAAATATCCTTTAATCCTCGTGGGATACTCTGCAGTATATATTTATATACTTTGTATATTTATATATACAATATTTGTTTTGACCTAAATCTTTAACCTCTTACCCTCACCGTTCGTCACTACGTGTTGTACTATTATAAAATATATATACAACAATTTAGAGTTTTATTGTACAAAGCGGACTTTGGAGCGTGTCCGACGAAACCTTATCGTTTACAAAGTCCACGGCTAATGCTCTTTATCGGTTAGGTCACAAGCTGCATTGGAGCAACTGCTTAAATCGTCAAAGGGACCGTTGGGTCCTATTATTGTCGATGACTTTGTGACATCCGCCTCGCCCATAAGCTCATTAAACGTAACTCTCTCACTCACTCTCTCTCTATCCTCCCACCATGTCTCACCGATCCTTTCCCACTTTTGCAAGCACGTCCGGCGGTCGAAGGGTTTATCATTATTATTATGATCCATTGTTAATACTACGATACGCACTATTAACTTAACCGACCACGGTATCCCGGGTACCCGTCCTATCGACGTCACAGTTCCGCATTACGTTGAGTTACGTAGTACTTACCGGTCGTGCACTATTTGTATGAATTCGTAGAACAAATTACACACATGCAACCGTGAATTACAGTCGAAAAAAAAAGCTAAGATATTGATATATAGATAATACAAGTTTTGAGTACCTATGATTATAGAATAACAACCAACTAGGGAGAATCTTATAAAAAATCTCGTATTCATGAAAAATAAGCAATCAAATAGTGCGTGACGAAAATACTAGACTTCAATATTCTATCACGGTTGAAGTTTTTTCCAATTTTCTGTATGTTTTTCTCAATTATTTGGAAAACTGTTTGAAAAATGACTTTCCTACAGTACTAACTAGACGAAATTTCTTTTCAAAAAAGCTATATGTATTTATCGGACACTCCTTCTGGTAGAATTGTTGGGTATCGTCATAAAAAAAAACATCTATGTGAAACCAATAAATTCCTCGTTTCACTCAGAATCTAAGAGCATTCTATAAGGGACACAATATAACGAATTCAATGGAGAGAAATAGTAAGTACAAAAATGTTATCATCAAAAGATGTAGGGCATATTATCTATTCTTTGATGAACACATTTTTTTTTTTTTTATAGTATCAACACGTGAACCTAAAAGTGATTAAATTTAACTGTAATCCATTTCATAAGCTTATTGCAATTTATATTAATACGATTTTATCTCTTGTCGCTGTAACGCCTAGAAGATTATTTATTTAAATTCCGTAGTATTAATGTATTATATACGCTTATTTATTTGCTTTATGTATATGTTATTTTATGAAGTCGAAAGAAAAAATAAAAAAAAACATTTGCTCACCAAAGTAACATCCCGCGTCATTATAGTTAATTACGGCTAATTACAAATATTAAAGTGCACCGTGAAATGCGTCCTGAACATGAAAGTAAATTTAACTTAAAATAATTACACTAAAATGATCTCCGACCGGTGTACGCAAAAGCAAAATAGACAAGAGGGCGCTTTGGTAGTTTTAAGTTTACCTACCTAAATATTATTTTGACGTGATGTCGTGCACAATAATCATTTTGTGAAGGGGCCGTGTCTGCAGTCTGATTTTTTTTTCTCAGTAGTACTGAAGTATATAATCTACTTGAGAAATAGTATTTCAAAAATCTAATTCCGAGCGAAAGTTTGCATTATCTTATTTCTGTATTTTTCTGACAGAATGCGTAATAACGTGTACACAAAGGCGATGTGAATGAAATAAGAAATAAGAAAAGGAAACGTCAAAAATGTAATACACATTTCAAGAAACATATTTTTGTTTCGAAAAACCATGAAAATGTGGAATATATTATTATTGTACGTTTCGGTTACCTTTTCTTTTTATTTATTCGCACGACATTCCGTCCGTTCGAAAATTTCCAGTTTCGCGCGCACGTGTCCTGATAGTCGTACTAGTAGTATATTATAATAGCTGTCATGAACATTTATTTTATTAAAATTCAACCGCGCGTTTCCGTGCCGAGAAAATTAATTCAGTCAAAGTAAATCGTTAAGAAATAATATTCTTATGACTTCGCACGTCTTCCGCTTCATTAAATATTGTTCGCAAACGAGAGCGTGGTATTTAAAGTCAAGATATAGTATAATATTCTACACTTTATGGTAAAATTAATTTACGTCTAATAGTTTTTAAACTTTACGTCATAGCGTTTCACCTACTTATATAATTGTTGTTGGCGTAGTTTTCGATCTATTAAACAATTATTTTCGAGATCATTGCGCTCGGGGTTTTTATTTACCGAGACAATTAATTTCAAAAGTTTTCTAACGTCCTTAACTACACTACGGGACGATAAATCAAGTAAAAAATCTTAAAAGTCCAATCCAAATACCGTATTTAATCCGACCCTTGAAATTTCACCCGTCGCGGAGGAAAATTATAATATTAATAATAAATAAAAAACACGAAATACTGTAAATCGATGGGCGATGAGTTACTCGTATTTCGGAAAACACGATTTGTGTGAAACGTTTTTTTTTAGCCGTTTTTTTTTAAGCTTACAAAAATAAAAACGTGGCGTTACACACTGAAGTTAAAAAACAAGAAGACGCCGCAAGATGCACACGTTCGCAAGCTTTAATATAATATTATTATTCAGTATTGCACGCGAATTATTTCTGTGCAGTACGTGTACCAATACAGGGGTGGGGGAAGCAATAAACGGCGCTTGCCGCTTGACCCTAATAAGATTTTACCAGTGACAGGGTGAAGTTATAATTTTGAACGCCCTCCTTGTACCTATACTTTTTCCAAGCCGGTTTAAATATGTAACAAATAAAAATATTTCTTCACAAAATACATTGTATTCGTTTTCGAATGTACGTTTATGCGTAGGTGCACCGTGATTAATATTATCAAGGAGATTTTTTATTTGTTTTTAAAACGCTTTATACGATCCTTTTAGCCTAAATGTATGGAAGGGGCAAGAACAGGAATAAGATCCTTTTCAGGACTTACGTGCGACGAGAAAATGAATAAGATAAATTATTAATAATAAATTAATTTCTCTTGTTTTTTACCCTAGGATGAAAACAGTTGTTATTCTTCAATCACGCCACTGTACTTGGTGTGTATACAATAATTATGTTTGTTCCTTTATTGTTTAACACTTCCAACCCAGCACGCCTCGAACGTTAATTATTTACTCTTGCCGAAGGTATATACGGTGACCGTAAAAAAGGCTAAAAGCTGATTCGATTATTCGACTATTTGCAACGAGTCACGACGTGTATTCATTTATAATGCGATTATAGTTGTTTAAATGTTTTCAATGGAACCGTGAATTTGAATAATCTGTTTCGAAATATCTGTAATATAAATTATCATAATAGTTCCTCGGTGCTCGGGTTATTATTTTCTACTTTCGTAGTGCTTTGGTGCGAAGAAAATAATAGCGTTATTTAAATTTAAAACAAATTTAAATAAAACTATTAATTAGTCGGATTTTTCGAGCGAATAATTTAGATTTTTAATTAAGCATTAACGAATCAAAACTTTTTCAAATTAATTTCTTTTTTTGTTTTAATTAAAAATGAATTTATTTACGGAAAGCTTGCCGTAGATAATTTGATATACGGTAATGTTTGCAGACTTTGCATCGAGTTAAGCCGGGGCATTTAGGATCTTTAGTGAATTCCGACGTTAAAACAATTCGTTCGAAAAAAAAAAATAGTTGCCGGTCATTTATTTTATAACGAAAAATTATTAATCTATCTGTATTGTGTTAGAAGGTGCGTGAAAAATTACTGATACCACTGATAAACACCGATATTTCATTGCGTTATAGCCAACATAAATATTCCGGTAATTATAATGCGAAACCAGTGTTATGTTGTACTAGTAATTATTTTTATTATTATTAACGACTGACGCGTCGTGTTTTAAATATTTATAATATTTTTTTAATCAAATTCGATTAATCGCTCATCGCGGTTGTTGGTGCGAAAACAACGTTCTGCAGGTTCGCGAATTTTCGACGCATGTGACGGTGGCTCGCAGCAGTAGCGAAAACGATTTCTGCCGTACACCTGCGTATTGGAACGGCCCCAGCAGAAGTGGCGAAGTGGCAAAACTGAAGTTTCCGATCGGAGCACTATTTATGCGTTTTGAAGTGTAAATTTCTATTCGCCTTTACAAACGAAAAAATTTCTTACTCTCTCTCGTCCACCCGCATCCTGCACCCGCGGTCCGCGTATAATATTCTAATTAAATGCGCCGGAGGCCAAGTGCGCAGTGATTGAGCCGCGGCGGCGCTCGGGTCTCGACCGTTCGAAGGTTTGCGCGAAACAGATGGTGTTTTATAGTTTTTAATTATCCCGAGTCACCATAAACTTTTTTCATCCCTTCCCACCACCACCACAACCACCACCGCAGCTCCCGTTAATTATTCGCGATCCCGCGCCTGCACACGACCACCCGACGATGAAAAGGTCCGCGCGTGGAAAAACGGGCGGTACTCCTTTCGCCCAAAAATGACCTTCCTCTTTTTGCCCACGTCCTCTTTTCGACCAAAAATGAAAAAATAGTTTCCTCTTTTCGCCTACAAATAAAAATAATAATTGTATTCTTTTCGCCCACGGTTTCAAGTTTTACATTTTGTAAACCACTGTCTGAAAATTTCTCGACTGACTATATATATACAATATTAATAACAATCAAAAACCCTTCGGTGCACTAGACCGGCCAGGCCGATAACAATATCTAGATTGCATAGGTAATACGTACGACATATCTAAATAATTTATGGACATATTTATAATTGATACATGTTATACATAGATACTTATTTTTTTTTTACACAATAATAAAATAAATGATATAATAATCAATAGTGATCACTAGTTCGTCAATATAAAATAATATTTTAGGTATTTGTCATTTATTTTTATGACGTCGTTAAAAAAAATGTAAATGTAAATTAAATCCATTTTAATTTACATTTACATTTTTTGTATAATTGAATGCCATTGATTTAATGAACTCATACCGACTTAACTCTCCTCTATTATACTTTTCAATTGTTTCTTCGTTTTTTAATTGGCGTTCTCTTACTTTTCTATCTTTGGGAAAGTGTTGTAAGTGGATACTATTTAATTTAATATAAACATCAGTTTGGATTTCTTGTACCACAGCCAACCACATATGAATTGGTGGAGAATTACTATAAAAACTTTTGTTAAAAAATGAGTGAAAGGACTCGCATGCATTTTTTGTCCTGATTAACTCTGATGATCTAGCTGCAGTCGAGAAATTTTCAGACAGTGGTTTACAAAATGTAAAACTTGAAACCGTGGGCGAAAAGAATACAATTATTATTTTTATTTGTAGGCGAAAAGAGGAAACTATTTTTTCATTTTTGGTCGAAAAGAGGACGTGGGCAAAAAGAGGAAGGTCAGTTTTGGGCGAAAGGAGTTCCGCCCGGAAAAACGAGGTTTCGGGCGATACTCATTTTACCGTATCGGTCGTTGAACTGAAGGGAAATCCGAATACTTCACGCCTGCTCTGTTAACCTGACCAGAAACGTCCTTTGGCTGTGATCGAGGCATCTCAAAGGTGTAACACCGGAGGTTTATACCGCGGTATGATATTATGCATAGCCGATAATATAGTCTTTTGAATGGCTTTTCCTATCCGCAGTAGTGCCGCGCGGAGAAACACTATTTACGTAGTAAAGTAAGGTAAAGTATATAGTTACTGGCTAACATTTAACTACAATTTCTGCCGCTCGAATTATCGCTTTAATCTAAAACAAAATTGATAGAATCATTTTTTTCTACAGGAACGCGAAGCTCGTTTACTTTAACTTTAACTTTAAAACCATATTATCTAGACCAGGAGTATCCTTACAGCAGCATGCGGTTAATTCTAATGCGGCCCCCTCGTAAATCCCATTCATTATTTTTTGGAAAAAAAAAATTTATCCAATATATTGGTTTTGTAATTTTTTTTTATTTTCTCATTTAATTCAGGAATAAATCCATTTTATACTTTTTTAAATTAAATTAAAACGTTTTAATATAAAACTTTAGATGCATGTGATCACTTCTGTTATTTTACGAAAATATAATTTTCAAAACGCATGCGGCCCTCGACCGCTATTACCCAATTCATGTGGTCAAATATTCCCAAAAGTTTGGACACCCCAGGCAGCCGGCCTAATCTAAAGACACTGTTTCGCACCGGCTCACGTGAACAGACGTGGCGCAGACACGAGACTTAAGTACTAAGTTCAACGATTATAAAGTGTCAAACGCCATTTTTATCTCGTGCAAACGAAGCAACGCAATAATATACGAGTATACAGGACAATTGGAATCGCCAACGTATTACAGCGGGCTTCTCGAGAAAACAAGCGGACCACGCGGTAATTATCATGCGATAGAGTTTTCTCGAAACGGGAAAGTCTAAAATATTTTTGGGTCGGGTTTTGTACAATATTCGATTTCACTCAGACGTCCTGCGACGCAACGATACCCGTAACGCGTACACAGGATGGTATGACGTGTAAAATATGTGCTCTGCACGCGCTAAAACCGAGTTCGAAGTCCTCGAGCATCGCGAGTGCAATATTTATAGGGCTGAACTCTTCACCGCGTCGAAGGCGTCTTAGCCGACTTATATGTCGTACGTGCGTTATTGTGTACACGATGAGTAATTCGAACTCGTCAAGGTTTTTAGTGCGAGATTATTTTTCCACCACGCCAAGGAGAGTCGAAACGGCGCGTAAGCAGCAGATAATATATTCCGCGCCGCCGTAAGACGTCGAACACATAGTTTGTTATTTTATTTTATTTTTTTTTTTACGATATTGTGTGCGTTATAGATAGTGCGGCCGATCGTATAATGCCGTTTCGTAACACTATCGGCTTTGAGTCTTAACGATGGGATCACGGCGACGTGTAATTAAAACGGATCCAAGGTCGGCATCGCGAAATAAGGTGCAGGAGGGTTCCTGTACCAACACGGCCGGTGTACAGCCGCATGGACAAGTAATTAACATAGGTGGCACGTTATTAATTATTTTTGTAGGTGCTGATTTGAGCGCTCGCTCTATCGTCCGTTGAAAACGTTTAGCGTACGTATAGAAAATTAAAAACGAAAATAACCGTGTGTTATACACGTCCACATAGATTTGTTTCGTTAAAACAAATTATACCGTTAAACATTTATTTTATACATCGCGTATTCATTAGACAAATCATATTAACTAATTTGTTTCTTGAACTACTGCTTTCAACTATCCAAAGACAAAGTATATCTATAACATTAAGTTAAACTTATACAACTAAATAGACTTTTGCCATAGAATATAATATAATATAATAAAATATTATTTATCGTTTTTAGTAGAGAGCATTTGCAAGAAATTTATCCCGTGATATTGTAAACTTGTAAAGTTATAAATGATATTCTGTAAAAAAAAAAAATGAAACAACAGTAATGTATATACTAGTTTTCAGCTAAAAAGCCTTCAGGTATTTAATTTGTTATTGTTGCGTTTGAGGTTTCTCTTGTAATGACAGTGCATTATATATTTTATATAAGTACTAAATATTTCAGTTTTGAAATAATAACAGTTCTACGGGATATTATACATCCAACTATCCGAGAGGAATATACTAACATCAACCTCATGGTTTTTCTTAAAAATATTATAATTGAAACTAATTATACAGTTCAAAGTATCATCACTATAGACTACTAATTATACAATTAATGTTTTAGGCTTCACGCTAAGATCTAAGATAAAATTATGATTATTATTCACGTACTTGATCTTATATTGTTTAAAAGTTGTAAGTTCACGTCTTCTTTCAAACTACAAAAAGATGATTTAGTCTTGAAACTTTCACGTGCCGATTATTTTTTAATATGACACATACAATTTATGTAGCAATTTAAAAATAATCATGCAGCATTGCGTTAGGACATGAGATATACACAAATATAAACAAACGTGTTTGATTTTAAATCGTTTGCGATTATGTCCTAACTTCGGTCCAAAGAATTATAAAAAAAACCTATTATAAAGTATATAGATGTATATCTTAAAAAAATTGATTTAGGACTTAATTATTTAACGCCTGTGCGCATAACATGACCACTTTGTTTTTATCTTCTCAAATATGTATGCGACCACGATAATTAATACCATGATAAAGTATACGCCAGTATTTTACAACTTTATTTCATAACAGTCCAAGTCTCTTATTCGTTTATAGAATCTACAAAATTATAATTACAAACGTGTTCATCTCCTAGTTTTTGTTTTTTCCAATTTATTTTTCAACACTGTTAGAAATGGTTACGTATGTTATATAAACAACGATATAAGCACTAAAAAAAAAAAAATCTGCTCAGGAAGGTCTAAAAAAATGCAATCAATTCAAATAGTTAAAAAAATAAAATACCTGTGCTATGTTTCGGAGATATATAAATATTATACATTCATATTCTATCGTATACTTAAAATCAGCAATGAAATCATTTTATTCAATTTATTCGAACATGGCTTTAACTGTTTTTGACGATTAATGTTTTATTTTATTTTTTTATTCGTAGGAATACACACGCGCAACGCGTATAAAATGCACTGTAAGGAAATAATATTATAATGTACGAAATAGAACTCGAAATGATTCAATTAACTTTTACAACCCGTGCCAGCGTCCGAAAGCAATAAAGAATAATAATTAAGAATATACACAACACCAAATTACGATTGTCGAAATAAAATATTTTTATTGTACGTTGTGATTAACGCGCCGAAGAAAGTCGTTAGCACGTCCGCGCGAGCTACTATATACGCGTCCGAAACGGTTTTTGGTTTTTTTTTTAATTTTTTAAACAATCGGTTTCGGGCGCATACTAACGGGTAGGTTGTACCTCTTAATTCCTGTGCATATACACTCGGCGGTGGTTTTAAAAGTTTTCGTTTCTCACGGGCGTATATCATCATCTCGTATTACCTCGGTCCGTACTCGCGCCGGTAAACTTTCCTCTCCTCCGATGTAATATTGCAGCGACTACGGCACAGACCGAAAAGATAAAAACGCGTTCGATCGCACGTCAACGTCAGCGCCTTATCGTGTTTTTTGAGGACACTGTATTATAGTGTTGGAAAAAATCCGGATTTGTCGAAGTTTGAAAATCGAAATCTCGATATAATTGTGAATAAGGATTACGGATTCTAAAATCAGAATTGTTCCCTTATAGCAAATTCAAAATAACTACACTGTTATGAGTGAAACGAGGAATGTGTTGGTTTTATGATTATTATGTGAGATAAATTATTTTTTGCACGATTTTCACCAGAAAGGTTCCTCCGATATGTACAAACTTGGTTTTATTTCCAAAAGAAGATTTCGTCTATTTAAGAAAAAAGAGAAGAATCGCAAAAATTGGTTGTCTAAATTGTGTGTCCTAAATCCAAAATGCGGATTTTAGATTTTTGGAGAGTGCAGATTTATGTCACATGACTAGAGGACACACGCATTGATTTTTGTATATTTTCTCCGACCACGCGTCACGTCGTAGCAATACAAATCCATTTCGCAACATTATTTGTGTCATAGTTTCGAACTTTGTGAACACGATTATAATTAATATGGTATTATTTTATGAAACATTTTCTTATTACATTGTTTTGATGGCGTGTTTTTTTTTTCTCGTTCAATGATCTGGGGATCAAGTTATTAATCCACAAACACGTCGTACCTTTCTAACGGTCGAACGGTTAAAACGGTCGAGTTTACAAGTCTGCAAATCGCTATTAATTTTTGTTTCGCGGAACGGACATAATATCACGTGATTACGACTCATGAGGTGCAGCAGTACGACGAACAGGTGCACGAACGTCGGGGGTAGGGGGCGGATGCGGTGTTTCGATCATTTTCGACGCTCGTCCTTGGCCTAACGAGCGTCCCGCGAGCAGCTTTCCGCGAAACGCGGTACCCTCGAAATGGCGGTTTTCTGGGCATCCCGGTTAGAGCCGTGCCGCGCATCGTACAATAAACAATAACGTTTATAGACGCGTTACACCCACACGTATAATATAAATAATAATAATAATATATTGAATTTGCGGGGTTCGACTCGAGCAGGATCCGTTACAATATTACACGAAACTGCCTCGACGGCGCGGTTTGTCCAATTACCGCGGTATCCCGTGGTACGTGCAATAACAACGGTAACCACGACGCGTTTCGCGATAATAGAGAAGGAACATATTTATACGCGCCACGGCTGTTGCGGGGGTGCGGTCGGTTCTTGCCGCGAGGTTGCAATAGTTGTATACTGTACACGCGAGCCGTTGAAAATCCGTACGACGCGACATTTTAATTTTTAACGTCCGTCAACGACCACTCGGCGACCGATCGTTTTACGCGTTCGTACCCGAACAACAATTATTATAATATACGTACGCGCGAACGAGGGATGAACTCAGTCCAAATGAATTCGGTACAATGCTCATGGTCGGACGTGACGTGCGCTAATGATGAGAAAACGCATATAATATAAGCTGTGTACCACCGACGTATAATAATAACTTACGATTAGGGCTAGGATCCCGGTGCACTTCGTATATCATTGTTTCACGAAGCTTTCTGCGTGGTTCTCGCGGCGTACAGAGTCACTACGCCATGTTCATTTCGTGATGTACTTCTTATCGAGACGATTTTTGACTTTAAAGCCGTTCCCTTCATTTTACAGACCATTTTAGTTATTTTTTATTTTTTTTTGTCACTTTTGGCATATTTGGAGTTTTTGGATCCAAAGTTTGAATCTTAAAATATTTACAAGCTAACGTTATTTCGATATAAATATCAGATTTTGATTCGAAAATATGATGCAAACGCTCTTGTCATTAAGTGCAACAAATCGCAGTGATGAACAACACTTATGGATAAACATTGTTCAAACCCATTATGACAATAACAGAAATGACATTTTTCCACATCAAAAGTAGTCCAAGTCGAAGATTCCCAGTTCTTTCTGTAAAAATATGGTCATTTTTAGTGCATTGTCTAGAATTCTTTGGGAATATAAAAACATTAATAAGGGTTTTTATTAAGTTCTTGTAGCGCATTATATATTCCCAGGCCTGATTACGATCGTAACAGGACGGTGGCCGAGTTTACCGTTGATGTCAGTGCAAACATATTATACTATTATCTATCTATCTATCTATCAAGACTACTGTACGACGTCCATATTAGGGGGCGGGCTGGGGAAACGTGCGTCGAGTCCACGCGAGCATACATGTCCGTCGCGTTTACCAAAACGTTACTGCAGACGTGGCACATAACAATTGTTTTAGCTCGCCGTGAACGCGTATTATTACTTTTATATTATGTTATTAGATTTATGAAACTGAATAATGAATAAAGTTTGCTGGTAAATTTACTCAAAACAAACATTTAATTATAGTGTAATATGCATTAAGTGTACGTACATAATTTCAACAGGAAAATAAGGGCAATAACAAGGGTTATTGATGTAGCGTAATACTGCCACTACTGCAGGAGGAACTATACACATATTATTATTATGTACATACGCCGCGTACTACATAAATATATGCATTTTATTAATTCTCGTGTTTGATGAGGAACGTTGATTTAATTATACGTACTACGGCCGTGTAATGGTTCTTTCGCTGATTAATTCATTTCGTAACATATTGTGTAAGCAGTCGACTGCGGGACATGTACAATATGTATATACAACGTCTGTTTAACTTTTTAATTTACGTTTTTCCATATTTTAAAACCAGTGGGTACTGTACGAGCTGGCACGATCGTGTTGTCGGCAAAACTAGATTATTATATTATTTTTATTATTATTATTATAATTATTATTATAGCCACCAACACGCTTCCGAAATCGTGCAACGTCGAATCCACACAAAAATGAAGTATCCCGTAAAAGAGCCGCATAGTCTTGCTACGCCGAAGCAATCACCTAGGTCCTAGTCGATCAAATAAAATATGCCTATATTATAACAACACAATAAAGACGAGACATCTCGCAAGAGGAAAAAAAATAAGCGTTTGAGACACAAGCCAGACGTTCCTAGGGTAACTATATAGGGTTTAATCATGCATAATTATACAGACGATATTATACGCGCAGCAAATATCAAAAAGATTTACACTGCACCTGCCGTACGTACGATATTAGTAATAATTATTTTCGCATTCAAACGCTTTACATGAAGTAGTAGTTTCGCGATTGCGATTATTTGATTCATAATAATATAATAATAATATTTATGTTAGTGCATATACGAAGGGCACATTTAAGTAAAAATATCACACATCTCAGACGGCGGTTTTGTCATTAATATAAGCGGGTTTTGACATCCGACGAACAGTAACGAAAATAAACTTATTAGCACAAGTCGATTAAAAAACTTTTTTCATTAAACATAAAAGCAACTTAACCGTAGTAAATTAAACTTATTTCTCCTAAATTGATTTATTTATGCGCGATGGTGATACTTTATAATAGCAGGTATACGCCATCCGCCATTAGTTTTTTTCTTTTTTTCGAAATTAAAATAACATTTTTCAAACAGGATTTATGGACGTTTTGATTTAATTCTTATAACACACACTTTTCAGACTTAAAATGTAAGCAGGCTAGATTATAAATAAGATAAATACCGAAAGGTAAATATTTTAATCAATTTCTTATACAGTGTTAGTACTTTGTTTTGTCAGTCGTACATCATATATTATTTAAATTTTAAGGCAATGATAACAATCATTTTATTGGGAAAAACCATTAAGGCAAAATGTCTAATATGAAATACATTATACGTATGTAGATATTTCGGTGCAGATTTACTGCCCCATTGGATATATTTCTCTAATTTGATACCGAAAATGTATTTCATAAAATATTTTAAGGTTTCTATAGAAATTATAAATGTTTCATTCGATGTTTAAAATACTTTTATCAAAAGTTGACCCAGCCAAATAGTCCAATGTCGGAACACAATTTATTGATAGTATACCATTTTCAAGAAAATAACGTATCAGGCAAAATACTTTTTTATCCAACCATAAGTATAAGCTAGAAGCAATACATGATCGGGGGAAAAAACAACCGGACCGATATTTCGAATAAAACAATATTCGCACTACTGCTGCAGTATATATTTACCGTATACGTATAGTATACGTTTATACTGATTGTCGTCACAACTCCAACGAGTATACATAACATGTCCTCGAGCCGCAAATTAAATTACATAAAAAAATAATGTTTTATCACGTATTATATATTGTATCATACTTAACTCACAGAACATATTATCATACGTACAGCTAGAACGGTTCGGTTGAAATCGAAAACTTATCGAATCTTTTCTATAGGTATGAAAAAAATAAATAAATAAATAAACTAGACGAGGACGTGACGCTTAAGTGCCTGTTTCAGTGCGTTTTGGGCACGTAGTATTTCGGTTTAAAGTCTTAAGTGCATTCACAAACTTCCGGGCGACCCCGGCTCGTAACATCAGCTAAAAACTATTATGGTGTCCGACAACAACGGCGCCGCGTCGGTAGTATATAGTGTTACACGCACCAGGTGCACACAACATATATACATAAAATGAGAGTTGAGAGAGACGGTATGAACATTATAATAATAATAACGATAACAAGGGCAACAATTAACGGAAAGCGCACCGTATCTCGCGTCCTGTAGCCCACGGCGGGACAACGCGCATTTATCGGCGACACACGGATGGCCGGACACGCGAAACGGTGTGTACAACATTATCATGACGTTATATTACAATTATTATTTCTACTACCCACTGTTATTATTATTTCACATTATTTATACGGTCAATCGATGTGCGCCACCGCCACGCCGATTCGACGTGTTCTTCACGGTCGGAATGACCCGAAAAGCGTTTCGTTATCGTACATTATGATTTTCGTGCGCGCCGAAACGATATAACATTAATACTGCGCACACAACAATATGACATTGCACGGCTGCAGCAATCGACGGGTAGTCGCGCACACACTGTATATTCGTGTACGCAATGTACGGTGTTGATTTGCCGGACCGCGCGCACCTGTATACACATGACGTGCAATAATACCTACGTCAGGACGCTTGTCGACGAAAAGAGCCGCGCGTATGTTTTATACACGTAGACGTGGGTGGGCTGACCGACAGTATTTGACCGCCGAAATCCCGAAACCTCGGCCACGGTTTGCAGATTCGGTCGCTCGGCCGACCGGAAGACCCCCGCGCGACAGCAGCAACACATTACGTACAGGGTGTAACGGGAAGTTCAGCTCCGCGACGGTTTTACGTGTTACGAACAAGTCCGCTACCGTTGACGTATCAACTGCAGTTTTGCAGTGGTGCAGTGATGTTACTTCGGTCAACTGTTATAGGTCCCGCGCCAAATGCAACACGCAACCGCGATCGGGGACTTTGAGCGGCGACTCCAAGCTATGCACGCGGACCGCTGTCTGGTGCCTAAACGCGCTTGTTAAGACTCCGTATTCAAAACCGTCCACCGTCGGTTAGAGCCCTTCGTTGTATACCGCGGTCTGCGTCTGAACCATTTGTTTTTTTTTTGTGTGTGTTCTGAGGTACGAGACTTCAAACCTCTGGTTTTTCGTCATATAGTATTCCGTCGCTCGATGCTCCGAACGGAATTCGATTCGTTCGATTCGTTCAGATGCTCATCTACAAAACGTGTTCAAAGTGGGTGTTTGAGCTGTGTTCAACATAATATGTTACGTCGATGAAAGTGGGCTTAGGTCGGCTATAAACATGACGGTCGACTAGAGATTTCAAATCGTTCGAGAATCCTGCAAATAGTTTATCGGGAATCATAATGGTAAGTATTAGATGTGAAAAATATAGGATACAGAGTTATTTTACTTTTCAGTAAGCTCTGCCCTCCAGGAAAGCCGATGAATTACGATAAACAAAGGTCACGGATTTTTCGACGTTGCTGAGATCAATATCGGAAGGTATCAATAAGTCTTGGAGACGAATGTCTTGAAATTAAAATAATAAAACCAGCTCACTGCGAGTTACCAATATTCATATAAGGTTTAAATTACAAGCGTAATAAGTAGAAAATGAAATAATCGAAGAGCACAACCAATATGTTACATGACGCGTGAGCTGAATAATTTGACGTTGCAAAAATCAATCAACTACGATATGAATCCGTGTTAAAGTAAATCTCTATACGGTTATGCGGACTTGAAAAAAATGCATCGGTCGAATTGAATAATAGGCCAACCGTTGTTTGTTTCGGATATCCGTCGGGTATGATCACTCTGACCGGGTATAACAACGTGAATACGACGACACCGAGTAGGTATACCGGGCCGGCGATGATGGCGGTGCACGGCGGACTCACAAAACGGATGATTAATAATCGACTAATATTCCCAATCACCCACGTCTCCGAGTTGACCGGACGGGGACGCCAAGAAGAACAAGGACGAGAAAATATATTAGGAGAAGAATAAGAAGAAGAAGGTGGACGAGGAGGACGAATAGAACACCAAATCGTGGGATGTTCGTTAATTGTTTAATGCCAAGTCACTCGGCGCGTGTGTAAAATATAATCGTTTGCGTGTAACATGTATACAGCGTGTACCGTACACGCACATAATACGATTCGACGGTGGAGAGATAATTTTTTAAAGGAAAACGCCATTTTTCTTACGTCTCATCAATCAAATGCCTGACCCGACGGACCGGCAAAAAAAAAAAATAAAAAAAAAATACTCCTCTCGTCGTTCGACCCGCTTTCTTCTCGACGGTTACCGCGTGATCCCGACACCGGTGCGCGACATGGAGGTGACGGCCGACGAGGAGAGGTCATAGAAAATATTCCGGCGGATTATTTTTGTTTTTATTTTCTGTCCCTTCCCCCCCCACCTCCCAACCACAACACCGCGGGGCCCCGGTAAGCCAGAAAACGCTTATCGCCAAACCAAAGTGCGCTGGCTTCAAAGGCACCGATAACGGCCGACGCTCGTCAATTACACGCGGCTGAACACGAATGAGTCGGCGACAAACCGAAATCGAACTACCGATATTTTAGCGCCGCCGCACTGTAATATCTACGTCGACGAACACAACGCGTGCAATCTCGCCTTTGAACGTCACTTAGTACGGCTCTGCTAGGCAGTCTGTCTTCGGACGAAACTTCGACGTTTACTGCAGTTAAATGTCGCCGGTTATGCAATTATAGTCGATTGAACGCGCGCTATCCGTTGCCGAACTTGTGGTGCACATGCATGATGCAGTCGATCTTTTAAAAGCAAGTGATCAATACACGTTTCGTCCTTGGCGTGTTTTCAATGTTTTTTCGTAATACGCATATTTTAACGCAGACCGCAAACCCTATCTGAAATTTAAACACATCAAATGTTAACGTCATGTGATCCACATATTTTCCAACACATCTATAGATCCATAAATACTTTTAGTACAGGTGCGTGATTAAATAAAACGTATATTATTTTCTTGAGTACTCATTACTGTACTCAGAGTGATCGAATGATTTTATTATGTGCGGCCGACAAGTTCGAGAAGCAGGCCGAAACACCGTATCATGTTTAATTCTAAGCAAGATCGTGTGATTATACCTGTATAACGTCGAGGTCCTAATGACGCCACTGCAGCATCGTTATATCCATCGGAATAATAATTATGTCTATAAATGCGCGCGCGTACACGTACATATGAAGTAATTTTAGTACAGGTAACTTATAATACATTTGTACGTATACCTACCATACCCACCTGCATAATATAATAGGCGCAGCAGAGTTGCGAACACTCGAATGACATACTATAGTCAAGTCTCAATGCGATATTAATTAATCTTTTCATAAGCTATCGCGTATCTGTTATTCCCTCTTCGGATTAGAGCCGCATTGAGACTTGACTGCCGCGCGCGTATACGATTTCCGACGCATCATATAAAATCCCGGAAAAGCTTTTACGAACCACATGGTATTGTCGTCATGTTTAATATTTAAGCCCGTATACGCAGCTCGTGTTATTACGTGTTGATTAGCGCTATAATTACTTTTGACGTCGAAACAATTGCGTATTCGCACCGGGCGCACCGTTTCTCGAGCACAAGTCGATGGGCACAATTTAGCCGGTAGACGCGTGTACACACGGGCACGAGGTAGGTTAACTGGAAAAAGGTCAGTAAACTGCAATCATATATTACAAACAACTCGCATGCGTACCGCGAGTAGTGTAAAATGTGCAGCACGAGCTAGTACACGGAATCAAAATATACGCGTTACGATGAGTACGTGTTTGACAATACGCAATGTTGAAATGTTTTACCGAGTTGCATGCCGTCTGTCTTAGAACAATAATAATGATAAAATGAAAACACGTATCGCGAGTTCACGGTTAATTCGTCGGAAGCACACTGCCGAGCGCTGCAATAGTAATAACAATTATTATTTCCGGCCGGGCTATCGTCGTTAATATCGTGTTCGACAACTCGGCGTTGAGCGTTCAGTATTTTATTTTTATTTTTTAATTAAAACCTATTTCGCGCTTGGTCGTGTAAACACGGAGACGCGATTCGCACATTGCGCGTACGACCGATAAAAGATTATTAAAAATAAATAACAGTTATTGCAAAGCAAAACGATAGTAGTATAGCGTATTTTTTCTTTCGTTTTTAATCGAAAAAAAACCGCCATCGTAATAATAATAATAATGATAATAACAATACAGCTAACTCGTAAACGGTCCGTAATATCTGACAATGGAAGACGGTGACGGTACAGATATTAATATACGAGTATATATATATATATTGTGAACGCGTTGCATACAGGTGCTTGGATGGCGAAGGAAATTGGCAAGGATGTTGATGATGTGATGGACGGACGAAGGAAAAGAACGAGAAAACGGCTGAAAACAGGTATAGAAGAAACTATGAAAGGCAAAAAAGAGCGAAGCGAAAAAAACGACGGCGAACGTTGCTTTATAATATCATACACCTATACCGGGGGTGGTACGGTTAATTATTTTGTGATGAGGGGTGAGCGCGCATTCACACAAACGCACGTTTTACCTGGGTCGGTGTTGGTGTGCGTGTGTGCGATAATATATATAAATACATATACTGTGTACAGGTACAAACATTTATTTAGTGTACTTGTACATCGCATCACGCGTCGATTGTCTCGGAAACGACACTGCCGACGGGTGCGTTTTTAAGCTAATCCGGCCGCCTGCAAATGGGGTGCGAATCGCCGCAGACGGCAACTAAAATATGTTATTACATCGGTGTCTATATACAATATCATACTCGCGTGCACGGCAATATTATACGTAACATACGATCGCGGACTAACGGCACATAATATTGCCAACTCATACCCGCACACGCGCCCCACTCGCGTATTCCATGTGTATCGTCGTGACGGCGTCTGCGTTACAGCTGGAAAACATTAACCCCCGTGCCACCCCCGCTACAGCGAAGCAGTTATAATTGGAGACGCGCAAAGGTTCCCGACTACGGTATAGCGTACGCAATATATTATTATGCACACATACATTATGATATTATATACACATTTAACATATTATCGTTATTATCGTGACACGCAGACGGCCGTGTGTTGCGCAGTGCAATAGTTTTTGACAAGTCGGTTGGCGACACATTAGCGCGCTCATCATAATATGATACTTCCTAGGGATTTCACCCCACCGCCGTTTGTGTACAGGGTGTCCCGCGTGTACTGCTCATATTACAGTACGCGTCCCGAGATAATGAGCAAAAACTAGAAATATTTATGTTTTGAAGTATTCAATTCACGAGTACACGTTTCGGTATGGAAAACGTAAAGGAATAACTTTTTTGTATTATGTAGTTTTCGTTAATGTTTAGAAATGTTAGAGAGACAGTTTTTCTGACGATTTTGACGTTTCGACTTTTTATACTTATCATTCTCGTGGTTTTTAATTTTCTTTTTATACACACTAAAATAGTTGTGTTATAGTGTTTTGATATTATCTATAGGATCTCTTCTCGTTTTCTACGGTGTTACACATTATTTTTCTGTAAACCGAAAAAAAAATATATTAAATATCATGGGATATGATAAATGAAAATCAAAACAAAAGAAATGTAAACATTTTCAGGTAGATAAGCTCTAAAGATTGTGGTTACCTTCAAATTTTTCCAAAATTAATAAACTAAAATGTTATTTTTTTTTTTTCATGTAAATATTTAATACAAATATGAATATTTGAGAAGACCTGAGCGCTACGGTTTAAATATATAAAAAAAAATAAATAAAAAAAAATCACTACTCGATTATATTCATATAACTATTATCAAATCAGGAGTTATCACCATCGGTATAATATCTATTCGTAGCACACCCTGTGTATATTATATTATGTACGATACATGTACGAGTGCAACACGACGGCGCGTTTGAATTGCGTACACCAGGAGTACGTCCACTCCGCCGGGATATTCGGAAACCATCTCTATTTATGTATGTATTATATTATACACGGTCACTGTATTATTGTTCGAATCTCGTGGTATACATAAACGTACGCGTAATCCATATTATAATAATATGTTAGCGTCAAATGTCAATGTGCATTCACCGTACGTACGGAATAACGGATGGCCCAGAGCGCACGGATGTTTCTCTACGCCCCACTCGACTTCAAACTTGCTGACTATGATGCTACACAATATCAATTATATCCGATGAGTACATTCGCGGAACGACCAAAGTTTGCTGCTATCCGATGTTCACTCGACATAATGTCCCGTACGCGCCCGAGGAACTGCACGGATGTGGAATTTATCGGGAAAATGAACGAAAAAAATCGGTAATCATCGGCGTACATCGTTTATAATCATTCATAGTGGCAAAGGCTACTTAAATCAATGTTAAACGGGTACTCTTTTGAAAACATTTGAAATAAGTGGTCACTCTATTTAAACAATAAAAAATTTATCCGGTAACAAGCGTGAAAACCTTCGGTGAAATGTACATGTTTTACTTTTACCCGTAAAATTTCTCTGGTAAATTCACCAAGCTCACACCTCTATATAAGACGCTGTTTGATCCCGGATCATCAAATTTCGCAAAAAATCATTGAACCGAACAGCGCGTTTCGATCGGAAATCGCCAAAACAAGTCTATATAATATACGAAATCGAATCCATCACAGCAGTAATGTGGCGTGTAAACACTATAAACCTTGTGCAAATCGTGGAGATGACATTTCTAAAAATAACTTTCGGACGAGTGATTCGATCCATAATGAGTTACCAGATTCAAAAGTGTTCTTTTCGGACGTGGTGCAGGACCCAACACTTACGAGGACACAATATGAGGGTGTTACCAATGTCCTTTACCCCCAATCAAATGACTAATATAATTTATTATAAACGTCACATTATATTAACTTATTTTTTGATTGTGCAGCTTGTAAATTTATATTTTAATAAAAAATAAAATAAAGAATTAAATGACATATGCCTAATGAGCTGGTTACGTTTACAACATCAGTAATCTTTATTACTTTATGCGTATGCTCTATGGTCTTATTTTATGACGCGTGTGTACGTGCGTTCGCTCCACCACGGGGATGAGTATGTCACGACGACGTCCGACGAGGGTGCAAAAATATGTAATCATAGTGAAACGCGCAGTTTTCTACGTCACGTCGAGCACCGCCTTATTGCGTTCAGTACGAATTAATACTCACCCGCGTGGTATATACATGCTAACATTCAATGTCTCCGAAGAACTCGGTGTTTGTTATTCTTATATGTATTATAGCTGACAATATGTTTTGCGTGGCAAAGTTTTTCCATCAAAAGACACGAGATGTATTCGCTTCAAACCGAGATATAATACGCTCGTTTCTCGGTAGACAACAACCATACAACAATGCACGTTATACACGTCATATTATATTATTTTCAAAAATCGTACAAAAAGTTGTCGCGACATTTTTTCTTTTCGCCCCCCCCCCCTCCCACACGAAACAAACGCAATCTTGTTTCCGGAAATTATCTACTTTATCACGATCTAACCGTTTCAACCGACCTATGCAGTCGTGTTTTGTCGACGTACAGAAATATTATTGTCTCGTTTAAATGTTTTGCAAAATGTCGATGTCGCAATAGATGCAGTATAGTGCCAGGTATGCACACCAAGTGTAAATGCAATTATTCACTTCGCATAACTGTACGAAATTAGTGTTCTTTTTCGGAAAGAATAAAAAGCGAACAAAAGATAATCGATTAATTGCAGCACTCGCAAAAACCAGTGTAACCTTATTATTGTGTACTTTAATATTATGTATATATAATTACTGTTATATAATCCGACGTTTTATTCGACGCGCTCCGCATAAATATTATTAATTCGTGTTTTCGGCGAATAATATTATTCTTTTGATCCGTCCAAATCAGTTTTCGTTTGTTGATCGGAAACGATCGAAGGTTCACTGACTGATATTCGGTATTATATTTTTATTCTATTTTAAGTGTATCCGTTTATTATATATACTAGTTTATGCCATACGATGCGTAAAGTATTTCGGTAACATGGTCATTGGCACTGATTTGATGATGAAGTCTGCAAAACACTGCACGTCCTTCGTGACTGCGAATCCTTTGTTCAGTCAGTGGTGTATGGTCAGACGGAACGAGGTTTTTAGGGTTTATGCCATAATTCACGTCGTCCAGCGATTTACTTAAACAAATTTCGAGTTTAGGTACCAAAGTAGAAAATCGGTTAATATCAAAATGGCACTTTCCATGCAAGCATGTATCTGTCTGATGAGTGAAAATGGCATGTTGAAATACTCGTATGAACTAAAGAAAAACAAACAACTCTCTTATTTGGGTTCATGATATCAATAAAGAAAGAGAAAACTTTGGTGCACATCATACGATATTTAATAAATTACTGTAGTACCTGGTGTAATTGTCTGAATGTTGTAGAATTTAATCTTCGACTTTTGACATTATATATTAAACTAGGTCCAAAATAAATTACAAAAGTTGAAATAAAACTATAGGAAAGTTAAGTGAACAACATTTGTTTTCATATATTAAATTATATAATATTATTTTATTATAAACATCATTTTATTTTGGTTAATTTGGCTAGTAAACTTGTAAAGAATGTCAACTTTAGAAATAGGGAAGCTAAAAATAAATATTTAAAGAGTATCAAACAATAGTGTGGTATAATGTGTGGTATTTGTACTAGGAGTTTCATTTTTATTTTGAACAAATTGACCATTTTGGGATAGAAATTGATTGATTGATTGATAATATTTATGTAACGAGTATGGTAACAGTCGCTTTATTCGCGAGTAAACTTAAAACCGATAATAAACCATTATCGTTCCAACCGTGACCGAAACAAAAGTAATCGCTCAAGACGCAATAGTACACTAGCTCAAAACTGTTCAAATTGTTCTCTTTCATCTGAAAATGATTTATTGTTCGAATCTTTTCGCGCGCACCGGGTGTATTTTATAATTTTATTGACGTATTTGACGCGAATATTTAAGATATAAAAACAAACGGTCTATGCGTGCGTACCCTAGCTAGTGCCTATATTATATGTACTGTATAGATAAACATTATACTGCGCTGCTCGCGAAATTACATTATGCACACATACTGCAATAATAATATAAAAGATATATGTATATTATACTTTTAACAAGGAGTGCGAAGAAATTTTTTCATCACATGCGTACTACGGTATAATTAAACCGAAAAAGGCACGGGCTGTGCGTATTTATAACGGTGGAAAATAATAATAAACGACAACTCCTGTACTCCTGCAACCGTATATCGCTGTTAAAACAACGTGTAAAGTACACTGTGGGTTAAAAAAAAAAAAAAAAACTTACTCACTGCGAAAGCGAATTAAGCTGTTTTTTTGTCGTATAACACTTTAGTGGTATTACACACCTAAGCTTCCAGTTTTGAAAATGTTTTTTAACGAACAATATTATTTGCAAAGTACGAAGGAGAATAAAGTAGAAGGAAAATAGTACAAAAAAGCCTAAACATAACGATATCAACCGGAATTTGCGTTGTTGACTAAAACAACACGCATCTTATAACTTTAAATTAAAATTGCTTTTGGGTATTCTGAAGGTTAAATAAAAAGGTAATTTAAATAAGTATTAAAAGTCATTATTTTTTCATCTTTAATTTCGTTTTTTATTTATGATTTTTTTTCAACTTGAATGTAATATATATATATAATATACGTTCACGTGGAACTGGACGCGAATAAAACGAAAAACGTTGAAAACAATATTTTAACTCTCAAACGCAGTATTTAAACGAATTAAACTGATATTTCGGTAGCAACATTTCAAAATTCTGATTTCTGAAGATAATTTTGAAAAAAACATACAGCAAATTAAGAAAAAATTATATAATCGATCGTGAAACTCTTTTGTCTATTTAGAAACTCAATCGGTGATGGACTCATATAGGTGTGGATTGAGAAAACAGTATATGGTAGATGTAGGAATTATAAAGATAATTGAAAAATATTGTAATATACATCTTTGTAAATGATATAAAAAGAGTTATTAAACAAAAACAAACGGATTTTTGGTTATTTTAATTTTTTTTAACTGTTCGTTTTACATGAAATAATATGTATAATTGTGTATTATTATATTTTATTCGTTTATAATCTACATTCTACATAATATTTTCCATGGACTTTTCTCCGTATTTCGATCACCAAGTCTTATGCAGTATGTCTGTACATTATGCAGTTTCTTTCAGTGGAACAGTAAGCTGAAAACCGTTCGTCATAATGTTATATTATACGAGCATTATAAATTTGTAGAAAAAAGTGAATTCATTTTACTCAAAAATATTCAACTCAATAAAGTCCCGTTGGATGAAGTAAGTTCATAACATTTCCGATTCGGTTCAACTACAATTTCCTCGCTTCATTGGCCGAATCTTCAACATCACCAACTTGCAATAAAGTTTGTTTTTGATTTCTTCATATCCAAGTGATGCTTTGAATAGCATCGATGCGTATTAAGTTTTTGATAATGATGATTATATCGAATGCGATATTGTTATCCGATGTTGCATAAAAGTAAAATAATTAAACACCTCAGGATAACGCATAACAATAAAATAAAGATTAAACATGTACAAACAAGATATTATTATTCATAAGCACTAGTTGCTTTGGCTCTCATATTTAAATAACTGTTGGCAAATACACACTACCTAGTTTTAATTTTAAGAGGCAACTATTTGATCGTGAATTTATTTCAAAAGAGATTTTTTTATTTTAGTGTAAATAAATCAAATGTTTCAGATAAACTATGTTATTTAACGTATGATTTTTATATATAATACAGGGGGTGACTCACCGTAATATTTCGATGAGATAAATCAGTAGATAATAATTTATTTTTGATTTTTTTGATTTTTACACAGTTTAATAAAATTAGGAAACTACATTCTAAATCTGTATTATCATCCCAAAACAAACTCGGAAAAATAATTTTGTAATTGTTCTCATCTATAAAAATATTGATATGAAAATCTTAATGTATCGGAATCGAAAATTGAATAATTTATTTCACTATTTGACCAACTATAAGTTTATATAAGAGAGCGTATGCGTATCAGGAATAAATACTAGCTAATTCAGAAATTAGTATAAACAAGATAGGTAACAGGTTAAACGTTTAAAGATTGATGTATCGATGAACGTTTCTGTCATGATCCTATAGTTATCTAATTTATACCAATTGATTACAATAGTTAATTTAATTACAGATTACTCATACCCTCCCTTATAAATATACATTTAATTTAATGCCTTATGAAATCAATATTCGGTTTTGGACTTAGATCCAGTAACATTTAAACACTAATTGGGTACTTGTACCACAACTTGTTAATCTTTACTTTTATAGAAATGAAAAATGTTTTCATTTATTTTCCCCGGTCTATTATGGGATGAAAATACAAATTTGACTGTAAAATTTAACCTTACCCTCGTATAAAACTGTACAAAACAAATTATTTTTTAAAAAAATTATGATCGACGGAGATATCAGAGCCACCCTCAAGTAGGTAGGAAGTATAAATTATAAATAATACAATTCATTTACTGTTTATCTGAATTAAATAAGGGCTAAAATTTAAAAAAAATTGAAAATTCTTTAAAGAATTTAAATTCAGTTAATATATTTGGTTGTTACTCAAAAAAATCAGTAGTGTGTATTGTAACAGTTATTTTAAATATTTTTAAGATTTCCACTTTATTTCATAGCTAGTCGAGAAATATTTTGAATACTCAAAAGGTGTTCAAAGTTATTTCTGAGTAGAGTTTTTAAATAATTTTTTTGTTAAATTATCCAAGAATATTGTATAAATATTGCATTGATTAAATAATAAGAAATACAAAAAAACTATACTTAGAACAATCTGAAACACACTTCGGAGAAAACAAATATTGCTCAACTGACTACAAATAAAGCGTTACAATATACCGGGACTTATTATCGGATGGTAAAAAGATGTGTTTCTTGCACACTCATGTCCTATTCTTGATAATAAGTAGAAAAGCGATATACGAATAATGATAAATAAATAATAATAATAAATTCGCTGTTACTAATCAACGAGTTGGTCGACTGATAACAGATTTTATACGTCTGTCAACAATAGACACTCGATTAGTCAGCGACAATTATTTATACTACTCGATCCTATAACGGAGGCCTATCATCGATGGTATTACGGAGCGCTAAATCGACATTCTTCAGATCAAGCGTTTTCTGGATCACGGACCGTACACTAGAGGACAACTTCTGCTTGTCCGCGGTCGAGTACTCGTGTAACTTCTCGAATATTCCGCTCTAAAAACATTATTGCACGTGTTAATGCTTTATACATTTTCAACGTATTGATTGTTGTGCGATATATAAACATTATTTCGCATCTTAGAATATAACAATGCAATTTATCACATTTTATAATATTCGTTTTGAATATAATATATATGATGGCCAGCGGTGAATCTTACGTAGTTTATTTCGTGTCCGGTGTGTTTGACGATGACGTATAGACATTCGAGGGATGTTTCTTTTAAAGATTCCACGAGTTTCTCCGCGCACATTTCAACAATTGGAGGTACCAAGACATTCACTTTTAAAAGTTCGCTAATGAATCTAAAAATTGTGCGATAAAAAATGATTTACAACTTTTATATTCTCATCTCTTTTGAAAATCATTGCAATCATTAAATCATCGGGTACAATATATATATATTATATACCTGCAGTTTGCGACGGAATATCTTTTGTAGTCCAATTCTTTTTGGTCAAAATCAGATTGGAGTTGTCTCCTAGTTTCCTGTAACATTATAACCACATATCGCATTGTAGTAGCGTATTTTAATACATCAATAGTTCAATCAATGGTGTATCGAATCGTAAATGAATAGTTATAATTCGAAAGTCGTTCATACTTTATCTTTGCATGATTCGATGACCTGGCGATCTTTGGCCATCAAGCTTTTGCGTGTATACATCGATTCCAACGCGTCTTGGCACTTCGCAATCAGAAGTACTCTAAATGTCGTGTTGGTGTGTTTCTGATCTTCCGAACGTACGTTTTTCAAAACGGAGCAAATGTGCGCGTATTCCGGAGCCAACTCCGGATTGTTCATAGCCTAATGAGTTTATGAATAATAATTAATTTTTGACTGATCTCGAAATAATATATTATATCACGAACGTAAAGAGTTCGCTTAAATTAAATTAAAAATAATTGTTTTGTTTAAATTAAAAATAATTAATATACTAGATAACATGGTTATGAGTGTGTTTGAAACGTGGTTTTTTTTTAAATACCTTTTGGAAAATAATGTCAACTATAGCTTTCAGACGTGCTTCTGTTTTTATCGGGAGCGCGAGCATGCTTTCCGCTATCGGGACCACATTTTTTGGGCTTATGTTGTCCTGGATTGACTCGCATTTTTTTTCGATCTTCTAAAAGAGCAACAGATATTATTTGGTCACATGAGCAATGACTTTCCAAAAATCAAATTCAATATTTACATCGTCTGACGGTGGAGAACTTTTTGTGATCTCGGTCACTCGACCTGCACACGGCCATATCAGGGACGCGTAACTCTTTATGCCACCACTTGCACTTGCAGGCAATGATGGTTTTTTTGGAATGTCTGTGGCTATCGATAAATTATTAGTTTTACCCACGTTGGTCTGGAAGAAAAGAAAATGCATCAAATTAGTGAAATCAAAATAAATATTTAACACAAAAATATTACAACATCAAAGCGTCGTACGTATTTACAATATTTATTGATTTTAAAATGAACCGTTACCTTTTGAATTGCCACCGGCAGTTCTTTTTTCTTCTGCTAATGCAAACATTTATTTTAAAACACAATTATTTCAACGGCGTAAAGAAAGTACATAATTAATATTTTAAGAAAACTAATGGATTTTTACCGTTGACACGGTCTGTGCTAATGGTACGTGTGGAATTGGCCTTTTCGTACAAGGTAGTGTCGTTGTGTTACTGTTCGGCTGTTTAGGACGAGAATTCCTTGGTACCCAGTTATGATCTTTAAGATCTATTAACTCTTCCATCATGAACCGAATTCTCGTCGGGATTTTTGTCTTGTACTCAGAAGACGTGTATTCGTTGAGCTTATTAAAACTGGCTTTCTGTTATTATTGAGAAGTTTAATTAATATAATATGGCGTTTTCAGATATCGATTATTCGGAAATTTGTATCATAAATCTATAAACTCGAAATTATCATACGTGACTTATATTTTTTCCGATGTGTTTAAGAATATTGCAGGCACACTCTAAAGTTTCTTCTTTCGGGGTCTTTAAAAGTTGTTTTAGACTCATCTCCAGAATGTGCCGTGTCAACATTTCCACCTTATACAGCTCACACATGAATCTAAAAATTAAAAATAATTGTAAAACAATTGCTGTACAGGGCCAAAATTATTCATTTTGATCTCATTCAACACGTTTGCGTACCTGCAGTTTCCGACGGATCTTAGTTTGTAAAGGAATTCGTCCTGATCGTAAGTGGACTTCATATTTATTTTTAAGTCCTGTAACAAATTTCTCCCATTGAATTATACGTTCATCGATGGCATCATAGCCGATTAAAGTAAAATTAGAAATTATATTGTCACGTTTACCTGTTCATTGCATAACTCTATATCTCGAAGAGTTTTCTTTAACGCCTCATCGTGGGCGTGCATTTTATTGAGCCTTTCTTGACAGCACATGGTCAATAGCTTTTTAAAAGAAAGTTTCGGCTTGATACCGCCGTCGCACTTAATATCTTTTTTATGCATTTCTGTGCAAACTTGCGCGTATTGTGGTGTAAAATAAGGTTCATCGATGGCCTATATTAAAAAGTATGTTCAGAAATGGTTTCATAACATAAACAATATTAGTCTCTAAAAAGAGCAGGTTTATTATGAATATGTTTGCACGAAATTCGAACATGAATCAAACGTTGCAGTACGTCGTACAGTGGTTCGTTTGCGACTTACTTTTTGGAAGAGAATATCTATGGCTTTCCTAAGGCACTGCTCGGTATCGATAGGCAGTGCCATTATCTGGTCGGTCATCAGGTGCATGTTCTCTGATGACACCTTGTTGAGGATGCCCGTGAACTTTTTTCGGGTTTCCTTCGCAGACGAGCAAAAAAAAAACACAGTTATTCACTAACAGAGTAGCATAGTTGTACAACGGAAATATAATATTTGGCATAAACAGCATTCGACCATCTTCCGAGCACGAAGTGACGTTGCCGTAATCGGATTAATAATATTTTTTACTGTACGCGACGATCGTAATTACTTCTATCTTTTCGTCTTCGTCAGTTCGCGGTTCAACGGCGACCGGGTTCTGCGCCCTCATCCGCGACGGGATCCAAGCTTTTTCGCACGTATCCAATTTTTCCTCGTCGCCTATCGCCAGGGAACAATGGACCACCACCTTTCGTCCCGTCGGTGCGGCCCCTGCAGGGTTCACGGTGCCACCGGACGCCGTCATCGTCTATAAGGTAACCGGATGAAACGTTACTTTCTTACTTTTCGAGACACGCACGAAATATAATTAATGTGAAATAAATAGATTACCGTCGTCGGAGCTCTTGAACTCACCGGCTCCATTCGGGTTCCACGCTGGGGATACTCGGGCTGAACCCGGCCCGTCGGACGTCCGTTTCCCGCGGTTCTAGGGGTGGCTGCCAGCATGCTCCTGGTTCGGCCGTCGACGTTCATGGCTCTGGAGGCTGCATTTCAAATGTACACGAATAATTACGTAGGGCGAACTAAGTTTTTGCGTTCCAATTATACCGCGATTACACGGATGAAAGTAATTACCGTTCGCTTCTACGTATTGGCTCATCTTTCTGTTTAACGTGGATTCTCTCGTACACTTTTAAGCAAATAAGAATAGATGAGAAGAGAGCTACGAATTTAATAACTTGAAAAAATAATATACGAGCTAAAATATTTTCAAATTATTCGTTCGTGGCAATATGGGCTGTAGGATTTTCAAACTGAAGTTCATTTCTTATTTACTCGGACATAACTGCAAATTTTTCGGCGTCGCATAGGAACCGGAAAAGCAGTACTCACAACAAGATCAGCCAATGTTTTAAATCGAGAACTATTAATATAAAGAATCACAAAATCACGTATACAGTTATCACATAAACATGATATTCAATAAAAACGATAATACTACAAGCTAACTTGAAGTATTCAAGAACGTATAATGTTGAAAAATAAAAATAGATTTTCGACAAAGTTGTGACATGTACTCGTAATCAAAATTGCGGTGCGTTCTTTTTTACAAAAGAAAAGTTACGGCTCTGCTCGGTCGATAGAACCCTAAGCTGTGCTTGGAAATAGTCTTAAATAAGCCTCGGGAGCATAATAAATATATGTACTGCTTACGTGATATTATACATACATATATATTGCACATTGTATAGTGATCATTTTTTCCTCCGACGTGTATTCAAAACAATAATGAAGATTATTCATTTTTCGAAATAATAATAATAATAACAATATTATAAAAAAAACAATAACGACGCACTCGAACAACGTTATTTTATTTCCTTTTTCCCTCTCCCCTCTACGCATCCGATAGTACGCAATCCGACGTAATGCACGCAGACCATCTCGAACGTTGTTTTATATTTATCGTTTCGTCTTCAGAGTGTGCGTAATTTGCGTGTAAGACGTTCCGTCGGGTTCGACCGTTGTCGTCAAAACGAAAACTACAAAGACGCCTGCAGAAGCCGCTTCCCAAACCCTCGACGAAAAGCCGCGACGGGGGCGGTAAATGAACTTTCTATGGCTCCTACCGATGACGTACGAATTATCAACGCGATCATCTGTGCGGCGCCGATCGGTACGTCGCGCCGGACGATATAAAAATAAACTAAAAACAAAAACACGAAGATAGAACCCCGTCGAAAATTGAGCGCGATTCGAATCCCGAGGGACGATGATGCAAAAATAAAAATCTAAACTCGTGCGGCCTTCGTAACAATGATACAATAAGGATTCGGGTTATCGCGAAATTCGTTATCTCGAAGACTTCGGCAAACCGAAAAAGCATCGATTAAACGTGATAATAGCTATCCATATACGACCACCATCGACGTTGTTTAAATCTCGTTAAAAGACTTCGACACGAATTGTGTAAATCTTGTCCCCACAATTAGAATTTATTTAATATTTTAATCTAATTCAATATTATTTAATTGTGTATGCACTCGACTTTGCAAGATATTATCATAGTTGAGTGCAGGTCTTTCAAACGTAAAATATTCGTGTTTACTATACAGTATACATAAATATATATTATACGTGAAATGTTTTTCTTAACATTGGTAAAACAAATAAAGTTAAAAATTAAACGTTTTTTTTTTTTTTTTTTAAATGGAGCTTTTATTAAATATTAAGCTCAACAATTAAATTAAAATTGAACGTTAATAGTCTAAGAAGATTCAAGACTATTCAAAAAAGTGAATACGAATAAAAATTTTGCGATTGCAACAATGTGCCATAAAGTATTTCTCAGATAACCGAATTTTCTTAAGCATATCATACGCGTAAATTATTTTAAATAAATTAAGGCGTAATCAATTTTCAATCAACAAAACATGACGTGTTTACCTACGGAACGATTTTTCGATTTTTATTTTGCATGTCTCCCGGACAATCCAGCTAGAAGTCTCAAACAAAACCGGCTCAGTGGGTAAGACAGCTCGTTACCTTACAATAGCCTAAAATCAATTGTAAATGGTGACTTGACTGCGAACCTTCCTTAATCACGCCAATCACAGTTTGATCACATTTAGATGTACATATCTCGTTTACCTATTGTACCCTTATTGCTCACACGCACGTTCATCTCGTACTTATTCAACTATATAAATACCTATAATTTGTACAGGGTGTAAAATCAGAATCTACACAATGCAATATCTCCTATATTATTAGAGATAATCAAAATTACGTTTTTTTTTAAACAACCCTGGGCAAAGCCAATTTTGTCGACAATAGTTTAGAAAATATATGTGTATTATTAAAGAAATAAGAAAATCAACTCTTTTTTTTATAACTTTTATAAATTTCGAAGACAGCCATTTGATATGGCTTATTTTTCTGAAAATGTTTATGCATCAAGTATCATTTTTTATTAACTTCCTGATTTTTAATAATTTTTCTAGCTTACAAGAAAATAGTATATTATTTACATCATTTTAAATAACAATACCATTATCAGAAAACTTTATTGGAATAATGACGAGGTGATAATAATTTACATGTTCACTTTTTAAACTAAATAAAATTACTAAAAATCATGAATCCAATGAAAACTGAAAATTGAATCACCAAGATTTTTAGAAAAATAACCCCTATAAAATGGATATCTTCTAATTTTACAATTATTATTAAATAAAATTGAATTTTTTGACTTTTCAATAATAAAAACTATTGACGGTAAAATTGTCTTTGCCCAGGGGTTCTCGTAAAAAAAAAAAAAATTAATACGGGAGATGTCACTCTGTGAATATCCCGGTGGAACACCCTGTATACGAG
The DNA here is from genome assembly GCA_949715065.1 of Periphyllus acericola. Lineage (NCBI taxonomy): Eukaryota > Metazoa > Arthropoda > Insecta > Hemiptera > Aphididae > Periphyllus > Periphyllus acericola. Next base: position 4,575,467 of record OX454271.1, read on the forward strand.
GAGTCACACGGGAATAATATAATTATAAATTATGTGAACATGAGTTGTACAAAGAATTATTTTAATTTTCACGAGAAATATTCTACGGATAATGCTATGGAGTAGATTATTTATACCTAAATAATCGAGCCAATCTCGTCGTCAAGACGTATAGTTCTCATAAAAATAGAAGTACCTACTGACCGGGACATTTATACAAAAAGACGATTATTCGATAACGCACACGTCAATATTGTGTAACAATGTGATAATTGTTATCAGTAAATTGAAAAAGAGTTTAAACTCAACAAATAATATAGCTATGTGGAATGTAAATATTATGCGCTTGGCGGTATGTTATATAATAAATCAAATTAAAAAGTCAATCTTAAGTACCTATAAAGAAAAAATGAAGTCATGGGACGAAAAAAAAAACCTTTGCATTTTATCAAAGGATAATTCTTATGATTGCAGGTTATAGTAAAACAACGAAACACTTAATTAATTCCCTTTTCAATACAATACACTTGTACAGCTGAAATGTTCAACTAAACAATTAATTACTATACCTCGCAGTCGCTGTAAATCAATAAACTTAAGTACTTGATAATACAATTATAATAAAGCTAAGGTTATCGAATTCCAGACAATACATGTTTGTTTGTAACTCGTCATATTGTACTACGATACTGCAGTTTTTCCGGAGTTGTTTTGACAACAGTACTAGAAAAATGCCCCGTGAAAGTTAAACAATATATTGGTTCTTGTTAAATCATGATACCTTGTTATGTTCACTTTTTAATTAATTTATTGTATTTATCGCTCCGATGATTTATTTTTCAGTTTCGTATTTCCTAGTACACCTTAATTATAATAAAAGTTAGTTTGATTAAACTCGTAAAACAATATAAAAGAGTAGTTGTTGTAGTAGCGGTAGTACTACAGTGTTATTTATTAATTAATAATGCATGGGAATTGGATATTTTTTTAACATTTATTTTATTAAAATAACAGTAAAATGTAAAATTGTATGTCTGTCAACAAAATAATTAAATAAATTACAGAAGTAAAATAGTTATTTAACATCAATACAACTCACACAGGGTATTTAGAACCCTATACATCCCTCTCCCGTTTTACCATAGTTGTGCTACTGCTGAAGATACGAGCAAAAAGTTTGTAATAATATAAATGTAATTATACAATATACCTGTGAAATATTCGAGCTGCAGTGAACTATAAGTGCCTTTGATAAACATTATAATTAATCTAAATACCGTTTGGAGTATAATTAATGAATGAACCGAAGTACAAATACGGTATTTAAATAATAATTTCAATATGCTGCTTTATACTATTAAAAAGCCGGGTATTAACTATTTACAAAAGTTACAATTGAGTTAAAAAGTAACTTCTATAATACTGTATAATTTAATCAGGTAATGCGTAGTTCTTGAGTAATTTATAACTTTGCTCGTTGTTTTTTTTTTCAGAAACGTGAATATAATTTAGATTAAAATGAAAAATGACTATTTAGTCATATGGTTCCCTCTGTTATTTTGATCATAAAAATAAATACGAGTGTTTTTTTTTATATAAGCTAATACAAATCATTTATTACAACTCAGTTTCTTTTAAACAAGTCGCGAAAGTATAAATATTAATATTTGGTCTTCAAATAAAGTAAAATAAGCACTCGTTTTAATAATCACTGCGTTACGTATTACATCTAGTTAAAAAGCAAAACAGAATGGGACTCAAATATTTATTTATTATTTCATATATTTATGAGTTGCAAGCCAAACGCTGAAGTTATTTGAACAACCCAAGACGTAAAATTAATGAAATCCCAAATACAATTACCGTAATCAATTTTAATATGATTTAAAACGTTATATTATCAGCTGTTTTATCCGTCTGACTTTATGTTTTTATTTTTGCAAACTGTTTTTCGTATTGATATGCTAGTGTACATTTATAGAAATATTGCGATTTACTAATTATTTATCGGTATGACTTTCAGGCGAATAATGGAAAACCGATTGTAAGCTGCTATGAAAAAAGTGAATTTTTCGCCTATTTCATAATGCGTTTCGCGTTACTATTGACTGACTTTGAAACGCATACGATTCCGGAAAGTTTAGAATGTATTAAGTTAATGCCGTTGTGTTGACTGCACTCGATATACGATATCGCGAGACATATATAGTTTGAAAATACGACCGATAGCAGCAATCTCGATTCAAAATGTTTTCGAAATTGTCACTCCGTTATAAAATGATCCGCTTCTAATGCCCGTCTGCCACATCATCATCGACTCTGAATTATTCCAAAATCAACAACGATAATTATTGAACCAAGCAAACTATTACCAGACGGTGCTTGATTCGTGCTCGTGTACCATATTGTAGTGTATCTACAGGCCGTATTTCAAATGATATCCGCAAATGATGTGCGGCCATAGATTATTGACGTTTACAGAACACTGGAGTAATGCAATCATCGTGGCGCCAAAATGAATATCAATCACTATTCGTCGGATATCTAACAATTGTATTTTATAATACGTTCTACACTATCGAGTTGTCGTCAAAATGATTTGATCAAAATCTCGGATAAAGCTATTATAATGGTAACTATAAAATTGATAACTATAGCTAACAGCCCATAATAAATGTATATAATTTCTCGACTTCTAGACCCGAATAAATTATACACTCCTACGAAAGGTAAACATCACAATAATGCAATATTCACTACACCTGCGACAGCTTTTCGAATTTAACTACCCACGGGCGTTGCACTGAGTTGTTACACAGAGCCCGACATGGATATTACCGGGAATCGTCTTTCCGCTAACGACTTTCGTGAGGACTTGACAAAACTTCTTTATAAAACACCGTTTGATGGTCTAGAAAAATTGTGACTTATGTGACGTGCTTTTAATTTCTTGGAATTAAATTGCTTACGTACACTCTATAAATAGGTACTTATAACGTCATATTTTAAATAACGTTTTGAAAACTGTGTATTGAGAAATCAAAAGAAAGTCAAGTAAGAATTTTAAGAGACGACAAAAAACAGGATTGTATTCCTATAATAGTAAGTATAGAACTATATCGTATTATTTCGAATAATAGGTAAAATAAATCACATCAGTTCAACATTGTGTGTTCAATTGATTATTAGAAAAACACAAAAACCACGCTGAAAACTTGACGTCATCAGCTGTTGTTCGTGAAACCCATTGATCATGGCCGTTTTCTAAAATTGTCCGTGACTGGTTAATTTTGACTATTAATTGCATTTGCAATGCAGTGAACGTTTAGTTCAGTCATAGAAAGTAATAAGAACACTAACTAACAGAATTATTTATCGTATTAATTCAACGAGATGATATAATGTCTGCCCATTGACTGGAGTCGAGTTTCGGGTATGGTATTCTAACTTAGAAGACGAATCAATGTTCAAAGTTGATTCTTACTCTGTAAGTCCAATAGCCGGAACTACATCCTGGGAAACCATATATTATTTAGAAACGTTTTCAAATAGAAAACAATGTTGTTAACCAACGCTCCATTCGGTTTTCAAGTGTTATGCAATATTTATTATTCTGTATTCAACGTGTCACGGGTGTAAACGCATTTTTAATATTGATGTCTCGTCGACCTTTGAGAGTTGGGGTGGTAATAACACGCGATGCCGAACACTTACCTCACCTAACCAAGGCTTAATGACAACAATTTAGCCAGCCGCAGCCAAAGCCATCGAATTTCTTTAAAAGTTTAAAACTATTGGATATTCAATGTTCTCAGGTTAATCCATAGATCAAATTATTATAATATAATCGTATAATATACTACGATATAATGTACAACTAATATATTTGATCAATATAGTTAAATAATTTTTGAGAATTATTATTCTGTATGGTATGACGTTCGGAGTTAGAGTATTGTATGTAAAGTGTCGTGTATAATAATTGTTACGTTTGATACGAACAAATAACAATTTATGCATTTCAGAACAACAATATTTATTAAGCTAGTCAAACAAATCTTGATTGTTAACATAATTCATGTTATTAAACAATAACTAGTGAACAACGAAGTGTAATTTAAGGTAGAAGTTTTAAACACTTGTAATTTTATCAAAAAAATATTTAAAACTTTAAGTTACTACGAGCTAGTTCCGTATTACCGTTCCATAATCGGTCCATTGAAATTTCTAGGAAAAATTCAGTACCGGACAATAAAGATAATAATAAATTGTCACGACTTGTTACGTACATTTAAATGTTATGTACTTAATCGTAAGAAAATTAAACCGCGAATTGAGGATTTATTACTTACGGTTAGAAACTTTCTTCGCGGATTCCGAAAAGTATAGCGAAAGTATAAGTCACGGCGTTTGATGTGTTTTCCGAATTACCGAGAAGCGTATACAATAGTAATAATTATTATTATTAAAATTCAGTCGGAAATCATCGAGCTCTATTCCTCATAATCCGTTCCTAGACTTCCACTATTGCTCTTCGTAGTGGTAATAATAATAATAATAATAATAATGATTATGTGGTACAAGGGTAAAGGGCCTGTCACTACCCGATGCTGCGATATTACCGTTTATTGACAATACGTATAATCATAATATGCCAGCACTATCTGCGCACTATTAATGCATTAATGACATCGTCTAAACCTCGGTGACAATTTGATAATATATATTATACATGAACACGCAATACGCGTAATGCGAATATATATGTATACGTACTCGGCTTACTAACGATCTATTATTATTATTAATATTATTGACGTTTTAACCGAGTGCACATATGTTTTAATATTTCGTGTACAACACGCTATAATGCACGTCTATGTAGGTACTGTTATAGGACGAGAGTAGTAACGGACATAAATCATTCCCAATCGAGTGACCACAGCTACTAGTATATATCGGCATCTTAAGCCAAAGGGTAGTGAGCGACGATACATAAATGTTATAGTAGTTTTACTATAATCCGATATATATCCGAATCATATCTCGCTATTTATATCATCATCGCGCTTTGTCGAAATGAACGGATAAGTAATTGAAACAAATTGTCCTGTATAATCCAATAAGCTAATGGATAAAGTGCTACGGCACTTACCACAAAACATCTCAAAACTCGTTAACGTATATGTGCTATTCGGTTAGGAGTGCAAGATACATCGATATCGTTGTTTACCTAGGAAAACCGTACTTAACGGTATCGACATAAAAACCGATCGTATACGGTTAGTTTTGCCGACAATAAGCGGAAATACCGTATGCGAGAATAGTGGGGCTACATATTAACCTTAGGTACCTTTAAATGCAATGGACAGCAGTGGCACCGTACTTCTAAAATAGTATTCGGGCTCAAAGTCTCAAAGTATGAATTATTTACATGTCTGCATATTATTTACAACCCATGTATTAATTTTGATCCTCCACTTTCATCAAGTAATCAAACATATTGTTTCGATCTGAATTACAAACGTCAAACGATAACCGTTCGGCTCCCTTGTTATCCCAACTACATTTTTAAAATGTTGGTCCAACCATAATTTAAACAGAGTTTTTTCTTAGTGCATATGATTGATACTGCTCTTTTTCTTGAAACAATTCATATAATATGTACGTATACGTTTAATTACGTTTATTATTTTTTTTTATTGATCGGAAAATACAAACCCGCCATCAGTCACATTAAAGTATTACAGTAATGATATGTCTACACATATTTACAGATTTTTATAAGTATTTACATTTGTGAATTGTGTTGTATAGTCCGGATGTTTTTAAAAATGTTAATACGAGTTTATTATTTGAGTTTTCCTCGATCTCCGATCCCAGTGCGGTATCCAGGCTCAGATCCATTCTGGAATCCCGGCGTTCCTTTTCGTACCCGAGACATGTGTCTCACCGTCAGTTTTACCCCACAGATCTCACATGAGGGGGCTTCTTATTATTAATTCTAATAAATTCTTATTCTTTCTTATTAATAAATATGTCATGTATGATGTATGGTATATATCTTTGCTATACGGGATCGTCAAAATCGCCTTAAAATATTACGAATATTTTGACAAAATAAATTCATACTTCAAATGTAGTTCTCATTTTGGCTTATATTATGACATTAGTAGAATATTGTAATAAAGAGTACATTCAGTAGTATATTTTTTCGTCGTTTCGCGTTATTTGTACTCGTGTGCCTCTGAATCGATGTCGGTCTGTTCAAATTCATCAAAACAATATCCAATATAGTTTATACTGTTATGCGACATTTGCTAAATTTACGTTTGTATCATTTACAATCACGTTAAAAACCCGTTCATTTGCGAACAATTTTTTAAAAGGAGAAAAATATTACGTACACTATTATCTAGATTATCTATATTGGAACGATATTGCGGTGAGGGTCTGTAGGTCTGTAGCAATAAATTACGAAGGCTGTGCGCGTTGGATTATTTTTTTATTTTTAATTAATTCTGCTTATTGAAAAATGTGTAACAAATAAATATGCATTTTAATAACTATACAAAGTACAATATAAAATTCATATTGTTTTCGCAAAAGAAATCGGACACGTTTGCATTGTTTTTAATTAAACGGTGCAGGCCCATATCTATGCTCGCACTCCACCCTCGTATAATATATAAATATATATATATGTAACATGGCGTTCAGTTTTTATTACAACTATTGCCATCGATTTTTTTGCTTTTTAATCGAAAACGTTTCACGTGCAATATGAAAATATGATTAGATTTGTTTTAAACGCGTACATAACAGTCCGCCTTGATATCCTGATAGGAACATATCTGTAGATATTATTTTTTCTTTGTTTTAGTACAGTAGAAAAGGTCCGCACTTAACGCACTTATATTGGTAAATGTGTGTTTTTATTTGCTTCACTTGTGAAACAAATGATGTGATTTTCAATAACGGTGCATTGAAATTTCAACATCGTAATTTTCACCACAACTTGTACATTACTATACAGTATTTATATAGAAATTGAAACTCACAAAGCTATATTTCCCAGTCGGCCAATGGATTAAAATACAAATTTATCGACAAGTGGTCGTGTTCTGTTGAACTGTACTAAAACAAAAACGAATAACGTCCACGGAGATATTTCCATCGGAATATCATGAATAGGTTATCAAATATTCACCGAGTGTATATGTATGTACGGTCATAACGTCTACATAGTCGGACACACAGTAGGATAATATAACTTTACATAGGATAGGTCTGCTACAACATTTTAAATCAATAATAATTTATACGAACTTGCGCCCGTATAACAGTTCGTGTTCGAAATCGCTCGACGCTCGCAGTTGTGCTAAATCATTTTGCGTATAATGTGCGATAGTGTTTTTAGCATTTCAGGAATTGAATCTATTATAATTATAGTAGTGATTCAACACAGAGTGATATCTCGAAACGCTTGCAAAATATTATAATGCATTAACAAATTATTATTATTACCAATGTTATCATCCTCGCTGTGTTTACTCATCTCTGATATTATAAGCGGGTCAAAGGAAAGATAAAGCGCGAGTGGCTATATAGCCTATATATGCACGGTAAATAAACCCAAATACACTGTTATCATCTCCTATTATGCTGTTAGTTTCGTTTGAAGTGGTCTCATGTTGATGCTGAGTAATGAAAGATCTACCAGACCCGGTACGCAATAATAATTGTTACGATTACCGCAGACGCTAATGACATATGTCAGTGGATGCGACATTTGACGACATAAAATTAAAACCCTTGATCGCCGTTCAACCGTAAGAATTTTGTATTGTTCAGTAGAAATCAGAAGTCTAGAGACGATTTCAGTGTTTATAATTTAAATGTGAAATATAAGTACACCGAGAACTACGGTACGCGTTTTCGCAAACGATTTCATCGTAACAGTCGTAGGATAAACCATGATTACTGTGGATACTTCAATAGCACAAGGCCAACGGAGCTTAACTATAAATAGGAGAACATTTTTTTGGGGGCTGCCGCACCAGCTCAGATTTATCTCGATTCAAGAACTTATTTCATTTGCACGGAAACATTTTTAGATGGGTACTCGTTATTTTTCGAAATATTTTCTATATTTTATTAATGCGTAATAGATTAATTCTGTTGATATACAAGAATATAATAACCCGTTAAAACGAATTGGTAGATAATAATAAAAATATGTTCATTCTTCGTTCCGTCCTAGCTTTACAATTTTTTTCAAAAACTTTAATATTATAGAAGCAGTGCTTTGGTGAAGCGTTAAACAGTAATCTGTAGTACTAGTAGGCATTAATAAAAGCGTTTATGATTAATAAGTGATTGCTGAAGTTAACAGCAAATCGAATAATTTTATTTTTTTAAAATATAAACGATGTCAAGTTATATAATAATAAGTTATACGTTATAGCTTATACGCTTATATTATTATAAAAGCTTGTGCGATAACGTCAATTCCTCTTTCATCTCTATGGTGGTGTAAGATCTACACAGAGTGATTTACATCCAAGACGATGAAAAACAACGGCCCGTGTGAACTATAACCTGATAACGTGAGTTGATGTATCAATAGTTTTTTCAGTGATCAAGATCCCACCCGTATCACAGACAACAGTGAGATTCGACCGCTGTAAATGAAATCCATATTAATATGCATTTGATTAATTATTTGAGTTAATTTATTTTTTCGGCATAAAAATCATTGTAACTTTTAACAAAGATCTCCGTTTAAACTTTTTAATACTATACATAAACGGCAAATTAGTCAATAATGCTTTCGTGTACAGTCTCTATGTAGTTCCGGCGTGAAGCTATAAATGGCCTATATTTGACCTGGGCTTAACGGTTTCGTCTACGATAATATAGTATTGTCGGTGTTGTTGCGGGGCAGATGCGTGACAGACATTATAGTAATATTGAACAAATGAAATCAGTTCAAACACGCCAATGTCAAATAATAATTTGCATGATAAATTCATTATTCATAATAATAATATATATATATTGCACAAGACTGTCAATGACTCCGTGATCCCGGTATAAGAGCCTGCGACGGGGTGTGCCGCGAAATAAAATATAAGTTACGAATTTGCAGAACTGTTTTTTCGTAAATGTTTTAAAAGTTATTTCTGAAGGGGCGGGGCGATGAGGAAAATCATGAGACAGGAATAAACGTTAATAATAATCGTTCTTTGTAGTTTGTGCCCTCGCCGCGGCCGCCGCGCTTACAGTGAGCACAGTAATAGCCGCTTACGTACCTATATTATGTCGTACTACGCGTCAGTCGCACATTATATTATTAAAGTATACACAACATTTATGCCACGGACGGACGTACATTATGTGCGCGTGTGTGGCAGTCGTTCTTGTGTACAACATATCCGTATGCGGTGGTATACGCGGTAACCGACCGGGTTCGACAAGGCGGCTGATTAATGGTTTAAAACACGGTGGCGGCGTCGTCGTGCAATTATAAAAGTCTCTTTCGTTAATTGCTCGTCCGGTGCCCGCCGTCCATCGTAGGTACCTACGTACAACAATAATAATAACGACACGAACATCGAGTGTATGAATAAAAAAAAAAAAACTCGTGGGCTCATATATATATTATATATTATATAGATATATAGGGAGAAAGAGTGAGACGTAGTGACCGGGTATAAGGTCGTGGTATCCTGCGCACTCGTCTCCGGGACACAACGTATATGAATTTTTCGTGTACAACAATAATGCCGCACACGAGCCCGGTCGACGTTAAATTAGTCGTCATGTATGTACCTACAAAACGTATATTGTATACTTATATTATATATTTGTACGTTCGAGGTTCGTCCGGGGTTGAGCACGCCGACGGCGGGGAAGAAGACACGCGGGTCAGAGCGATGATTAATAACGACCGGCGAAAAATCCTTATTTTCCCTCCATCCTTCACACCGCGGTCGTCCTGCGAGCAACTACGACAACTACGTTTTTTTTTTTTTCCAACGCTTTGTCGTAATAATACACATGTACGGACGCGCGAGTGCTATACGTTTATTATAGCCTATACGTACGAGGTACACACCACGTGGACGAACGTTATATTATTATTAAAATCACCGCATTGTTATCGCGGGATCGGATCGGATGGAACAGAACGTACATTATATAAGTACTGTCGTGGTTTATCGTAATACGTTCCCACGGGTCAACCGCGGTCGTGTTTGTTTTCGGCGCGACATGTCGCGTGCGAGCATATCGTCGAGGCGTACGTATAATATAGGCAGTTAACCTCCGACATCACCGCGCGCGCCGAAAGGATCCGAAGGATTTCCGTTTCGGCTATCGGCTGCACCGGATCGCGCGGTCTCCCCGATTAGAACACGACGCCGTCCGCTGTGTCCGCTGTGGCGCGATACGATTTATCGTCGTGGCGATTGTATGTACGCACAACGTGTGATAACTATGCGCCTCGTCATCGACGACGAGACCTTTTCGCGTTGACCTATCACTTCAACGGCCCCGTGCGCGAGATGCCCACCGCCGACCGACCGTCGTCGTCGTCGTATATTTGGGCCCTTCAGACGAACGCTTTTTCCAGCGCTATTGGAACGTGGCATTCCAAACTCGCGGCAAAGAGTGCGCGTTTAAACATAATTTATCCCACAGACTTAGATCGTGAGTATTCTGATGCGGTTTATCCTTGAATCTTGGAGTGTGGTTTCATTTAAACGTACACGGTTTCTCCACACACCAAGCAGTTATGGTCCTATCAAATTCAATAAAATGTCAAATGATGCAGAATCCATTCTAAGATAATTTCTAAAATCATCTGGGTTATTTTTTTATTATTTCACTGGGTAAAGGTATATGTCCAAATTTAGCTTTGTCCAGTATCCAATTTTTCACCCATTGTGATCTCTTTTTTCTTTGCTTTGATGTTGAGATACTTATAGCAGCACACGCGATTGCCAATTGATTTTTCTTGTACATTCTATGATGAATATAGTATATTAGTAGAAAAAACAAAGCTAAGACGCTTAGTACCACTGAATAAATAATAATAAAATTAATTTATAATAACAATTATTATTATTTTTGTGATAACAAACCCATCATTTGATAATTCACTGCAAAAGTGTTGGTATTTTCAACACGCCACACGCCACGTCATTCGTGCGTGAAAGTCACTGTTTTAGCCTTTACACAGCCACGCTTTCCTACATTCCTAGACTACCGGGTAAAGAATGAGCTCCTGGAGTGTTCGTTAATTTACTACCACACTCATAGCCTATCCGTCGCGATTGACTGCATGCTTGGCGCGTAGTATTGGCGCGCGAGAAAAAGCGTTCGTCTAAAGGGCCCTGTTGTCAGCAACACGTCGTTGTCTCGGCCCCGCGATCGTCCGGCCACATCACCGATCGGACGGATAATGAGGTCACGGAGTGGGTCCGACCTGCGTGGTGTACCGTATCGTACGTGTACACGGAATATTGTAATAATAATGATAATAACAACAACGCTCTTGATGCGAAACCGTCATTATAATGTATGAACTGTAGAGTTTATTAGACGTGCACGCGTACGGATACAGTATTATTCGATATAAAACGGGTGTCGAACAATATCGATAAAACTATAAAATAAATATGAACAAACGAGTAGACAAAAAGAACACAACTTAGGAGAGAACTTAACTGACGAATCTATCGGATCGGTATAATAACGTAAAAAAATGTGTAAAGCTGTATAATGGGTTCAGCGGTCGAACCTCGAGTTCGATTAAAAAAACAAGTAAATACAATTCCGTATCAATAAATGGTTACAAATGTATCGGTTCAATAATATGGTTTAAATGGTTTCAGACCAGAATAACGTCATTGGCGTTATCATCTGTTTTTTTATGGTATTCTCTTGTGTTATGGAATAAGAAAAATCGAGCTTTGTGTTCCATTATCGGATCCGTCCCACATTCACACGTTGTGCACGTCACTTCGAACAGTCACCATTGCCTCGGGTCATCATTTGTGCAAATGGGCAAAACTGCAGTTGGATAGTATATTATTATGATGCGTGTACACTGTACGTGTTTTACGTGCGCGCGCGAGGTCGGAGGTCGTTTTAGTAAAAAAAAAAAAGGTAGAAAAAAGGTGATACTCTAAGAAGATTTGAAGTAAAGAAAACGACCGTGGTTTAGCGTATACCTGTACGAATGGTATATAGCTGGTACGTACATTCCGGAATAAATAATTTATTTAGGACACCGCCGTTTTAATGCCCCTGCAGACCAAATCGCACGTGTTAGGAATACCGACTACGTGCAAAAGTTATCGCGATGATATTGATACTGCACGAAAGTGAAAAGATTAGTCGAACAGAATAATATACGTTTGACGTAATATTATATTGTCCATCATCCGTAATAAACATTATAATATGTTACGATAAACGTGTTTACAATAAAATATACATTATATAAACCGTAGTTTCACATTCAGCCGCAGCTCTTTGCAAACATGTACGATAAGATTATAGTTGAAACGAGATGGCCGATCGAAAACGCGGAACTTATTAGCACAAAAATAAAACAAAATAATAAAAACGTAGCACTGTAGCGGAATGTTAAAATCAGTTTATGCATTTACAATAAAGATTATACACGGTTTTTTTTTTTTTAATCATTTCACATTTTGCTTTGTTTCCATGGTCTATTTGATCGTTTCATCGCTCGAGTAATATCCGAAGTACTATTGTAACAATTATATATAATATAAAATACTTTTATGTTGGAGTATTGTACTCGAACGGGACTCCGTGTCATTAGCACGGTGAGCGTGAATTTAATATCATACTCTCAACACATACGTACGCGATTGTCGTGAAATCAATTGATCAGAGAACGCGTGGATAAGATATTATTACGTTAACAGTGTAGTCAACGTAAAATTCTAGCAAATACATAGTAACAAATCCACGTGAAAATCTTGAGCGAATTCTATCTTCATAACGGCTTTTCGAAAATTGTGGAAAAGTCTTTGCGAACAAAAACACATAGGTTTTGTTTCGCCTGTAAGTTCAAAAAAATCCATGTACAGCCGAAACCCAGTACCTATAATGAACCATTTTTTCTATTCCCGTGGCAACTTTACCCGTGAACTCGCTGTGGTCTAGATAGAAAACGATCTGCTATGTAGCACTAGCTCCCCAGCTGCAGTGCACGAGCAGTAATATATTATTACAGAGAACACATTTCAAAACGGTACGTACAGTTAGAACCGAATCTCTCATCGTTCCCGTGCGTGTGTTCTATGGCTAACAAACGTGTAACAAACGTATTTCAGAAGTCCCTCGTACGCGTACGTCATAACGAAAAGTAACGCATCGTACGGCCATTATATACGACGACTTTCGCCGTTTCCGAGCGTCTCTATTTTATAGTTCGTGACGATAGTCTATTGCAGAATATTTAAAACATAAGCCACGAACATGTATTTATTATGTATGTGTTGTCTTGTTGTCGTTAACCGTAGTGGAAAATTGGCTTATCGATCAACGTCGGGATAGAATTTTTATCGGCTGGCACGAGATGACGAACGTGCAAGGGAGTAGACGCATGTAGACGTCCGGAGGTCATTTCCGAAGTGGGTTCACAGTCGTTTCCAAATTTAGTAAGCTCCTCGGGACCCGCCGCCGCGGTCGTGATCCGTCGGTCTGAACGGTGATTTGGAATTTTTTTTTAATTTTTTTTTTCCGGCCCACCAAACTGTTTTACACACTTGGTGCAATTATACGACGTGTAAACATAAATTCGCATGCGCGTATACGAGTCCTTCGAAGTTAATCTACCCGACAAACGCAACCGAAGCGCAATAAACTCGATTGTCCGTCAAACTCTTTGAAAGTGCAATACGTTTTCGCCAACCCCGAACTACATTAACCCTGCACCCCCTGTTGCGGGAGCATCCGAATAGTTTCCCGTTGAAATAACTGCAAGCCGCGAGAGTTACATGTATGATACTATACTATGATATTAATCTTGTCACGCATACTTCGTATCGCGAAGTATATATTAATCCAAAGTCTAGATTAATATATATATTTATCTAGATTCTAGGTTCTAGTCATTTCCACGCGGTTGTCATCTCCAAATCAGGGTTTCTTTTTTTTTTAATCCAGCAGAAACTTTTTATCGATTGTCAACCGGATGATTATGTATTGTACACCCTGCAGAAACATTCTACACTCCTGATAAAATTATGAACATTGATTGCACCACATCGGTTCCGTGCGAACGAGGGGCGAGGCGTGGAAACATTACATGGCACGACCGTTCCTTATTGTTTATTATACTTTTGTATCACTATTTGTGACATTCAAATATCAAACACATGCTCGCTCATCATTAACGGTTCTAAACTCCTAGGCTTGTGTTCATCTTTATAATTGTCACTCAGAACATACAGCGCGTGAGGGTGGTGATTTTAATTAAATTTGATATGATGCGATAAAACGAAAATAAGCAACGAATATAAATTTTCGGATAACAGTATTAGTTATTTAACCATCCGACATTTTGATGTAATGTTTTTAATATTCTTACAAATAATCAAATTCAATAAAATCTTCAAAGTGTCGACTAATCGACCTCGATTATGACATAGATATAAAAACAGAAACATCATCAAACTTATACTTCTATAATACTCAAAAAATAAAATAAATACTTAGTGACACTGAAATGTCTAAATATTATAAAGGGAAAAAATGTTTAGCAAATCATATGAATCAGGTTTTTATATAACTGATAGAAAAATCTAGACTCACGGTTTTCGAGTTTCAGCGTAAATAATAATATTATCAAACAATTAACGTTTTATTCTGCAACTAACATTTTTAAAACAATCATAATTGTAATGTATTATAGATTATTGTTAATGTTTTACACGTGTTTTCTGTTAAAACCATTTTATAATTAACTTTTTTTTAATAAGAAAATGAATACAACCATACGCAATACGCAACAGTACGCTTGTAAATATAACGCCTGTGGTGCATGCAGTGAGTGAGCATTGTATAGAATACCCATTCTGTTTATGATAATTTCTACTTGGCGTACTTATTTTAAACACTGTAAACACCGTAGGGAATTTTACATTTTATTCACATTGTTCATTAATGCATGGACGTACGCAATTATTAAATTATTTTGAAAAACTCAGCACAATGGTAAACTGTATAAGCGTAATGTATACGTTTTAAAAATAGTTTATTTTATTCACACGCGCAACTACATAATATCTTTTGGAAAAACAAACTAATGAATTGCTATATAATAATATATGTTATTATTGATGGAAAATATTCGCTTTCAAACGCGCATCTTAGGTACAATCCGTATTTTTAATCATTGTGAAAAAACAATGTTGTCGAGCTCCAGTAAGAGGTAAAGTAAAACATGTAATAAAAAAAAAACAACCCTCCTCAATTGCAATTCCCATCAAGTGAAAATAATTATATAGGATCGAATTGGTGTTGTAAAATAGTCGCTTTGTTTGAAATAACGCACTTTATAACTAGACTTAAGAGAGATAATCCACTAAATTAAAGTACAAGGCTAAAATCTTTGACCTTAATTAATACAATTACAAATAAATCGGTAGTTGGATTAAAATTTCGTGATTGGTTTCTTTGACACTGATCGATTAAACAACACTTAATCGATTATTCAGTCGATTAGATAACGATTAATGTGCCTTAAATGTAATTAATTACTTGTCTGAGCGCAAACACTGGCCTAGTGTAATATACAACTCATTACCAATACAACTATGTGTACGCGTTAACGAAGAAAATGAAATTTTTTTTGAACCTTGGATAAATGTACTCACCTTAGTTAATCGTCCGAAGGCAGGTATATTACTTATGGTGGCGGATCGATGATGATATTACGCGTTATTTTTATGTCACAAACAAATCGAAACTGATAAACATTTCGTATCGAAATATATTATATAGTATCTATTAATATGTACCTATTTAAATGTTCTCGACAAGATTTAAAAATCAAAGCCGAATCTGCATTGGATGCAAAGCGAGCAGTGGTGTTGTCGCAGGTGACGGACCCCGCGATTTTTTCAAACGACATTCAAATTCGAATCAGAAGTGGAAGCGCGGAATGATAATCACTAGACCTGGGATTGTATACGCTCGATAAAGTATTGCGTATGAATTTATGCACTTGTTAATATTCAAACGAGATGTAATAAAATTTCAATAACTACAATGATTGATTTACTAAGAACTCTCATCGATGACCGAATGAGGAAAAAAAAGTTTTGTATTCTCGCAAAATGCTAAATTACGAAAACGAAATATGCGCACGATTGGAAACACCGATTCGGGTCAGAAAAAGTCAAACACTTGCGTGGGTAGTGAAATAATATGCTCTCGTGCAAACTCAAAATAAATGATTTCACGTTCAGTCGCAGCGTATACGTTCGGAAACGCCTCTTGCGCTCGTTCAGTATAATACATCGGAACGGAACGCGATAAACCAAAAAGAAATGCACGCGTAGCGATACATAAAAATCCCGGTCCTAATGATCTATAAAGCCATTAGGATATCGTACAGGGTGCACGTGATATATCTACTGAAAATCGCCGAAAGTGCGCACTGCGATCGAATATATAGTATGGTATATTATATAGTATTTATTTTCTTTGTCCGACATCACAAACGGTAATTAATTCCCCACGAACATGTTATAATAATATTATATTCACTGTCGCGCGTGGGTTTTAATGGGCGCGCGGTCGGACTGTGCACTCTCCGGTGAGTTCGAATAATTATAACGCGACCGGTCGGTATGATTGCTCATATAATATATTATTATAACTGTAACTACTATTATTATTATTATTATTGTTGTTGTAACACAGTCGCATGCGTATGCTACAAATATAATACAATAACGCGCTCCTCGGGGACGATCGGCATCGTTTTCCGAACACGCGAGGTCTACCTAAATGCACTTTATCGTCGTCCGCCGAGGGACGTGTGGAAAAACGCACGCGGTTCCACCGGTGCAAGGGGTCGAACATTCTTCGAAGCGACGCATCCTTTTTCCTGTTCAACCTGGACCGGGCCGAGCGGTTTGGCTGGGAAGTGAGGTAAGGTAGGAGAGCCGCAGGGAAGTGGACATCGCGGCCGTTGATATACTGCTGCGAGTGGTCTCGATATGTATCGGTCGATTCAAACAACTTTATTTCACGGGATGAAGCGCACGAATATAATTGAACGGTGTTTGGAAGACATGGTACAAGTAAAAAATGAATTAAGTGTTCTAGGAAACAAAAAACCCTTCCGAATAAAAATTAACTTTTTAAACAAAATATATTTTCGCTTGATTTTAATTTTGTTTTTAAATTTATAAAATTTGTAAAAATTGTCTACAAAACGAATGTATATAAAATGAACATGACCAAAAATTACTTATGACTTTTAACCTAAACATCGTCCAATTGGCAATTATACTGTACACCTGATCGAAGTATTAATATATCTATAGCGGACATAATTTGTACTTATACCGAATTGTTACTCAATCATCGAAAGATTAGGCACGGACACGAGAACATTTGGTTTTGAGATGTTTGGTACATAATTTAATCACGGCAAACGGTCTGAAACCTGCAATCGCGCGAAATCAAAACTTAATTTTATCGTGGATACGCTGCAGTGACATATATTTTGATAACTTTTTTGGGCGACGCTCAATTTACGATAACATATACCAGGAGTCAGAATGTGTAAGTATACTTTTATTTTATTTCAGTAGAGCTGTACTCTTTTCCTTTCACCAGTCTCCTAACACAACCAAACTTTCACAACTAGATAAATACAATAAATATGTATCCTTCATAAACTGTTCGAACAGCATCAATTATTACTTTCAATCAAATTGGAAACGGATTCAATACGTCTGTTTTTTGCTCATTTCCGTGAATTACTTACATCGATGTAGCCATTGTAATTTGCCTGTTCTCCGTCACATATAATCATTATTATGACAATAGATCAATAAGCTTTATGTACTTAATTTTATTGTTCGATCATTCACCTTCTAACGGTTTCTACATCTTTACATATTTTAAAAATGTACAAGTCTACAGCAATAGTATAAGCAACTATAATAAAGTGATGGGCACAATATTTAAACATCAATAAAACAAACATCGTCTCTTGGTCGGACGGTATAATTAATAAGCTGGATTTCATTAAACAAATACATTTATATACTGGAAAACGTTTCTTACTTGAATTACATTATACTTTAAAGGTTCTTGAGTTATTTTTCTTTATTTTTAGATTTTAAAATAACGTTTGAAGAAGAAAACACGCGATAACTGGTGACTGAAATTGAAATTGTTGCAATGACCGCGACCGTGTACGTGAAATACATCTTCCGATCCCGTCGTGCATATTTACGAACAAATGAAAAACAATAATAATTACTTACGACGCCTTATTAGCGCGTTCCGGATGATATCGTTCTCCCCTGGTGTGCAGTGAAAATATTCAACGACAAACAGTTGTTATGGTCGCGGTGATAAAATCATATTTTATGACAGCACACGAAAAGAATTGTCCGTCAGAAATGATAAAAAATTATGTTTGCAGGTATTGCAGGGTGCAAAACGTAGTAATATACATACATTTATCACAGGCTCTGTACACGTTGTATGTATACGCTCGCTCGCGCACACGTTGATATGACGTACGTGATATTACATTAGATCTCGGCATTAATTCAGATATGTTATACGCGGAATATTTTGTGCACTCGCGCAACACGCGCGCGTACTATAATAGCTGGGGCACGGGCTTTGTCGTTTCCAGTGGCGCCGAAGCCAATAATTATATGTATGGCAAGTCACCTAATCATCAACCTACCCACTCGCTCCTCAACCCTTCAAGAGGGAATTAAAAAATTGTCTACTAAATTTAAGCAATCTATTCCTTTTAGGTATACGGTATGATGGTACGAGTATACCTTCTTATTGGTTAATACGATAGTACCAATTATAAAATATCTAGCTTCGTCATAACATAAAACGTTTTTGTTGATTGTTTCTCACTCTGCTATTTTTCTTGATTGTGAAAAACATATATGCAAATGCTACAAGTTCGCTGCCTTACTGTCGACGATTACTTGTATAGTTAAATTAACTATACGTATATCACAATAATTACAGTCTGTCGTTACTATTCACCAATATTTGAGATACTATGGTTTTTACTTTACTTTACGGGGTACCCACCCCACAACAGAATTGTATTAGTATGGCGACTGCCATACATGAACATGGATTTCGGCGCCACTGGTCGTTTCTCTCCGGATACAGACTGCGTTTCCCTGTATTTTACGTACGCCGTTTTAATATCGTAACGATGTGATGAGCGTTTTTCGTCGACGGGACGACCGACTCGTGCGACTCGTACTCAGCCATCGCGCGCGGACTTTTTAAAACCGTATCGCGGTGCATTATGTTGTACATGGCGTATACCTGCGCACGGGTAATTAAAATATTACGATGATATCTCGACCGTTCCGCCAAAAATATAAAAGTATAAAAACTCAAAACATGCGTTTTCACGTTTGATCGAAATACGTTTGGAAACGGTTGTTGCGCTTGTTTGTAAGAAGTACATTACGTCGGAACGCGAGCACGACGGGCCAAAATGAAGTGCACGCGTATAGTTTCATGAAACCCCCGGTCCTATAATGTTCTACAAATTCATTAGGATATGATGTGTACACGTAATGTATCTACTGAAAATCACCGAAATTTCACTGCGATCGAGTATAATAAATAATATTATTGTATATTTTAGCATAAGATTTTATTTATTAACATTTTCTCGATAAAATCGTTATTTTTATTTCTCGGAAGTTTTTTCGAAAACAATTTTTATTAAATAACATGCTATTATGCGTGGTTTCGTACAATGCATAAATTGACTTTATTATACTATAAGGACATTTCTATGTAAAGTGAATTATTAACGGTATAAATATTTCTGAATAATATTATTATTTATTCATTTTTTTTTTTTTTATATTCAATAGAATCAATAAAATCACAACATAACAGACAGGTGAATAACAGACGCTTCTAAATGGTTAAGACAAAATTAAAATACCTCGATTTGAAATTCGGTGCTGCTATCTATGAATTCGATTTGGCGTTATAGAACTCGGAGATATGCATTTAATTAATAACACTATAATTCTATGATTATATTAAAATAATATATACTATTATAGTTTATGCAAATCGTATACTTTTCTACAGTGGTGCAAATATATGCATAAAAAATACGATTAAAAAAATTATAATATAACACAATAATTTAGTTATTTTTCGTCTCGAGTATAACTGTACATAATATGTATTAACATTTCAAAAACATAATACAATTATCATACCTATCCGAAAAGGTACAAAGACCTTTAAAAATAGTCCTTCACTTATTTCTTAATCTAATTATTGCCGCATAAAATCGAGTTCGATGTAGAAAAAGTGTATTGTCCATTATGATATTTACGATGCGTTTTTAGCATGAACACAAATACACAATTATGTTACCTTAACTGTTATAATAATGTGTACACGCTCCAAGTGTATATAGTATAAATAGTATTATAATATTATATGTGCCATATCAGTTATACACTAATATCAAAATTAAAAATAAAATTAATTTTTTTTCAACCGAATTGAGTTTATAACGTTTACAAACTTTAAACTCGAAGCGTTAAGCGTTAAATTTAAAGTTTGTTTTGAAAATATTATTGACTCGTAGAATATCAGCATAAACAACTATATATTAACATAATGTTTTTATTTCACTTGACTATATACATATATTGTAACCATGGAGTATCCACATACGGCCTAATAATTTCGGAGCACCGCGCGCCGTACCCTATATGTGTTCTTAAGGTAATTACATAAAACGTGCGAATAAGACGTTTCCCATGGTCCGCAGACTTACATATATGTAACGATATAAATAGATTATTTTACACAATTTTATACTGTTCACGTGCAACGCAACAACAAGAACAATACTAATAACAATAATGATATCGTGTGTATTACATTATTAAAACTGACGGCATGATTATAACGCTGGTATTGAACCTGCAGTGTATACAATGTATAAATATTACGGTCGTGTACAAGATTTTTGTGGTGAAAAGTGTAATAAAAATGAAAAAACACGCGGGTACCTATTTAAGTAGATGCAGGTACCGCAGTGCGTTTCGATTACGATTCGCAGTGCAGCAGTGCATGCGCGTGTATTTTTTTTCCATTTTTTTTATTTTTTTTATTTTTTTTTTTCATTTACACAGGAAACGACGACCGCGTGGAGGCGTAATAGATAACGGTGCAAAACGGCGGCGGTGCGTGTAATGCCGGGAGCATGGCGGCGGCCATATGCAAACATGGCCGATGATCGGCTTGTCTTAATTAATAACACCGGCCGCGGTGTGCATGAACGTACATGATACGCTCTGAGGTCGAGTACCACGGTACAAGGCTGCGTGCACCCGTGGTGCATTATGTAAGTCACCGGTCTAAATCGATATCGCGGTGGCCTGCGAACGTTTGGTTTGGAGCAGACGTACAAGAATCACGCACTGTACGTCACGGATTTTCGACTGTAGGTATATCGTGCATAATTATAGATATTTGACGGGCAAACGCGTATTGCGAAACGTTGTTGTTTTTATTTGGTCTCTCCCTCTCTAACTCTCTCCGATCTGGTCCGGTCTGCTCTTGCATCGCTTCGGGATAATCGCGTCTTGTCACCTAAATGATATACAAAGTATATACAAACGCTCTACTATGTTGTACATTTCAAACTTTTCACGGTCGCGTCGCGGATTTCTGTTACAGTAATAATAATACGAGTAGGCGAACGCGTTTAAGACTGCGAGTATATACTCGTATACATACGTGTAATATCATAATATGTATCGAGTGTTACGAAACTCGCGCGTACCGTTTATTAATGCGATACCGTTACGAGACGTATTAACGCGCGCATAATAATTTATTTAAGTCGGCCCGCCACTTTCCATGCGTTCCGCAGAAATGCTGCGTAGGCACCCTGCACGTGTAATAATACTACGTATATTATGTTGACGATAAAATAACATGAACGCGAAAACTTGTGATTCGGCCGGTCGACTGTTATAACAATGAATTGGGAAAAACATTATAATTAAACGGGGGTTGGTGCGCGAGTAATTGTTTCCGTTGGAGTCCGGGAAAGCAAATATCGATAGACATGTACTCGTACATAGGAAAAAAAATGTATTATTCGCACTGTATAGTTATTACTTATAACTAAAATTTTTAAAAAAATATTACTATATTCAATAGAATCATTACTGAGTAATTCAATTAATAAGTAATTTAATTATAAATAATCTAGGTATGTGAATGCTTAAAATTAAAATACCATACACACTCGTTGATTGATCAGCGTACAGCCAAAACCATACTATACCGATTCATTTGAAATGTTGAGAGAGAATATATACTTATTGGTTATTACTGTTATTAGTAATAAACTACAGATGCACCGAGAAAGAATTTTTCTAAAATCGACATTTTTAAGGTCGAATCAGTTTTGGGCTCTGGTCTGGATTTATACACATTTTTACTTTCTGGTTACCTAGGAGATATTTTATCTTGTATTTAACACGTTGATTTTATCTATAAATCATCCATTCTAAAATAGTGAAATATCTTCCGGGCGCAGTGCGCGGGTAATTTAAACGTACTCGTATAGTATAACAATAAAAATGAAATGTTGTGTATTAAAGTAATGAGTTGACGAGGTATACGACTAGCAAATACAATATTGCGTATTATTTACCGAACCACTTTTTTTCAAATTGATCGTGTCACAGTCGTAATATAAGTATTATTCTAATTAACATTGTAATTTCGACAGTCGCGTCTTCCCGGACGAATGAAGACACTTGTTATTTGTAAATCGAGAGTGCGCGTTCGATGCCCCACCGTGTATTACTATATTGTCATCCGACGTCTACACTCGTACGCGCACACGCACGACGTGCCTACACGGTCGGCTGAACCGACGAGACCGCCGATTCCGAGAACGTTTAATGACAGTAGCCTGCACATATACAGACCTATGCGTCGTATAAAGCATCTACGATTATATTATATTGGCTTCCCGAAGGTATCCGCGCCGAGACGGTTGTACCGAGGTATAGAAAACATCCCGCCGTCTGTGTGTCTTGTTTGTCGTTAATTATTAATTATTATCAAAGGAATCGTGCGTGCGGTGGTTCTAACGAGTGATGTGTCGACAAAGAGCACACGGCTGCAGTCGGAGGAATTATAATATGCACGAGCATTTGTGTACACGCGTATATTATAACAACCTCGGTCGAGATGAACCGTACGAAGTCCCGGGTCGTAGATAATCGTTTCCTCGGTGTTCTCACCAATACCGTAATATACGTATATTCGACATCGTAAGGTTACAAGAAAGAATTCCCCTAATCGTTGGTAAATAACTACACGAACTACTGCTACTTGTCCTACGGGGGCAGTGCGATACGCGTAGGTATGGTTTCATAACGATAATAAACAATTAGTCATTACACTATACATATTTGCTGTAGGCCCTAGAATATACGTGTAAATCGCCTGTAGATGTGAGAAATAAAAAAACAAAAACGTTTGCAGCGTATTCGTAATAGGTAGACAGTAAATAATAATATTATACCTACCACACATGCCGACGATGAATGTATAACATTGTTATATACAATCCATATGAAAATGTGTCCTTATTATATATAAATGAACATAATAATATTATAACGAAAAAGAAAACCGCCAGTCTCATGACTTGAAACGTGTACGTTTATGCAGTTGTACACAGACGTTGGAATGCTGCAGCGAGGAATTTAAAGTGTACACAAATAGATGGTACATTATACCGCTGAGCATTATTATCCGGCGACTAAATAAATCTATATGCATCTATACACACGCATTAGATCAAAATTATTACTTGAACGATAAAAATATTGTTGGTACCTTGTATTTAAAACGGTCTGAACGTCGTCGTCGAAACACGTTTCTCTATCTCGATACGATCGCAAACCGCAGTATAATGTTACCCGTGGATGATTTTTTATTTTTTCCCCGTCATATTTTTAACAACTGTCGTTAAAGAATAACAAACGAATTCAACTCGAATTGATATTGTAATAATTTATGGCGACAATTCCAGCGGCACGCTGATGTGTTTAACTAACGTGCCTACATCGCACTGTATGCATACGTACGAACCACATTATAAAACATATTATGGTTTGAAATAACTGCATAGGTTCTCGAACATAATATAGTCGTCGCAAATCGGCTGCAGAACGCACGAGAATTTACAACTAATACATTACGTTTTCTCGGCGAAAAAAGTGAATCTATCGTGCTTGTATTGAGCTGATTGGTTTTCGTACGTAATACCTGTATGTATAAGCGTATTACATTAATGTAACTCATAAATATATAGTTAAGATTATTTTCCGAGACGTTGGTTGTATTTTTATTACTTACAAGATAGCGTTTTTTTTTTTAAAAAAAAAGTAACAAAAATATAACGACACAGCTTGACCTATTTTTTTTCCATTTTTTTTCTTCTGCATAATGGACCCGTCTTGTCTTGTTATCGTTCACAGTGCACAGTGTATTATTATACATATATAGCAATCTTCAAGATAAATTAGTCAAAACTTTTCGAGAAAATTCCAAATAATAATATGTTCTGTGTAAAACGTTGTACAACAACAACAACGAAGAAAACACGAGTACGATTGAGATCAAATAAAGCGACCATTTTCGAAAAAATGTATCACCGCGCAGTAAAAATGGGATATTCATCTTCGTTCCAACTTAAATATTTTTTACCTCCCGAGTCCTGACTGTAGATATACACCTACCACGTGCATTATAATATTCGGTGCGTTTAATCATCGTCGTTCTGTGACATTTTTCCGCGTCGGCTTACAAACGCTTGTATTATGTGTATTATGATGTATACGTAAAAATATATGATTTCTCTCGGTCGGAATATTTTCACTGTTGAAGCGCATCCGCACGAAAGTCGTCGCGATTCACTGCAGTACACATAATACAGTACAACATATAGGTATATACAGGGAGACCATATGTTGGCACGTGAGAAAGAAACTAACACAAATTCCTCGCCACTGCTGTGTACGCTTTAATGCACTTCAGCACTTGACATTAAATTGTTCGGAAACGGTTTATCAATCAACTGGTGATTGCGAGAACCCGGTAAGGCTAGTGGCGGCGGGTGGGGGGGGAGAGGGGAGGACTAAAAGAAGAATCAAATAATGCTCGAATGTACGATATCGAGTAATCCACGTTCGCCGTTTATCATACGTGCGTCTTATTATTATTATTATTATTACTATTATTATTGCTGTACGTCACCCGGTCTATAAATCTTTGTATAATTTCATACATTTTTTTTTGTCGCGTCCCAAAAACCATTGTTCGCCGTCCTGCGAAATAGTAAAAGTTAAATTATTCGTCGTGTGTATTAAATAAATTCGTAAATAAAACATTAACGGTCGTCATTATATTTGGTCGATCTTCATCTTGAACTGGATTTACGCCAATATTATATGTGCTCGTGTTTTTTTTTCCCCCTCGTCGGTTAATTTTTTTCTTCTCTTCCCCCCGACGACGTTCGATTGAATTCGGGAACCTGAATATTCGCGCAGCAGGTGCCCGCGCCGACGGACTTTGTAAGCGCACGCGGATACCTGCACAGGTATATTATATATAAGGAATAACATTTAGATTCGGTATTTTGCAGGAATCGAGAGGGGAAAAAAAATTACACTCGGATAATTTATGATCTCCGTGTTAGGTCTTCGGCTGTTCTCGGTGATGCGGTGCACGCATAATTGGTATATTTATAGGCGCTCTATAATAAATTTGTTCGTATCGCCGCGCACTCTTCGGGTACAGTGCGGCGCAGCCGTAGAGCAATTCGGTCCGACGTTATTTCACCCTTGAAAATTTCCCTGCACCGTCGCGATAAAGGCCCGCGTCGTCGTAATTGGCTGGCTGTCTCCCGCGAGAGACCCGGAGAAAATTCACCTAAATCTCTCGTTTAATACTCCGTTCATTTGCGCTATACACGTACCATGTATATTACTTACTAATATATGCACGATGTGCGCAAAGCTTTACGGCAATACCAACAATGCAATAACAATAATAATAATTTATAATTATTATTTAATCAACATGCGCGCGCTGCAGACGCACCGGCAGAGGGACGACGAAGGAAGTGGAGTGAATTGCATATAATATTATTATACACGTGCGGAGTGCGCATTGTGATATTCGTGAATGCGAAACGAGAAAATTATATGATTTTGGGCGAATCGACAGACCGTGTTTAAACGCGTGCGTGCGAATACCCGTGTGTGCAGCGAGGCAATGTGTACGTGATGTGGACGTGTGCATAAAACGTACGTTAGCCGAATGAGAAGCAATTTACAGAGAACGAATTTTGAAAAGGTGTATATCATCGAGTTTAAACGACTTGCGCGCACACGTCTCCGTACGGTACACACGGTTCGCTTCGAGTATTTAGTATACGTAGCGTATCATAAATACGTTTTAACATTATTTTAACTGCAACGCACACCGCCTGCATATTACCGTATCGCGAATTCGTGACAATAATAATACTGTGACGGTAAATTATATAAAACGAGTTCGGAATCCGCTGCGGAATATTGCTATACCTATAAGTTTTCATCGTCCGGCGACGGAAACGTTCGCAAAGTACGAAACTATAGACGCGTGCGGCTAACGCGCGGCATTGCTCATAATACGTATTATAATATCATAGTGCATAGAGATATGATTCCAATTTTATTATAACAATATAACGAGGCACACGTACCTATCCGCGTTAGAACCGATCGAGAGACAATATAATATAATATTAGATCGAAGGATTTTAAAACTCGAAATTTACTCGTTGTTTAGAAAGCCTTCTGCGAATTAAATCAACGATTATCATAATAATTGATCAAAAATACACGTGGGTATAAGTAGTACTATGTGGATATACCAGTTGAAGTTGTCATCGTTATCGCATGTGCCTGAACAATATGCGTTTTCCGTAAGTATTTAGAGAACTCATTTCCCCCCCCCCCTGTTTTATGTGAGAAAACGTCTTATAACGTGGATATATAGTGGATCGATCAAAATACGTAAGACGCAACGATGGTTAGAATGTTATTAATATTGAATGGATAGACTTCACGCTTTGTGGATGTGTTTCTAAGTGAAGTGAGACGAAGGGTGGAGAAATTGATCGTACTGAACTGGAAATAATGTGAGAAACAGTGTTGTTATATATAGTATTGATGAATTTCTACTAGTACATTATTATATATATACAGTATATATGGGTTCGTCTTTTAATTTAAAATACATTTCATTTAAAAGGTCGGCAGTCTGTTACTATCGATACTATATTCTGTCCGACATGTGACTAGGAAATGTAGTTATTTCGTTCGTAAATAATTTATAATTTCTTAAACGATGTACAGAAGGGTTCCGGTTTTGACGACATTCTAGGGACTCAATTGGTCATAATAACCAAAATATTAAAAAAAAAATGGAAATTCGATTGTACATATTCATATGGACAAAATTTATTTATTTATTTTATAATAAAATGAACCATAGTCCATATACATATGTATGTCAATATACACAATACATATCCATATATAATATACAATATACACAAGAAAAGTAATACATTTTAGAAATTGATGATATAAATTAGCAGAAAGAAAACGATGTGTCCTCATTGGCAGTACGCATCATTCTGAACATCGGTCTATTACGAGAATCATTGGTGGTGCAAAGAGGTATGCAAAAAAAAGGATAATATTATGTGTTGTATGTAGTACGTATACTCGTATGTAGTGTACAAATTTATATTTCCCAAATACGACCAATTAAATTTTTTTACCACTCGTATACTGATAACTGGCTGAATCAGTTCCTTATTCTACCACATGAACATTTTTCACATTTATTTTTAAACGTTCTATATGGTAGCATTTTGTAAAAAAAAAAAAATAGTGTAATTGATTGTTATTTCATCTTTGATAAATGTAATGCAGCCATGAAAGATAAAATAATTTTCTAAGGTAACCAAAAATAACCGTCATCACACGCGTATAGTCATTATACAGACTTCATAATAACCGATACAAATTAGACCTTCAATTTACGAGATCATTAAGACTGGTTCTTCATTATAACCAATGTCATGCCGAGTCTTAACGTATTATTGAATAAAAAACAGCTAAGCGAGGTATTTATTGTAATTACATTTATTTCCCGATTCCGTTCAAAAGTTGTTGTATACCTCGGGCGATTCTTTTTGAAACACATATTTTAAGTGTACAGTTAAACATAACATTGATAAACACATTCTGTTGTTCCGATTTCGTAATAATCGATTTATGCAAGAACAACGGGAACACGTAGAGTATCATCACTGAAGTGGTCAACAATTTAAAAAAAAACCCATTGCTCTCGGCTCAACTGTATATAGATGAGATTAATCGAGTTTACTCGGCCCGTCTACGTATACATCATTCCGTATGTATATACATCAGGTCGCTGCGGTCGAAACGTCTCCGAAAGACCAAGTCAACATTATTACCACTACCCGTTTGCCGTCGACCGTGGCGCGGTGTCCATATTCTCTCGGGGCTTTTAATCAAAACCGAAAAGCGATCTTACCCCGTCGACTCCGTATACACTATACATAATATATATAAGCTGCAGGACCGCTTCGGACGACCACCTCCCCAAGAAGCGAAACCGGACAGGACGAAAACCACTATATTATAATACTGGTGCACGGACCGGCCGCTACAACTCTCCAAACTCGATTTACCCCTCTAAAGGGGGTGCGTGCGGGTAAACTATGTATACACACACATATATATATATATATATATTATACGCAGCGGTCGTGTAACGGAGTAGTATGCAGTGCCGCGGCGTCGGAAAAGTTTTGACTCTGCGGAAACCCGATCGGCCAAACTTAATACTCGGAGACTCGGTCGTTTCCGGTCCATTATATACATATTATTCTATACTGTACGCGGTACACCAATATAAGGACGTAACCATTACGCGTTGCAGTGCTCATCGCAGAAGCTGGCGTGTCGATTTAGGTAATTGAGAGGTCTTCGTCCGCTTTACACAATTTACCAGAGCTCTTTTATCCTCGACGATATCGTGTTGTACATATTATGTTCTTGACCCTGCGTAATTTATGCGATTTCGCGTGAGAGACTGCGATTCGGTCCACGCCACCCCGCGCACTCACAATCCCCTGTGCGACGAGATGCCAATTAATTCGCTCGGATTAATTAAGCAAATGACGTTAATGCGAATCAAAACTCGGAACACCAAATATTGTCAAAACGTGACGGTTGAAACAAAGTTTCATTCAACGAAATATTTTTAAGAACCATGACACCTTCATTGTTAATTATACGTGCATTTATTTTCGTATAATGAATACGCGATATTTCTATAAAACAATCTATGACTATAACTATATCCATGACTATACTATATCTATGACTATAACTATATCCATGACTATAACTATATCTATAACCAACTATATTAGACGGTATAACTATATCTATAACTAACTATATTAGCCGGTACTTGTACTAATGAACTACTGTAGCCACTATCAAATACATTAAATATTATTTTAAAATTGTACAATTTTATTTTCGATAAAGGCAAAATAAAGATGGTAGAAAAGCGAATACTTGGAGAAATTTTTTTTTTTTGAAAATACAATTTAGAAAAATAATTATCAGTTGAAAATCACAAATGAATTCGATTAAAATTGAGTTTTTAATTGAGATTAAAAATTAATAAAAACAGATGTACCTACCCATCACCTATATACCTAATATAGTAAATAAATATGATTTTTTAAGTATATAATATTTATCTAAGTAATTTTACTAAAAATATGTATAGGTATAATTTTGAATAACTAAATAATTATAAAAAAAATAAAATAATTATGTACGTAATAGCTAATATTCTATCTATCAAAATATCGAATACCTACTTTATACAAATAATTTTTTTTTTTGCTTATAAGTAAAGACCGGATTTTGCATAAAATGCATGTTGTTATTTTCAACATCATATACATGCAGTCAATGAGTGTCCACAAATCATTACTTGATTGATTAAATATCAAAATTTTATACTGCATATTTTTGCATATTCTGACGTTAATGCATGTTCTGCATATTTTTGCATATTTTAACAAAAACCGTATAAATATACAAATAAAAACACAGATCATAGGTACGTTTATATAATATTATAATATCAAATATTTTACGTCTCAAAGAATATTCAGACGCTAAAAATAGTTTCATAGGTTGGTTGTACGGGTTTTATAGTGGAGACATGGCTTTACCTCTTTTATCTAATCTTGTTGATAAAATTACCCGTTGGGGTACTTGGCTAGAGTCATCCTTTTTTTACGCAGATCATTTTGAAGAGTTCAAAAATGTGATTGAAAACTTAGAAGATAATGCAAAATGCATTCAAAATTGTAAATCAATTTTTAATAAATTTAATGTAAAATATGATCTTGCTTACATTAAAGCAAATTTTTTTTGTATCGTTGAAAGTATCAAAAAGCTTGAAACCTCTAATTTGTCCCTTGTAGACTCGTTAAAAATTTTAGAACAAGTGGAAAACTCTGTTAATGAACTTCCTACTAGTGCAAATAGTACAATAATTAAAACTAAATGTAAAAACGTTTTGAATAAAAATAAAGGATTAATGGTTTTAAAAGAAATTTCGAAAATACTTCAAGGTGACAGTGCTAATTTCGACGATTTATCTGTTCCAAATTATTCGCCGGATATACTAGCAAATTTTAAATATGCTCCAATCACCAGTGTTGATGTCGAACGCAGTTTTTCATCATACAAGTACATTCTAACAGATCGCCGTCATAATTTCACGGAAATAAACATGGAACATACTTTGATAACTTATTGTTTTTCAAATTAATAATTTACTACCTTCAATAAAATTGTTCGTACTTTTTTCCTATTTATATCAGTATATCACCAATGTATCTACTATTTAATTTTAATAAAATATTTTTTACAATATATCAATGTTTAAAAATTAAATTACAATTTAACAAAAAATTAAATTTATGTACTATATTATACATGTAACTTTTTGTTTATGAAAAATTTAATAAAATTAATAAATAATTATCACTGCAAAATTAAAATCAAATATAAAATTGAAATTTTATTTTGCATGTTTTGCATTTTTTCCTTGCATATTTTGACTTTTTTTAGTGCATGTTTGCATGCATATTTTACAATTTAAAATGCATATAAATCCGGTCTTTACTTATAAGTTTTTGTTACATGGAAGTTTCAATGTTATAAAATGTATATGGTAATTTGTAGGTATTATTGAAACTTCATTTAATACCAAATATAATGTTGATTTATTAAAAAAATGCAAGTGTAAAATATACCTATCTTATATCCCATGTATATTTTGTCCAGTGCATTAACTTACCTTCGTAACTGATTCATTTTGAAGATTCACCGCAGTTGTTGAGAACATTTATTTTGGGATTACATTTTCCTACTTAGAATCAGTTAGATTCAGCTGGTTTTACCTCGGAATATCGGTTTGTACGCTTCATACAATCGTATAACAAATTTAATTATTTTTACCTATATTATATTTTATTTTTTTTTTTCAACAGTAATCCGTAGGTTTGATTTCGTTTGGTGCACAAAACGCGAAATTTTTATTATTTTAGTCGATTTATCACAAAGAATATAGGTATAGTAGGTCCGGGTAAAATAATATTTTAAAACTATACGTATTTCCATTTAAGACTATGGGTTATTTAAATTCAAAACGGCTTATTACTTTTTTCCAAGTAATTCATTATTATATAGGTACGGTTGTGCGGATAATGTATATAATATAAAGAATACACACGAACGTATTAGACTCACGATCGTATTATCACATTTAATCATCCCTTGAACCCGATTCGCAGTAATACACTGCATGTTCACGTTTTTCTTTTCTTCAATTTATAGTTGACCTGCAAAGAAATAATAGCATATAACAGTGATAATGCGTCCGATAGCGAACAATAGGTCATGTCGTTAAATAAAATTGGAAAAAACTACCATTTCGTGATATAAATAAAAAATTTGTTATTTAAATGAACGTTGTTCGTTTTATTTTTTAATTCGCCGTTTTACATACGAAAAAAAAATGACACTTCACTTATATTGTTATTCTGATAGTTTTGGCGTGACTCGATCTCAATCTCGCAGCAAGAAACAAAGTTAACTTCGCCGAACAACAACTATTATTGTAAACGATCGATCATGCACAAAATCGCTATCTATATGATTAGTACATAATACTGCTTCTCATATTATGATAAGTGTATATACACAGTGAAACGATACCGTTTCGCACTTGTGCGCGGGTCCTCTTCCAGGGTTAGAACTGCTGAAACTGACCGTACTTGTACATTAGTCACATCCCACAGGCATCATCTTGACGCGGGTATATAATGCATCGATGAGCTATTAACTATCACAACAAGTCTGAACTCTATTCGAAAATGTTCGCGTCCCTTTACCCGCATATTCGAAGTAGCCGTACAACTATCTTGATTTTGTTACAAAGACCGCCGTTCAACCCTTTGATCCCAAGACTTGTTTCCGACGAACACGAGATACATGATTATACGGGAAACGGATCGAAATTGCGCTGACTGTTTACATGTGCACGAGAAGGAAAATAAAGGTGGTTTTTAAAACGCTCAATGCATCATATTATAATGATTTTTTGGATTCGAAATACGAACCAGAAATATAAATCCGGAATCGAAGACATAATATTATATAATATACATCATAAACGTCGAATGAATGCGATGTTTGAAACAATAAGCTCCGAAATCGGAAGAAATATAAATAAACAGAGTGATTTTTTAGAAATTTTCATCAAATTTAAACATTTCACGGCCAACAAATGGATCGAGAATGTCGTAAGAAATTACCCTGAATACAGCAACGCTACGAGAACGACATTGAATGCGGCGCACAGTGTTACTGTATCACCGTATTTAATATTATTATTTTCATTGGGTAAATTAAAAATTAAATGAAATAAATGTTTAAAAATAAAACGGACCGAGCGTACATATAGTACCGATGTCCGATATATTACGTAGAGTATGTACACGTGTGTTGTACATATATTGTGACCGGCGAATAAGAACACGACGTTGTTGTTTGGTACGATTCCGTTCGAACGTAACAGATAACCAGACTAACGATTTACAAACAGGGGACGGGAGAGATCGGTCGACGATACTATAATATACAATACACCTTCTACACATAATATACCTATTATACGTACACGCGGTTAATTCAACCTTTATTTTTTGTCCGATAAAACGGATTTTCTGTAAGGACGCACGCATGTATACAGACATCCGCGTATAATCACGTCGAGACCGTACCTACTTCAGTACATAATATTATCGTCATAGTAATTCAATATATTATATTATGCTATGCTATGAATTTGATACGCGGATAAGTCTTTTTCGCGGATAAAAGCGCGTATAATGAAGTCCTCGGCCTCCTAATACTTCCGGTTTTCAGATTTATTATATATATTTCCCCCCCCTACTTTCCGCAGCAATGCCACCGGCCCGGATTTAGCGCTCGTTGTATGTTTATGTACAACAAGCGTACAAGTATATGTACAAGTATAAGTACCGCAAGGCGCCCGTACCTGTACTACAACGCTTAGCGGCGCGCGGCGATCGATCAAAATCCTTTATGCCGTTCCGGCGTGATTTTTATACAGCGCTGCTCGGGCCTTATCGCCATCTAATGTATAATAATAATAATAATAATAATAATAATATTATATGTACACGCGAGCATTCCGCGGCGCAATGATGACGGATGATCAAACGATGATATGTCGGAATAATAATACGCGCGTCGTCCATAATATAATGCAACGCGCAAGTCGTACACGCGCACTGCGCACGGACCCAACAACTACGTACGTATACGACGATGTATAAGTCGCAGTCGGCTCTTGAACAACTATTTACAACGTGTCCCGTTATCGTCTCGGTATCCTTATACGGTTTTGGATTTGTATATTTTCATTATCGTTTCTTCTTTCTCCTCTCCTCTCCTTTTTTTTTTTTTTAATTATACCTACACACCAACCTGTTGATTGGACACGGACATTAGACCCCGTCGACCATCTCTACTTGCACGGAATGGAAATAGGTATGTATACGCTCGGCGACGTCGTCGTCGTCGTCGCCGTGTCCGCGTCCCCGTGACCCGAAAACAATGCATAATCCGCACACGACCGTCGTAGGCGTGACTATTTAGAATTTCGTCTATCTAGCCGTATACGAAACAGGAATTTACCCATGTGCACCGTGTGTATAGGTAGGTACACTATTATAATATGGAAGTGTCGAGTGCCGTTTTCGAGTCGACACAATATTGGGAATAAAACAATATAGTTATTCGAAAGCGACACCGATAACAATAATAACACCTTTCGACGTCCATGGTCCACGTACTACGGCATTGCACCAGGAACGCATAAAAAAGTAGAGGAGGGGGCGTTGGAGTTAAAACACTTCCCCCAGGGAATTCTTTGAAAGTTGTAAACTGTATACGACATTTATTTATCGGTGTGGTAAAAGTGGCACATCACCAAACAATAATGTTTTAACCTATGCTCTGGATCGGTGTATTTATTAGATCAACATTTTTGCCTTTTCGATCATTTCGTTCGTCAAACACGAGACGGCTTTACTTATAGATCATTGCGCTATGTTTAAATTACAACCACTTATTCCAATGTTTTCAAGTGCAGCACTAACGATTCAAAATATTTGCTAGGAGTAGCGCTTCTAGATACCATACCGCAATTTGAAACATTTGATGTAGGATTTAAAACATTATGGGTCTAGCTAAATAGAAAAATGTACCGGAGAAATAATATACAACATTGACCATACTTTGTCTTGAAAAATATTAAACGTATCATAATAACTCGTTATGACGCGACGCTGCGTCTTACGAAAGATCGCTCACCGTGATACGCCCGAAACAAAAAAATTGGACGAAAAAAATCAACAGACGACTGTCTCAATCGAGCAAACCGTCGAACTCGAACGGTATATTTATCTGGAATTATTTGGCGTGTATGCCTATCGCGAACAGAACGCCGAGGTAACAATGAACTGTACGATGGATACACCGCGTACCTGTAGACCTCCAGATGCCCTTGACCATTCCAGCGAAGTAGCATTACGATAGCCGAAGCCGTCCGACTGGATCGATTCTTCAGCATCTGCACATTTTTCAATCGAATCGACGTACGCGGTGTAGTATATTATTTATACACCGCTACCGAACGGCAAACAATAAAGCGTTTTCGAAAATAAATATAACCACAATTGTGATCACGTCCGGACAAATAATATCACTATGATTATTATAAACGAGTTCAGACCGTTACGACGAAATTCGGTTGGAAATTACACTTTTATATCCTGTTTAATTGAATTTACTACAATTCGTATTGCCCATATACTCTGTTCGTCGAAGTACGTGTATGTATTGTGTATATAACTGGATTTGATTAGTTACTGTTTAATATGTACGCACTTGACGGATGAAATTTCATAACACGTAATATTAATTCGTTCCGTGCAATCGATCTAGTGATTTCGTCTCGACGTTGTACAGTACTATGCTTAATATAAATGTTCAAAAAACTTACATCGACGACGGGGATAGGTATTGGACATTGTTATATATATTTACCATTTTAAAACGTCATCACGGTACGTATTGTTATATATATATATATATGTTACCCGGAAACGTTTGGATCAAAATATAATTTCAACGGAGACTTAAGGTGCGATTTCTTTGGCCGCGACTATAGACGTGCGACGGACGTAGTGCGACCAAAATTTTGGCCGCACGAACCACATGGCTCAATGACGGATTCCCTAAAATACAAATTTGACGCAAGAGACGCGCGGCGAGTTTGCCATTCGCTCGTACACATTAGACCTATTTACATGTGGACTGTGTGTTATAACAGTATTGACATTTTTTTGTTTTAATACCAGCCGTGTTGCGAAGTCAGAAAAACAAAATGCTCATCAAACTACTTCTTTGGAAAGAAATCAACGAAGAAGAAGCAACAATCGAACATGCAACTAAAATATGCGACACAAAGAAGACCCACGATTTGTTTCTTACTAGAAAAAATTGAAGTATTTCATAGCATCTTAATAGAAAAAACATTTAATTTAAGATGATCAAAAGTTTAGGGATTTTTTTAGATTGAATTCGGATCAATTTAACTACGTCTTAAATATTATTGAAGAAGATATCAAGACTAATCCTTACAATCGAGTCAGACGACCCATTACACCGGCTAGATGTTTTCAGTCGAACAAGCATGGGTGTTTGCTTGCACGCTCAGCTAATGCCCTATCTTTTTCCAAGCACAATGTAATTTTTGACGACATTTTAAAATAAATTGGTTAAAAACCAAACAACAAAATTGTGAAAAAAATTTGTGATCAATAGTCACGTGGCTGGTGCGTTTTGACTGCCTACAGAGCGGTCGTAGTCGGGCGTTATTAGCTGCATGCGATCGTCGCTTGTGGCTGCGGCGGTGTAGGAAACTATTTCATTTGAAAACGGAAAAACCAGAACCGTGCGGCCGCAATTTCGGTCGCACGTCTACGGTATCGTCTCTTAAGGAATCGCATCTTTCTCGTTTTTTTTTTTTTAACCTTTTAGCGTACTGTCTCGTTCAATGAACTTAAAAAACAAAATTTTAATATACAAAACAATTATAACTCCTCTCTGGTCATACGGAATTCAAATCTTTGGCCAAACCAAACCCTCCAATTTAAAAACAATTCAAGCATTTCAGTCTATCTGCCTCAGGCAAATAACAGGAGCCCAGTGGTATATGACAAAATAATGCATTACACAAAGACCTCAATATACAAACTGTCAACCAAATAGCAACCAGACACTACAAAAAATTCCACGCCAAACTCTTTTCAAATTCAAATCCTCTAATCTCCCGAATGTCATCAGTCACCATCCCTATCAACCCACCTAGAAGACTAAAAAGAAAATGGCCTAGAGACGCTAAAAATAAAAAAAAAATAAAAAAATAAAATAATAATAAAACGGTTAACCTAAAAAAAAAAAAGAATAACCCACCAACATAGAGGTACTGTTACTGAACGGTTTCCCCCTCACGCTAACCACGCCATTTTTTTTTAACCACCAATATTGTATAATCATCAAATTTACTTATTGTGCTATTTTGTATATATTGTAAATAAAGCTATTTATAATAAAAAAAAAAAACCTTTTAGCGTTCAAAAACGTTTTGTGGTCTACATGAGCCGGTGCTACAAGTCGCTAAATGCGCCGTACACGGTTAACGCATAAGACACGTCATCGTTGCATTGTTCTATCCACATCAAATGCCGTTCAATAACATTGCACAACCCCGTCGAACGGTGACCTTTATACCACGATGCTGTAGTACATTATCTGGATGAAGTTCGAGTTGCACGAAACCGAAAATGCGCATCGGTGACAAATACACTGCAGCACGTGTATAATATTATAATAAACGCAGTGCGCTGAGTTTAAGGTTTAATTCGGGACGCAAGGGGTAATGAATATTTATGAAAAATTGTTACAGTATATTTCACCGAGGTTTCGCATAGTGAAATTAATTTGACGCAAAAAACCGAGTTTTTTT
This sequence comes from Periphyllus acericola, assembly GCA_949715065.1. NCBI lineage: Eukaryota > Metazoa > Arthropoda > Insecta > Hemiptera > Aphididae > Periphyllus > Periphyllus acericola. The sequence goes on from OX454271.1 coordinate 4,613,603, forward strand.
TTTTCGTTACTCTTCTGTTAACAACGCAATTGTAATAAAGAGAATATATTCGCGCGTGGCTTTTTTTTTTATATGAGATAATTATAATTGCAACGTGGTCACTATTTTAATTTTAATTTTTTGTGCTTTTCCGGACGCTTTTTTTTTTTTAATATCCACTCACCATGTAGAGCGGTAAAAATTATTGTTATAACAGTCGTTTATTTTCATTTTCAATAATACGTCTACCCGCGTAAAAGTACTATTATTAACAACCACAATCCGGACGAGCGGACTAGTGGAGACTGGAGAGTAGCGAATTTACATTTAAGTGAACGTCAAATTAATACATCTAATAATATATTATTAATATTATTATTATTATTATTACAACGTTGACCTATAAATGTCAACTGCGGAGAATAATATTATTCTATAAGCAACTGCGATAACATACATATTATAATGACTGTCTAAACAACATATTATACATTTAATTAGCGATTTAATGAATAATAATAATAACATTTGATATAAATTATTCATAAGTTTATTTATTCCACGGTGAATTCGATTGGCTATATTGAAAATGTTAATAATATTAGTTCTTTAAACGATAAAACGATATAAATCTGGATACAATTTGTTTGCGTAAAATCACCCCAATATTATATTCGTCCATTCCAGACCGATTGTAAACAATCGTAATACATAATTTTATTATCATGTGAATATTTTACAATCCAAATTGATTTGATCTTCACAACACTGGGAAAAAATAATTGATTAATCCGATTCACGTTGACCTTATCAGGTCGTTTCTATAATAGATATAATTTCATTGATACATACAGCTTTCTACAAAATTTTGGGACAAAATCTAAAGACTTACTACTAAGGATTTACAACAACATATGGAGCACAGGCAACATCCCCAACGAATGGAAGAGAGGAATAGTAATACCGCTACCTAAACCAGGAAAAAACAAAAACACGACGGAAGTATATAGACCCATAACACTATTAAATACAATGGCAAAAATATTAGAAAAGATAATAAATAATAGGCTCATATGGCTCCTCGAAAAGAATAAGTATATAGCAATCGAACAAAATGGGTTCCACAGATCTCGTTCCACGCTTGACAATTTAGTCACCATACACTCCGAAATAAACAAAACGTTTGCCACAGATCAAAATCTTGGAATGATATGTCTAGACATTACAAAAGCTTATGACACTATATGGAGACACCGCGTAATTCAAATACTCAGTAAAATGATATCTAATGGTAATATGCTCAACTATATAAAAAGTTTCCTAGATAACCGACAATTCGCAGTCAAAGTATCAAACACACTCTCTGTAAATCTCTTACAAGAAAACGGTGTACCTCAAGGTTCGTCGCTATCAGTAACTTTGTTTCTGTTGGCAATCAACAATATAATGGAAAATATCAAATATCCAATAAATGCGAATTTATTTGCAGATGACTTCAATTTCTGGTGCAGGAGCCAAAACCTATCAACTGTACATAGATTCCTCGAAGAAACAGCCAACAAACTAACTCAATGGGCAAATACGTCAGGTTTCAAATTCTCCAATACAAAATCTCAATGCGTTGTATTCTCTAGAAAAAGAGGCCAAAAACATATAAATGTTCAAATAGATGGAAAAAACATACCTAACAATAACACAGTCAAAATTCTCGGCCTGATATTCGATAAAAAAATGAATTGGATCCAGCATTTAAAATACTTAAAAACGGATATCAACCAAAGATTAAATTTAATAAGAATGTTAAGCCACACCCAATGGCGGGGGGGGTGATGAACATACACTAATACGCATACATAGACAACTTATCAGAGCAAAATTAGACTACGGAGCAATTTTATACCAATCAACCAATCACTCACATCTTAAAATAATAGACAGCGTATTTAACTCCAGCATAAGACTATGCATTGGAGCCTTCAAATCAAGCCCCATATAAAGCATAAGAAACATAGCGTAAGAAGCCCCTCCAGAGCTAAGAAGAGCAGAGAATTCACTTCTCTACGCAGCTATTTCAAGAAATGCAAACAATCCAGCCAACAAATACATAGCTGAAACCACTAAAATTGCAAATGAAGATAAAATCCAGCTTGGCTCCATTCTCAAAGTTAACCCTTACAGTTTCCCACCATGGTCTTTCAAATTGGAAATAAATATGGAGCTAGCGCAAAATAAAAAAGAAAATACGTACCCAATAACTTACCAAGAACATTTAAGAAAAATACTAGATATTTACCAAAATTACAACATGTTCTTCACAGATGCTTCAAAAGCCGAAAAATGAGTTGGTATTGCAATTGTACACACCGATACAACAATCAAATATAGATTATCAAATGAATGTTCTATTTTTTCCGCGGAGGCAATAGCCGTCCTCAAAACAATAGAGTACATAAAAAAACAAGATAAAATGCCAACAAATAATCTGATACTCACTGATTCATTGAGCACACTAAGAAGCTTAGAAAATACTACAAACCCAACAGACATTGCAAAAAACATACAAGAAAAATCCAACGAACTAAAGCTAAGGGGAATAAATATCACTTTCATTTGGGTACCAGGTCACACAAATATAAGAGGGAACGAGACGGCGGACCAAGCAGCAAAGGAAGCGGCACAACCAAACAACCATAATATACAGTTTTTGGACATCGTAACATATGATGACATCAAAATCCAAATTAAAAACGAATCACTAATAAAATGGCAAACGCACAGGCTCAAACAACGGTCTAAACTCAACGAAATAAAAAACACAATTCTAAACTGGCAAAATCCAATTCTCAGCAGAAGAGAAAAAATTATTATAAATCGTCTCCGAATAGGCCACACAAGACTGACTCACAAACACCTAATGGCCAAAGAAGAACCCGCTCAATGCAGTCTGTGGGGTCACACTAACAGTGAAGCATATAATAACTGAGTGCTATCAATATTCCAAAGATCTAAAAAATTACAACATTTCACCCAACTTATACGAAGCCCTAGGACCAAATATCGAAAATACATTAAACATGCTAGAATTCCTCAAAAAATCAGATTTATACAACAAAATTTAAACCTACCGTCAAAGAAAAATGTAACATAAATAACAACTACATATAACAACACAACATAACAAACACCATATAAATAAAAAACTGATATTTTTTAATCAACACCATGAAATTTAACCAAAAAAAAAAAAACTAATAACCTTTGTTGTTGATGTTTTTAAAGTTCAAAAAAAAAAATATATATATATATATATAGATATATATAATAGAGTGTATAAACGAATACTGTACAGTGTACACTATAGGTTATCACTGTACACGCACTTATATAGACTTCCAGACGGAGTTATTGTTTGAGAACGTTATCAGAGAATTTATAATATATGTATTATGTATACAAGTTCTCGTGAAAATTTTCCTGCGGTATCTCATTACTTCGAACGGATTTATTAGACGCGCACTTGTATATATACTATCGATGTAAATAATCATGTACCCGAAGAAAAAAAAACTATATCATAATGCAGAAAAACGAGATCATCTTTCACATATCTCGCCTGACATAAACTTGAAATATCGTGCGCGTTTAAAAAACATGAAACATAAATTTGATTTCTGAAATAAGACGCTATCGAGTTACGCATTTTTTTGAACGGTGAAAGAAAACGTTCGATTTTATTACCAGCCAGCATTATACGACACGTAACTTGAGCGGATGGCGGACACTTACTTTTTATTAGCGAAATAATATAACTACGCGAAGGTATACAGTATTGTAATAGTTATGGTCCACGGTTCACAGCCGTAAAAAAAATAAATTCAATAAATTTCGTAAAACGGTCTAATAACAGTTTAATCTCATATATATATATATATATATATATATATATATATATATATATATATATATATATACACTTTAGAAGTGCTAATTTCGAACTGCGTTTTGTTCTTCGGGTAAGTGTTATGTTCAGTTTTGACCATACAATATTGGAAGCCGGATCAGAACAAATAATGCCGTTAAAACCGGAAGTGCGTATACTCTAAAGCTTTAGCTGCGTACTTGGCAATCACGTTTTATTCGTTTTGCTCAAATGGCATAAAATGCTCTTGGATTTCCGGAATTGAGGTGTTTTAAAAGTGCCCATTTGCAGCCGTACCGGTGTTATCTCTTCCAGACAATAATATAATATTTTAAACACCTTTGCGTTTCCGAATAGGGTGTACAGTGTATTATGAGCTTTTTTTTCGCATATTTCTTCACCGATTCAACTGCATAGTAGTAGAACACATTATTTTCGTTTACTATCATTGTATTACTGTACGCGTTATAACGGTGTGCGTGTGTTTTTCGCATCATTCGAACTAAATAATAAAATAATAATGACAGTAATGTCTTCGCTTTAAAAAAAAACGTAGATGAATATCGTATACGAGTTGCGTTCGTGTCGAATATTTCTATCGTACGTTGGCCAAATCTTAAACACGGTGCATAGGTTTTCAGACGCGTGCATCTCCGGACGGAGCTGGGGTCTCGCAGCACAGCACGTGGACGCTCGTCGTACGGCTTTCACTCGGACACGGTGCCTATCCTACACGCACGAAGCCGAACCTTTAATCGGCCCCGCGGAGATGCTCGGATAACACTGGTCGCGCGGAGACCGAGGTGTGTTGCTAAAACAGACATAAATAAAGCACGCAGTCGCGGGAGAAACGAAAACCAAACGAAAACAGATGAGACCGGATAAGACGGTATACTATTATGTTATGGCGTTGACCACCGAACGTATAGCCCGTGTACACGGATGAACGTGTCTTCTTGACCGAGTGCGTTCATACAGGTATAGCCGTCGCCAACACAGTGCATTTATATGTTCATCGCGGCTACGGGGAGAATAATTATTATCATTCAGCTGGTCGTGGACCCGGCCGTACCCCGCGTATCGTTTCCGGACGTTATCGCGCCGGCAGTGTCCACTTCTGACCTTTGCACTTAGTCCTTTCCCCCCTTCGCCGAGGCACCGCCGTAATATCATCAGAACCGTCACGTCGACGTATCACGGCACTACAACAGGTGTGCGTGTGCACGTATAAAGTTATATGTAGCACGCGATAGAGTACCGCGAGATTGATGTTTCGCAAAACAATTTTACAAGCGTTATTAATCTTGTTCCTGTATAATCTGTCGCGGAAATCTCTCGAAGTGAACATAATAATGTACGTCTTCTTCTACTCGACGAACTATTACTATTTCATGTGCATCCGATTCGTACATTATGATATTCCATCGCGTTCGCTTGCACCGCGATTTCTCATCGCTGCTAATCCACCGTACCACGGTAAAATCGATCCTTCCGACGTATCATTTTATGTACACCGTTCGAGTTTTTACTTATTGGCAACAAAAATAATTGCAGTCCTTATGTTTTGTAGTTTATATACTACAACTATATAGGTGTGTTCGGGTACATCGATAGTCCTTAGGCTTACGATATTGAATAGAGTCAATCTTCACGACGTGCGCTATACGCACTTGTCCATTATATGTACATATTGCGCATGACTTTAAAAATATTTGTTTTCATTGTGCTCGAAAGAAGACCATTTAATCTTCAGTTTCTATGTTCAATTCAAAGCGAAAAGAAATCAAATTATATATCGATTTGCAACTATAATCTTTGTAGTGAAATACGATTCGGAAAAATAAGTAAGAAACCCGCGGTGTCCGTAAAAACATCGCGGTTGTGTGATGAATCGAAATTGATGTGCGAATTAATGCTTGTATGCAGGACCCTAGAGGGCTCGGTGGCTCGGAGTGTCCAGGAAACGTACAACCGGCTCTCTCGGTCCGTTCATGCGTCGAATTGGTATAATCGAGAAGCACATCGACGACTATGCGTCGCGTACATTTCAAAGTCCGTAGAATCGGATGCTGCTGCAGAGCTGCTGGCGTATATTAGTTATCAACATCAACGATCGAAGCCATCCGATCACGAGACGTATTGTGTTAACATAAATCGTTATGTACGGGGTATAGTATGTATACCATTATATAGTAGCAGTGTCGCGCGCAGTATATAAATCGGCTCGATCGGCGTGCGCACACGTGGGATAAAAGTTTCCGATCGACAAACGACCGATGGAAATCTCGAAAAAAAAAAAAATAATGATAATATAATAACAACCGGTAAGGCTATTTACATTCCACGTGGCGGCGACCGTTGTCTGTACTAAACGAAATAATGGTCGGGTAGAAAATATATTATACGAACGAAAAAGAAAAGAAAAAAATTTAGCTATGCGTTAATAAGCCAGGCCCGCACTGTATGCATTCCGGGGTACGACGACCACGGCGGCGGCGAGATCTTCTGTGTACAAAATCGTATAGACAATAAATGTATAATATACCTACAAACGCGTACTCGCACGTAAATAATACGCGTATTGATGTACCTATATACGCCGCGCGCGTCCACACAAACACACATATACACACACACACACGCGCGTGAATCGACGGGTACTGCGGTAGAAAGGGCATACGCCGCGCACTCGATTCCAAAATTTTTTTTTTCCGGTTACGCGCGCCGCCAACTACCGGTCGGTTAATTATATTAATTAACAGACCCCTGCAGTCTGTATAATTACAATACGTGTGTTTTTTTTTTTTTACCTTCCACTCACCGTCACCGTTTTTTTCCTCCTTCTGCATTTGTATTTTTTTTTATTGGACGATTAAAAATACTTATACATACGTACCGTACGCACGCGCGCACGCGCTCGTATATGACGTATCCGCGCGTTGCGGTTACCATATTATATGTGTACCGAGAGGGGAAAGGTGGTCCCATCGCGCCCCCCGGGTCCGAACTCCACGTAGTGCGCGAGTGTGTGCACGGTCGCACGCCTTATATATACGTGCCCAAAACTTAGTTTCGCCCGCTATAATTACGATCCATTAGGCCGCCAAGCTGCATTATAATATTATTCAGAACAACATCACCGAGTCCCGGCCGAGTGAGCAGTGTATACAACACGCACACACACAACCGTTCTACATAAAATATATTATATAGTTTGCTCACACACAAGCGCCCGAAGGGCTTTACCCCCCTGTCGCCATTACCGTCTTCGAACCCTCCGCCGCGCTCGCCTATAGTTTTCCATCGGACCGCATTATATATTATATACTAATAGGCTGTGCGACGGCGGCACCGAAGGGACGCCCGAGATTCCGATGCAAGATATAAATAACATTATAATATTATAGGTAACTAGGTATACGCAGCGCCACCGACGAGACCGGACCGATAAAAATCGATCCAGACGCGTACAGCTTAACGTTTCATGTTACTACCTCGTATTATCGCATAGTGTTATACTATATTATCGTTGTATAAGAGTTACGTCGGTTGAATTCGTCCGATCGCTGCAGATACACCCCGTGCGCGTATCGCGGCGAGTTCTCGCCGACGAAGATACGCTGCTGCTGGTAGACTGCCGGTGACGAATGACAAAATAGACGTTTAGCAGCTATATCATGAGGAGCGACCCAAAGACGGTTATTTTCTCCGGCTACCTACATTTCCACTTTATCGATTTTCGTCGAAATTCGTTCAACTATTCGCTTTTGTTCGTGTTAGTGTGTAACACAAACTTGACGTTTATACTCTAATGATTACCGTCGCTAAAATTATACTGGACGTGAGTGCGCCCAAATCGACAAATCAGCTCGACATGTCACCTGACCTGAACTGTATCGTCTAACTGCTAACGCATAGGTCGTACGCGCGACGACGATCGTATTGTATACTTTTCAGAGCGACGTTGTCTAGCGTAACGCTGAATAATACTTGTGTAAATCAGCAGCTACAACGCCCACGCGTGATCCGCGGATAACAACGCGCAGTGCGTGCCTATCTCCTCGCGTGAAGTGCATAGTGGCCGAAAAAAAAAATCTGAGCGGACGAGGCGAGTCGGATAATATAATTATTCTGCGATCCAGTTCGATTCGCGACCGCCGCCATTGTTCGCGTACAGAATGCAACTGCAGCCGCACATAGATATAATAATAATAATAATAATAATAATAACATGAATTGTAATAATAATAATAGTGTAACGTATAAATAAATATATCGGATTACGCCCCGTAGTGCTATGGGCGATAATTGCACCTTGTCAATAACGAAAGAATAAAAATAATAACGATCGCGCGCACAATGTCTCTAGGGCGTTCCAGTTTTGTTTTCAACACGTCGCGGTCGTCGTATTATTACGCGAGCATTATAACATACACCTTATCCGTTCCGATGCGATGTTTGCATAACAAAAACAACGAGAAACGCGCGCGACGACGACGACCGCGGCGGCGGTGACGACGTACATATTATAATATGGTCCGCGCGCGGTCCCCCGGGCCGGTGTTCTACGAAAAAAAGACAAAGCTGTAAAGTAGAAACGTCGACTTCATTATAAAACTGTTCGGTCGTCGCTGCATCGCGTCGGATTAATTCGAACGCAGCAATGTACATTATAATAATATTTCTGGTGCGTGCGACGGCTTGTATAATGTTGTGTACCATAACGGTCGGCGTGGTAATTCGGGGCTTTAAAAACGGAACGCGAGCGCGAGAAAAAATTAAAAAAAAAAATAAACCAAAACGAAAACCGTCGTAAAAATGACAAGCATACAATCGTAAAATACGACAACGTTTTAATTAAAATGGAAACGTTATTAGATGTACTTTTTATGTTTACGCGATAACTACGCGCGCCTCGTAATAATGAAAACAATAATTCAATAATCTTCCGTTGTTTAAAAATTAAATTAAACGCAGTTTTTAACAATGATTATTAAACGTGTCCGAAATAATAAACCTTGGCCGAAAGTGAATACACCTAACGGAAAGCTTGCACCTATTCAAATAATTTACTCGATAGGTTAACTCGCGCAAACGTTTTAATTTGGAATAATATATTACACTATAGATATGCAGCTGAATTATCCGGTATCGTCCGGGAGAAATTTTACTGGTCATTAAAACCTAATATATATAGGTAGATAAGAGCAATTACTATTTAGGTGTAAAAAAAATGTTGTTGAAAAAAAACACAATTACTTCTTATATTTATTTTTATTTATTATTATTTACTCATACTAAACCAATTTAAATATGCTCGAATCGTCGATTATAAAAATAAACATGTGAAACAAAATAAAATAATATTTCCTAGGTAACCAAAAAGTGAAAAAAATGTATACAACCAGCCCAGAGCACAGAACTGTTTCGACCCTTCAAATGTGATTTTCGAGAAATCCTTTTGAAGTGCACCTATACATAAGTGATAAATACATTTCCCCGGATTTCAAATTAATTTTGAAGGTAGTTTTCGCTGTACGCTGATAAGGTACCTTCTTATTGCACATCTAGAGTACCTATTTAAGGAATCACTATGTCAGATTTCAATTTCATATATTTTGTCATTTTTGACTATTTTTTATTCCTCTAAAATAATGTGTTAATTCATCGAAACGTTTTGTTGTATAGTATCTACGTTATTATAAAATGCTAATAATGACTTAAGAAAAAATTATATGCTGGTCAAATTATTTCATCGTAAAAATATTTATTAGCTGCAAATAGTATTATTTACTATTAAACAATAACTATTTGATTAAATAATACCTATCGATGTTTCGCTTAAATAAAGAGTGTCTGAGCAAATAAACAAACAAACATTTTCCCAGGATACTGGTAAAATATATTATTGTACTAAAAGTTTTTTTTTTTTTTTTTATTCAAAATAAACCGAAAATAGTCATATTTTAATCTATGATTCATGATAATATTTTCGTTTTTTAATTGATAATAATAAAACTATTATTTCTCGATCCAGTTTGAAAGCTTCAAATAATAATTCGTAAATTTTCAATGTTCATATTTCAAAACGAAATATCAATTTTCAAACGAGGTTTCATGATAGATCCACGATTCGCGAACACAATCCGTCTAATCCATAAGAACAAGTCTTACGCCCTCTGTACAATATAATAATCAGAGTCAATCAATCCGACGAAACCCGAGAATTTATTGTTATTATTGCGTGTGTACTGTGACGTGAGTATGCAGTCGTGTAGGTAAATTTAATAATACTAGTTCAACAAGCCGTTACGTTCAATATGAAATTCTAAAACTGCCCGTTAAGTAATTGAAACCGTCAATTGGATTAAATTACAATTGTTATTCGGTCTAACCTCTACCGACCAGAACTACTACTGCGTGTGCCTTAAAAAAATCCATTGAGAAATGTTACATATTTTTGTACGCTATATAATTATAAACTATAATTTCGTATATCTATATTTACGTGGGCACTGGGCAACGCAACATTCGAGAACTACACGAATATGAAATCCGACGTTTTACATACATATTATACTACATTTGGGCACGTCGTTCTGGGAATTGCTTCCAGTTTATGTTACTTTTTTTTTTTATTTTATGAAAATATATTTTTCTCCGTGGAATCTTGTCGCTGCGATAAGATGTCTACATAAACAACGAGCAAAACAAATTATAATCATCGGAGCTCTTCGTTTTCGTTTCCCTGGGTATTCAAAGAACACTGTTATAGTACATAAGACACCTAATTAAACGTTCGAAATAAATACATTCCATGGTTATAAATTGTACTTACATTTATCGCGAATTCCATCGGCGTTGAGTTTTTTTTATCCTTTTTCTTTAATAATAATAATAATAATAATAACGCCGACCTCCACTGCCCTAAATCATTTCATTGTTTTCGGAACGTGGTTACCGTAACAATATACTACATCTGCAAGTATATTATAATTATTATTATTATTATTATTACCAGTATACGGTCGGATTTGGAGGTCGTCTAGGGATTTCCTTTGAGTGGTCTCTCGCGAGATAATGTCTAAGACTCCTGCGCAAGATAAGGAAGAGGCACATTAATCATCAATTTGAACATTAGACAAATATTTATTAGGGAAGTTACTTTGAATTGTTAATCGCAACCGACCGCGATACCCACCCGTAGGTAAAAACGCGCAAATAGAGCGAAACTCGATAACGAACAAATACGTGAAACTCGAAAAACTTCGTTTATTAATTTGAATAAATAAATTAAACGAATTACATACATGATACGGATTGGGTGATGTAGGTTCTTATGAACTCACGGAGAAAACAAACAGCATTAGCAATTTACATTCTCATCGAAACAATTAAACGTTATTAATTATTCAGTAATAAAGTTGTGTAGATCCAGTCAAGAGTCACAAGTCATAACAATGAACGGACCCATAGTCTGAAGAAATGGAATACGCTTATTATATTAATTCTTTAATGGATTATCATCGTGAAAACGGTTTTTCATATTTTAATAGTTATATACACGCTGACTATAATAATATTATACCTATCTCTGACGCCACGGGCTATTTGAAATGTACACGGCGTGTACCTTCATGTTATTATATAATTATTATATTATTCTGAGCAAACCGTTTAATATTTCGAAATTACAAATTTATTACATATGCATAGCAAGCGGGTATTTTAAATTAAATCCAAACAACCATCATGAGAAAAGAATTTTTCTTTTAAATTCTTGAAACTAATACTATTTAGTATTTCGGTATTAAGTTGTTGGGTTTGTGATTGCAGTAGGTAAATATATTAACAGTAGGTACACCATATATCACGTAAAAAATTAAAATTTACAATAAATTCACTATGTATTTATAATTTTTTAATATTTTCATTTCCTATTCAAAGGGGTAAGATGTTTAATGTAACTGTAAATTATAAGATCACATCGTTTTTTATTTGTTCACATTTGCAATGATTTCTACGTAATTATACGTGTGAATGAACTCAAAATAAATTAAGAATATATATTTCAATACGTTTAATGGTATAACTATAACATATAAAGACTACCTGAAAAGTTTCCAAAAAAAGAAATACAAAACTACATATTTAGTAATTTATTAATTATAATTTATAATAAGTACTTTATTGATGTACACATTTTGTGAAATAGTTATTTACAGTTTGAAATCTTATTTTGACTCTTTGATCATATTATAAATTATAACATAGTTACACAATAGTTGTAAGTGAATACATTTTTATTACTTGTGCGTTATTTTTATTTTCCTACAAACAGTATTTATAGCTATACATAACACTATTATCTTTATGTTTTCTTTCTCAGCACGAGAAATCAATAATATGTATACAACGTTGCCCGTGCATTCAATCTTTAACGACCGTCAAAAATTCCCAAGGGAGTGGAATTTTTTTATTTTAAACCGGAAAATATCTCAATACTGCCTCTTCTAAAAATCGAAATCCACACGTTTTCACTGGTGATTCGCCTCTGCAATTGATCCTCAATATGACACGACTTGGGCCGAACGGTACCAGCGATCAGCAGTGGTAAATTGGGTCCAAATATCCTTTTCTAGATTAAATTAGGACTCAAAAATGTTGTGTTACAACATGTAACATTGTACATCATGAGTAAGTAGCCAGGACCCAACTTACCAACTACCTTTTTTTTGCCGGGACTTAATTTACCGCTTTCAAAATGTTCATAAATTATCGCGTACCCATTTTACCTAGCCCCCCACGATGCCAGTTATGTATTTATACCGTGGTAATCATCTTGTACACGCACCAATAAGCATATTACCACGATCTATACGTGATAAAAATAAATAATAATTTAATACCGATAATCTTGACGGATGAAACACGAGTCATAGAGTCATAGGGGGTCGCATTATTCAATAAGATATACTATGTGCTATGCGCGCGGGGAAGGTCCACTTGAAGTTATTCGGCTTATTATTTTTCCACACAGCTAGCCGATATACGTAAATATAACGCGACATTATGATATATACACAGTACAGTGCTGCAGAGAATCAAGACGACGTAGCACTTACGGCAACAACCTGTGCAGAATGCCTCACGAGAATCGACTAATCGCAGCATATCTTATAATACAGTAGAAATTATTTTTTAATAATATATTTAAGTTTCATTGTCTTAAGAATTCTAGTTTTGAATACCGAAAAATTATTAACCAGTCAAAATTCGAAGACCTTCCTTGGCTCATTACAATGTGAGAAATATTATCAGAATAAGTAAATCGTCACGGGACTACCCGCAGTTCGTAATGCTTATCATGACTAAACGGCTTAACGCGTATACACGCTGTGATAACGAACTGGCGATACTATTGTAACTTTAAAGTTTAAACATTATAAGACGGTATAGCAAATATCCGCATATAGAGTTTTCTAGTGGAATCCTTAGGATATAGCTGACTAGTGGCTAGAACATCTCTGCACTGAACACTCTAAGGTTCTCTGATTAGCATTTAAAGCCCTGATGATGCGTGACTCCGCAAGGGCTCGTCATTCACGTAGAACATATAAACTTATCAAATTAGCAACGCAATAATGATGCTTATTACTTAAAGTATAAAAGATAGTCATTAAACAGCATACACCTGATCATTGGATCACAGTTTTGAACTGTTAAGTCCGAATTACAGACACACGAACGTACTAGACATTGCTGAGACGCAGTGGCAACAGAGGTAATTGTCTCGGTGCGCGAACGTTTTTGGGACGTACATGTGTGATTGGGGCGTTGGTAATTTTAAGTTTTTGTTTGACAAATGCTGGTTATCATTTAATCTAGGTTTGAAGTTTTTAGAGTTTCGCGTCAACGAAATTGACCATAATTACTTATGCAAATAAATACTTCTGTCAACTACGCGCGTCATGATTTGAAACGTTGACGTGGTGCGGTAGACGTCTCTCCTTCCGTCGTGTAATATCGTACTCGGTGTCAAACTAAAGCGGAGAGCGTTAGACTTGTTGGGCGCAAAGTAACCGTAACGCCATAGGTATAAATTATAATCACGTATAACACGCCGGACGGAGGCGTGCGGCGATAGAGAAGATGGAAGAAAAAAACGTGTACGGTTAGAAATGTGTCCGGTTCAGGTCACCGCGGCCGTGTACGAACAACACGCTGTAATATATTATTTTTGCTGTTATTATTATTTTAACTATTGTTAAACGGTGCCGTGCGATCCGATCTGGTGGCACGTACCTATAATATCATGAAGCGGGTGCGAAGGTCTTGGCGTCCGCGAGGCACAGTCGGCGGGTCGGCCAAAGGTCGCGCGCGTTATTATTTTTCATCCATTTCGCCAACCGCGCGAGACTGTTTGTTTTTTTTGTTTATTTTTTTACAATCGCGTTTCACTTTTCACGCTCGTGTTATGAACGCCGGCTCGCAGCTCGTTTGCTATATGCACAACAAACCATTAAACACGGCAGCGCGTAAGGCCACGGCACGCATATATATATATTATATATATATAGGTAATACACGATTCTATCGGTGCCAGCGATCACAGTCGACCCAAATGCGCGGTGACGACGACGACGGCGACGTGATCAAACCCGTTTAAATCGTATAATTCACACCGTGAGCCCGTATACTATCGTACACACACGCGTTATATTGCATACCCGAGTTACGCGAAGCTCATGCGTTCGTATAAGTACGCGATTGCCGATAATGAACGGATCCGGGGTGACGGGCGCGCGTTACGTCACACGCTATATCGTAGTATACGTGCGCGAGGCTTTTTTTTTTTTATTTATTTATTTTTTTTTTTTTTTAACAAGCTGCTGACACGTCCCGTCGAACCGCAGCATTATAGGTACGCGTGTGACGCAATACGCATGCGCGGTGACTAGGTTAAGGCGCGAGAACGGGGGACGTGGTGACAGACGTGGCCCCTGCAGAATGTTATTATAATTTTTCGCCTAATGAACCGTGTCTAACCACGCACGCACACGCCCGTTCTGCCCACTTCTGGTGATACACGTGCACAACCGTTGCGTGGCGCGAGGAAATACCCGATATTACATGCGCCAAGTTTCAAAGCCGTCCAGCGGTATCGCAGTGCGGTGCGTTTATAGTTCTGATTTGTGTTCCCACGTTCCGATGGCATACCGATGATATTGTACTATCGTTCAAAAGTAAAATCACCGAAATGAACGGAGTGAATCTTAAAACAAAAATTCACCAGTACGAAACCACAGTGAGACTTCTCTGCACGTCTTTTGGTACACTAATCTGGAGCCGTACTATCAAACATTCGTCTCATATTAGGTCCGTCCAAAGTATAACGTCCACGTAGCACTACCGGAGCCTTTAGATATAATATGAAAAACCTTGGTCTACACAATGATCTACAAATAAATACGGTTAATGAACCCGCTAAACTGCATTATAAACGTCTTCATACGAAACTCGCATCGAATACATATCGCAGACTAAAAATCAATTTAAATCGTAAATTCCAATTTTGAAAAACTAAATAATAAAATAAAATCACTCTTTTACACCTAGACGACCAATATTAATCTAAAAGCTGTGCGAGGTGTTCCCAATGAGAGACAACCTCAATCAATATATTACAAGTTAGGAATATAAGTATCCCTCATACTGACTCATTTTTCATAAAACCGTACATAGATTGTCTATAAAATTAATTAACAAATAATAATAAAGAAATATGAATGTAGTAAAACGGTTATTATTTTACACCAAACAAAATAAGTATGAAAAGTGAAAACTCAAAATCCTTTCATGGAGCGACTGCGTATAATGTGCGAGCATGCGATTTTCGCTCCCGATCCGGGATTATATATAATCGTATAGACTATAGATAAACGAATCCACGTAAGTCGACCGACCGAGGGCGCACGGTTAGGCGTTGTTTTCACATGCACTTTTTTATTCGCATAAACGGCCGCAATATAGGGTTGAGATTTATTGACCCATAAACGTGAAAACTGTTTTCCGTGTACACGTCGATTGAAATCGAACGGGCTTGTATACGGGTCGTAAAGAAAAGGAGAAAAACGTTTCGCTCAAATTAATCGGCATGGTGTTTCGCGCAAAAAATGAAAAGTAATGAAAAAAACCAGCCATAAAATTATTATTAAAATGGCTTTAAAATAAAATAAAAAAACTTTCGGTATTGTATGTTTTTATGAACTGTGAGGAAATTCAAGACGGAAAGAAAAAAAAACATAATTATTTTTGACGTTTGAAATAAGTAAACGCGAAATGAAAGAGTTTTTATACTGCACTGCTTGTATATATGCGCATAACGCTGTACATGGATGCGGGGGAGTTTACGTAAAAGTGAAGAAAGGGTTAAAAGAGTAAAAATCAAGTTTAATGAGTTTACGATTGTACACAGCGGAGCAGATGAAATCTTTAAACGACACAACTTGTACATAATTATCCACCAAAAGTTTTAAAAAATTGCATAACGGTAACTCCTACATTATTGATATAAGTAAATGTTATTCTTATACGTAAACTAATGGCGTAATTTCAGTTTTATTAGAGTTGGGCATTCGGCATATTCTTATTATTTTGCCGACTCAAAGTTAGCTTTACATCAGCTGGCATACGCTTGTGGGTCATTTCTAAAATTGTGAATTTTTCTATTTATGACATAATACCAATGGCTTCAAAAAGAAGTATTTATCTTTTGCTAGTGCACCGACTTTGGGACAGCTAAACTAGAGTCTAGACCAGAGATTCCCAACCAGGGTGCCGCGAACTTTATTTAGGGTTCCGCTAAATTATTTGAAATACATATTTTTTAAGAAAAAACGATTTCATGAAAAATAAAATATAGCATTGTGTGTAATAAAACAGACTATAATATAAAACCTAATGGGTAGAAATATTGTGTTGTTGAATCTATTTTAATTTTCATACTAGTTTGATTGCTATCGCTTCGATGTGGACTGTCAAAG
The DNA here is from genome assembly GCA_949715065.1 of Periphyllus acericola. Lineage (NCBI taxonomy): Eukaryota > Metazoa > Arthropoda > Insecta > Hemiptera > Aphididae > Periphyllus > Periphyllus acericola. The sequence goes on from OX454271.1 coordinate 4,630,547, forward strand.
TTATCACTCTACCACTTATTTATGGTGAAATACTTGTGACATTATCTTATTTTTATTTTTATAAAACATGAGGTATAAACTAATATACTATTAGTTCCATGAGTTCCTAATTTTTAATTAATCTTAATAAAGTTAATGTTCAATGTAATAATTTATTTTATTAAATATAATATTTGTATATACCATATACCTACGTCTTTCTACTTTTGTTTATACTTATGCACTGCTAAATAAAACCGAATTAGTCTATAGCAGGTGCGGCCAAACTTTTTTTGGTCACGATCTACTAAAAATATACTTCACCTTTGAGGATCGACTTTTATAGAAAAATTTTTTATTATTGAATAAGTGCATATAAACATACAATAAGTATTATTAACTAATTACTAATTACTAAAAATAATATAATAATAAATAATAATTTCTAAAATCTAATTAGATAAGTTTAATTAACATATTATTTTGTTGATCATTGTTGAAGTGTGACATTGCATGTCGTTGACCAATTGGTCGTAATCTGGCGAATAGTTGCTAACTGCTAATCGAAGACACTGCTCCAAATGGTCATCAGAGAGCGTAGATCGAAATTCTGTTTTGATCATTTTCATGTGAGAAAATGCTGTTTCGCACAAATATGTAGATCCAAAATAACTATGTAACTGCAAAGCTACACTCCTCAAACCAGGATATTTTTCTTCACTCAGTAAATTCAAAAACTCTATAGGGTGCCCCGGATTTTTAGAAAATGATTAAGGGTGCCGTGAGTCAAAAAAGGTTGGGAACCTCTGGTCTAGACCATAGTAAATACATGATCGCCCCCCCCAGTTACGCCACTTACGTATACAAAGTATTTAAGGCAAAATTTCGACTTTGTAGTAAGCAATTTATACAGTATTATAACTGTTTATTCACAAGGTCTGGATTTGTGCAAGCAATTATGTTAGGTACGTACAACGAATAATGTTAATTAATGTATAACTATTATTCTCGTGGTAAAGTGTTAATGGATTTTATATTATAATCAAGCATCGAATACATAATATTACACATCATGGGTGTCAGTTGGGAGGGGGATCAAGATGAGGCACTTTTTCCCCTCAGGAGAATAATATGAACTTTTAATTTTATTAATAGAATTATTAATACTAATTTTACAGTATATTAACAACGAAGAGTTTAATAGTTCTTTTGATTGAATTTTATAAACCGTTTTATTTATAGTTTTACCTCTTCCTACGGGCGCCCTTGTTGAACATTATTTTTTTTCTTCCCCACGTTTAGTCGACAGACACGTTTCTCTCGCGGCTTGTACAGTTGTACCTTTTTTTTTGTTTATATTACAAGTAACAATATATTTCATGTAAGAACAATATTAGAAAATTGACGGCTTTGAGAAAACTTCCGGCCAGTTTTACCTATACAGAAGTCATTGTAAAATTAAATGCCTGTACAGCATTAATGGTTTTTGAATATAAAGGTTATTGAAGTATAATAGCTAAGAACGAAATGCCACATCGGATATTAGTTCAGTCCATCGCTTCGGCGTCACAAACGGGTAAGCTTTTTTCTTTTTTTTCTTTTTTTTATCAAAAGAATTCGTGCGAATAAACAGCACAACAGAACTGTGTAGCTGAGAGATGCTTATATGGAACGTGTGGAGTGACTGGCGGACCGTTCGCGCTTTGGAATATTTTGCGCAACGATCGCGCGTCAATCGGTTCGCGTCGATGGCGCTCTGTAAAATTGTAATATTGTACTATTGCAGCGATCGCGAAACCGTAAGGAATTCGTTCAATTATCTCGAAACGCTTAGCAGGGATGAATAAAAAAAAAAAAAAAAACGAAATAAAAGATGCCACCTTAATAAACACGCTGCTCCGATAACGCGCCATAATCCGCCTGCGTACACGTTTTATTAAACCCCGTCAAAGTCGACGCCACGGGATTGCAGTTCGCGGGGGGCGAGCATATCAACTCGTTCGGCACGAAACTCGATTTATGAATTTCCGTCGGATTGTCGTATATTTTTATTGATATGAAATCTTTATTTCGCCCGGGCCGCGGCCCCGGGTATATCTAATCCAGAGATTGGAAATGCGGCAACGATTTTTTTTTACGATTCTACGGACCGTAAAAATGCATAAGCTGTCTCTTTTCCTCTTTCTCTCTTACACTATTTTGTCTCTCTCTTACTCTCTCTCTCTCTCCCGCTGCCCGTGTCTCTTCTGTGTCTCTCGTTTTTACGACGGTAAACGAAAATGTTTTATGAAACCCGCCCCTGTCCGCTCGAACGAATATTGGATTCCGGGGAAAAAAAAGCACCTTATCAAATATTGAGGCCTTTTCCACGCGCGCCGAAATGTATAACTACATCTGTATGCGCGTACACGCACCCGAATAACGAAATAAAACCAATACACATTCGTTCTCTTAAGTCCCTAAACTCATTTCGGTCCGTGTGCTGCGAGGAGAATAATATTCGCTTTAACGACGCAGCGGTCCACCTCGGGTAACCAACCGCGGTGTGATAACTTTCAGGCGAACGGGGTATATCATTATTACATAAACTATACCGTCGGCGGTTGTTTAATGTATGGCAATATTATATTACATTAAGTCTTAGACTTGAGTTAATTATACGTAAATGAACGCGAAGAAAATAAACTCAACAATACCGAACTCGTCGTCCGAAACAAAAAGCACTATCTTGGGCTTGTGAAACAACTTTTATGAACTTCGATGATATTTTTTAAATATTATGTTCATAAGAATTACCAACATTTTTTCATAGCTACGTCGAACCGTTTTTTTTCGTCTGTAGGTTAATTTATAATTACTTTTTAATTGTACTCAAGAGTAATTTAATGTTTGTCTCCTTTTCATTGATGAGCAATATATTATACAAACCATCTATATATAAGTATGTAGGACAAATATGTATTTTAAAAACGCTTAGTTTCATTAAAACAATTAATCATACATATTAAATATTATTTTATCTTTAACAAAATATCGTGGGTTTCAAATTGTTGTAAATGCGGTTGGGTAAGTTGTTTTTATATTGATAACGCTTTTATGTTCACTGCATATTTGCTAAGCTATTAATTTGTATTTTCCATTAACTATGGGGTTTATTCTGTAAACAGAGCGCTGACAATAATAAATTGCTATTTTAAAAATCCATTTTAAAACCATGAAGTGCAAATTGTATTTTATGTCAACATAATTTTAATGAAAATAATAATTAGTGCACCAGCAAAATATGATCATAATAAATTATAAATTGAAAGTTTATTTAATTACATTTGAAAAATGTAGTTAGTATTTGAACTTTGCGGCAACAATAAGCTGTATATATAATTGGTTTGCTTGTTGAATAAAACAATTATTCGAAAAAATTAAAACATTAAAACACTGAACAAATTGGTAAACACCAAATATTATAGTATGTTTGGGAAACTTGTGTTTGATATTAAATAAAAAAACCGTAATTGGAATCGTTTTAATTTGCTAGAAAAATAAAATGTTCAAACAGAAATCTTTGAACATACGAGTAATTGATTATTTTTATTCTGGTTCATGAACCGAAATAAAGCGTACATGAACATTAAACATCGTGCATCACTTTTTTTTACTCAAAAATATCAAATTGACCAACAAAGATCACGGAATATACATCACGAGTCGATCACGAATGGTTATTATGTAGTGATTGCATCCGTATTATGACTATTGACTATGTTATCAAATATTTTTACTCCTCCAAAACGATGAAAAATTACATTTAAATTCGACTTGGTTGGTCATTGTGGTCATAATCATACCCAAAAGCTCTTTTAAAGGATTCACAAATAAATTCGTATACCTAGGCATTTCGGTATTGTGGAATTGGCGAGCACTCGATATGAAAGGCATTTCGGAGTATTTAAAGTACATCATGCTGGTGGGCTTAAAAGTGACCAACGTTTTCATTGATAGAATGGCAATAATCAGCTAAAATGAAATAAATCCTAGTATTACGGTATCGCCCATATGGAATGGCGTTTTAAACAAATTCACTCGACTACCGTATTCATTATGTTTTGTTTACATCGAAGCCGCGTAAACAAACCTCGGATGGTAGAAACGGAATGTATAATATAAACAAAATAAATAAATAAATACGTATAAAATATATGCTCGACATATCTTTGCTTTCGACGGTTCGATAGGTGAACGTAGTTGAACATTACGCATGGAAAATTTCAATATTTTTTTTTTTTTTATCAATTTGCAGAAACAATTTTACAGTCATTTCAAAGAAGCATAAAATCGACTGTTAAAATTGACTATGATTCCAATCATTGTTTGTATTTTCCTCTGATTTAACCACTTATCGGTCACGATTTTTAATTCGCAAAAAGTAATCAGTAATCACTGTTAATTTAAAGTATCAGAAATGTACACTTAACATGGATGTTCATAGAACCCGTCGTCGGCGTCAAGTATCCGCGCTATATATATATTATATATACAAATACATTACTGGCACACAGCTATATGTTTTACACACAGCATAAACGAGTAAAATGCACTGTTTCCCTAACAACGATTCGGTTGTCATAGTGAATTTATAGTCAAAACGTGTTAGCAAAATCATAGTATCAACCGATTCTGTTTTTATTTAAATGGGGCTGACTAGGTAGCTGAAATATCCGACTTGGAATAGAACAGTCTTGGCCGGGGTATAGTTCTTAAACGCTAACAACTTCACATTATTTCAAGCCTAGCCAAGACTTACGAAATATTTGTTAGGTTGTATTTCACTCGTTTGTATACTCTTCACTCGATAATGTGACATCCGACGCGACTATTCGGAATTCATTTCAGAGTATGGCCCCCGTCCACCAACGATAAGACAAGTCCATGTCAACTTCAATCAGTCAACCTGCAGAAGAACTTCAATACTATCACCCTTATGTCGTTTCTTAAATCGTTTTCAAATATTAGTTTTTAATCTACAAACATTTCATCCAATTTTACATTGTTTTAATCAAATTAAATTCTTTCGGAAAAAATAAAAATAAAATCAGCGATGAACAATATCAATGATTTCCTGTGAACTTCAAACGGTAAGCAAATCGTAGAATCCTGTCCTTAGAGGAAATATGCTGGAGGGATGCTTGAAATTCACCAAGGAGGTAGTGATGCGACTGAACGGTTAACCAATTTGGAAATCCGACTATAAGTTATCATTTTTAATTACCAAAAACTTTTCTGTATTTTTTTATTTACCAACACTTTTCTATATTTACCTAATCTGTTTATTTATCTTTTTACGTATATATTTATTTATTTGCTTACAAACCTAATTATTCACGTTTGATTCTACATGTCTTCTGAATATTTATTTATTTTTTGTTATGCCGATGCCATATGCTAATATAATATAATGATTCACTACATCGTGTACTCATCAAATACATGACACTTAGTTTAAAACATGAAAAATGATTATTTTCGAAATTTATTAGATATAATATTATTTTGTAATCGAGCGGAAAAAAATACATTCTTCCTAGGTCCAGTGATACGTTATGAAATTAAAAGTTTCGTTTAAAAAATATTTCAGGCTTCTATAACTATAGATTCAACTAGAATAATATGATATATAATAGGCGTTACAGTCGTCCGGCACATATTCGAACGAAACGGCCAAGGCGCGTGGATTATCACTATACACCTGTTATGATCTGAATGCGAAAAAAATAAATTAATTGCGACATTAATTATAATGAGTTTTGACCAAGGATTCGCACGGTTACGCGCACGTTCACCGTTCGAATGGTGAATATATTATAAACCTGACATTTTTATTTTGTGGGTACGTCGTGTGCCCATACAATTTTGCAACATTTAACTTACTACATTATTTACGCAAATTATTCACATGTAAAATGTGGTTTTTTTTTTGCCCGACATAGGTATGATTTATATATCGAGTCCATATATTATGCTGTGTGTGCGCACGGTGGATTAATAAATTGGTGGCTGTGCGTAATGTTAAAACACTTTGCGTTTATGATCATTTTCGAGATACTGCGCACACCTTTAAAACGGTCTAAAACGCATTTGCTCCATCCACTTTAATTGTTTTCTTGTAATTGGCATAACATGTTTAAGTAATTTAAACCAAGATTTCATTAAATCACCAATCTCCATTAAATCGTAGCTAATAAGTATGTAGGTACTGGACGTAAGTGCTGTTGGAACGGTTTTATGTTCATTAGTATTGCTTCCTGCAGTAAAAGTAACAGGACAGTAAACTGCCCATTGAATAAAATATATTTTATGCTTAAAGGTATCACAGTTATTTAGTGATTTTTATTCCATTTGCTTAAATACAGCCTGCAAAGGTCAAAAAGCTTTTTGCTTTTTCAAGGTTACCGTGTCTGTTAATGGATAAAAGTTTAACGAGCCCAACGAATACGACTTGTGTGAAATACATTACCAACGTATAAACAGAAATATACGTTTTTATAATCTACTGCAGTGTATTTCGACGACGAATGTCTTCGTTATTTACTTATTTTGAATAAAATCACGTTTTATTCAAAATAGGTAGCATAAAAATATTCTAGAATAATCATATTACCGGGGGACGGTAAGACATGTTGGTCATAACATAGCATCTAAATATGGGATCAAACCAAACCATCCAACATTCGTCCACTGGAAGCATTGCTGGCGATTAGTTTACGGCAGATCACTGGATGCCTATGGTATGTCTGGAACCTTAATGTGCGCAATGACCTACAAATCCCTTCACTAAAAATCCTAGCCCATCAAGGCTGTACAAAAGATTTCACAACAAACTTACAAACCAGAACAATCCCTTGTCTCTAAAATATCCTCTTTAACTATTCCAAGAATCTAATTCGAAGGCTAAAAAAGAATTGGGCAAGAGACACCTTAACGTAAAAATTAATTTAAAAATAAAAAATGTATAAATATTACATACATTAAAAGTAATTATGTATATATTTCAGAGATGCTACTAATAAGTGCCTTCCTCCTTTACGTTTTTCGTGTCATTTATATCATGTTTTATGTTTGTAAATATCAAATTTTCTTATTGTGCTTTTACAGGATTGTAAACAAAAATTGAAAAATCTATTTTAAATAAAAATTTCTTACATTCTTACCGGGCGGGTTAGGGGGTAAGATATTACTGTTACACCGGGACAAGATACTATATCCGTTTCAAACGATGCATGGGAACGAGTTTTCGAAATCGTGTAAATCAAAGTAGTCGGATTCGCAAACCCCACGAGATAGCGAGCGTACGAAAATAAAACAATAAACACTGGTACACGAAATATTTATTTTATTTTTTGACTCTTTTTCTTTTTTACAATTACATGCACGTGAACAGAACGGAAATAAAATAACTGAATAACACATTAATTGAAAATCAAACTAAAAGCGACGAAAGTCTAAAAAAATATATGGTATGTTTCGAGCACGTATAATAATATATACGATCTGGAAGGGAAATAAAAAACAAATCAAGCAAAATAAAATTAATACCAAAGACATTTATTCAAATGTTGGCAATTGGATTTGAAATGGATTAGACTTAACTTAATAAGCTCGTACATTTTTCAGAATTTATATTCGTGTGAAGTTAACAGCGAAAAATCAACATTTTCGTTTTACGAGTAGTATAACCATAAGTCACGTAGGTAAATTAATTGTTAATATATTGTAAGAAAGAGTGATGGGGTCGGGGAAATGTCTTAGATTGCATCGATCTTGCATTACAGCGTTCGAACGATGTGGAAAAACATTTAAAATAAAATCATTTGATCTCGAGTACGCATGAACAAATCTATCAATTTTAAGCAACTACATAATATATATTCAAGCCTGTGCGATAAAAAATAAACACAACATATGAATAATAATAAATATTGTCGAAGAATAATAAAATCTTACACATCGGCCTAATGTTCACTTTTTATTTTGCCGGTCTGAAAAGAATATAACGTTTTACACGCGCAACGCGGCGCGGGGCCGAAGAAAAACGCGCCTCGGTTGGCACGCGTACAGGACGGACATATTATTTTCAAACATATTATAATGCTCAATTTATACGCACCGAGGCATTTATCAGGAAATCTGACGTTTTCGCATTAAAAACATTACATGTCTCGGCAGTAAGCTCGGATCGTGTTGAAATTTATGAGCGTCGCGAGTGCTTTGTAGAATCTCGATACCATACTCTTTATCGCCTAACGTTTTGAGTTCACGCGCAAGTTTACAGACTTAACGCGTTCACGCGTAGTTATGCAACCATACAGCTCCGCGATCGTTACGAAACAAAATGTACATTAATACATGTATACGAGTCGTAAATTCGTTACGAACGGATAATTCATAGTATAATATTATTGTAATATTCGTTTAGTGGTAGCCGGATGGAAAACTCGAAAGTCCCAAAAAACTGTGCTTTTCGCGTTTAATTTTTGTCAAAATACAACTTCCATTTACATATAACATATAACATACAACATTTCCGATTTAATTATTGCAATAATTAAGAAATGATCCAGATATAAACGTAATGGGGAACAAAACAACCCAAAACACGAGTGAAAGGAACCTCATTATTATTACTTCATTTATTCGATAAATAGGTGCACATATACAGTGTGGCAACAATAATAATATCGTGAATGACATTTCAGAATAATACAAAAGCCAATCAACATAATATAAGACCAAATTACTATAACCATGTTGGTTACTTACAGCCACGTACAGTGAATGTCTTATATGGTAGTCGGGGAGCTTTTCATAACATTTCCATTACGGAAAACGAGACTTCTCGTAAGTTAATTTTTAATTTATTACAAGTTCAACTTGATTGCGGTTTCTATATACTATTAAAGTTGATAATTCGAAACAAAAACGGTTTTCTGTGACATCTTAGTTTTATCTTGGTGATTAATTTCCTAACTTTTGCGATTCGCATTTATTAGCTCGTAGACAAGTAGACAATACGCGTAATTTATTATTTTTATTTTAGTTTTTTGATTGTCAGATGTTTTTCGACGATTGGACTTATCGAAACAAACTTGTAAAAATCTAACCGTTTATAACACCGCTGCAGTGGTGGATTTACGCATAAGCAACCTTAGGCACATGCCTAGGGCGCAACATCTTCTGGAGGTGCCAAAAAATGCTAAACTGGAAAGGTGACGAGTATATGATATTTTTTGTAATTTACGTTTTTAACATTACTCAAAAAATTGGAAGAAATCAGAAAATTAGTTAAACTACTTCTAGACATTTATCAAATGTTGTAGAACTTAACGATTTTCTAAATGAAGTTTTATGTTTAAACGCTCACATCAATGTAAGTTCTATTAGAGAAAAATACAATTTGCTTTGACTTCAAACATTTCTGTATGAAAAAGACTTAACGAATAGTAATTCAAATATAGAAAAAATTACCTACGTTTTACCATAACCCAACAAAAGTTAAACTCCAGCAATTCTTAACACTGAAAATTAAATAACACGTCAGTTATCATAGAAACGAAATCATAGATATTTTACCAAGGATAAATCAAGACGCCAAATGATTTGATTGTATACAAATTTATTTTTCATAGCTCAAATCGTTATTAAAATTGAAAATAATTTGTGAAAAATAGAAGTTTGGTCGAATTTTGGGTGTTACGTGGCGCCAGCGTTGTATGTCTATGGGCGAAAAAATGGTAAGTCTGCTCCTGTACCGCCGTAATATATTGTGATCTTTAACGTGCTCCAGTTATCTCCAATTGTTCAAAAAAACGATTTAACATCTGCCTTGCGACCATTTGACGTGAGATCATAAAAATATACACATTGTATTTCACACAGAACTATTATGGTAATTAATTACACGCGTAGAAAACGAGGCGAACTTTCTCGATACGAATAATTCGTAAGAAATCATAACTCCCAGATGCTGTGCGATTACGGTGCTTGGATACGATAAAAAATTACATTTGCCAAAGCTAAATCGAGGAAAAACATTGTTGTACAAAAGCGATTATATTATGCGGCGTACGGTTTATATTATTTTATTATTGTTTTAGAAAAATATCGACTGTCACATTTATGAACTACTTATTGGTACACGTTTGATATTTCGGTATACCAATTCGTTTCACAAAACTAGTCCGTAACTATTATGCAATTCAGTATAACATTAGCATATGTTTTAATTATTATGATACGCGTGTGTCCATATTATGTATTAAGGTCTACTATATACCTGGTGTTCTCAATTTCGCACGTAACAAAAACCTGTTTCGAATTCCGTCCGAGAATCATAATATATTAAATGTTTTAATAATATGGAATATACGCTACCGTATATGTTTAACAAGCTGTACGACTGAACTTAAACAGCTTATACGATTACTTTTTGAACATTATATTGCTTCCTGTTCAGATGACACATTGGATTTAAACATATTTTATTTCATATTTTAATCATAAAATGAATATTTTTATGTAAAACGTAATATAGTTATTCCCGTCAGGCATAAAATTGTATATTGGTATTAATTCAATTTCCTTACTATACTCAATTTTACTGCCAACTATACACTTATTTATATACGTGAAATGGTGTTCCGTTGGCTATAGGTAATCTTCGAAACTACTTGTCGTCCAATCGTCATGCGGTATTTCTTTAATGTCAGAGTGAATCGGGGGGAAGGTCTTAGAACTAATTTCAAATTCTCTAAGCTAATTGAATAATATAACACGTCCAATGCCGGCGGTGTTTAACGACAAATTATTATAATAATAACTACGTGGTTTTGCCATGGATACAACGATATATTATAATATCATATTTGTACATTATATAGAATATAGATGATAATTGAGAAATAATTTATTACCAAAATTATATGACGATTGGAATAGTTTCGGAGATTATCCGTGACCAACAAAATAACATTTCACCCATCTGTGTACATGAGAAGTAGTTATTGTACACATTTTGTTGTATTTCACGAAGTATTACAATTCATAAAACTACTATCGGTACCTTCAATGCTGGATGTTTTTTCTAACTTCATGTGAACACGAAAATGTGTTCTAATGTTTTGCGCATTTATGTCTTAAAAAAAATGATTAGGTGACTCGTGATATTTTATGTATACCGGCTTAATTACGTAGATTCGCAAAGAACAGCCAAAACCCACAAAGCTTTGAACTTTATAAATCTCATTTAGAGTTTATGTATTTCGTAATTTTTGTCACTTATTGGACAAGTATACGAGTGTGCGCACAAAGAAAATTAAATTAATCGATGTTGGCTTAGTATTAAAAATAATATAATACCAGTCAAAATCAAACTGATTGTCACATTAAACCAAAATAAATAGACAAAACGAAATGAGTTCATTACGTTCTCTTCAGTATACATACGCTGGTAAGTTATTTCAATTTTATGTAAAGTTTTCACTTTTTCAGAGTGCTTAGGTCAGTGTTTTATTTTTTGTTTTTTCTATTATTTTTTACGCGTTTAAACACCATGATGGTGATTGATTACAAACCTTTGATATTCGAATTAAAAAAGAACGGATGGAAGAAAATATGATCGAAGTCTGTCATGGTCGTATACCGACAATTTTTTAGTTTATATTTGATAGTTAACAGCCAAGTTGAATAAAATGAATTATTTTTACCTAGTATTATAGTGTAAGATTTATTTAGCAGTAATTAACTATAATTAAAATAATTTAACAGTAATTAATATTTATTAGAATAATAAGCACAGAGAGGCATCAGTAATTTTTCGCTTTATCTCAAACTTGATATTTCGTAAACTAGAGTTTTTAGCAGTGTTAAAACTAAATGTTCGTTTTAAATACATTTTTTAATAAACATTTCATAGCATATACCTAATTTAATAAATTAATAAGCTACAGGCTATTATTAGTTTATGGTATGAGTAATGATTATTGTCAATGGTAGTTCTTGACGAATTACTGTCATAAAACGTAGACGCTCTCCTGGATACACCAATAATCAATACCACAATAGAACACTACACGTATGTAAATAACTCATGCTTGAAAATTCTATGATACTGTCTATGACGTAAAAATGGTGTGAGTTAAGATCTATAATGCGGCGAGGAAGGTAGTAGTAAGTAGTAATGAGCCCTGCACATACTCATATGAACACAATATCGATAAAACTAATTTAATGAAAAAATAGTACAGTTTAATTTCATTATAGGTATTCTGTACTGGCATTTATTAACATTGATATGTTTTTGCTACGGGTACATCGATGATTTTTTTTCAGACCGATTTCGCGTTACCGCAGAGCAGCTGATATACAGTAAATAAAACATGATTAAATTAGAACCAAGTAACCACAGTAACCGGCAAAAACATATTCATGATTCATTGTTTATTTGTGAAAAAGACTTTTTTTTTCTTATTAATATAATACGCAAATACACTCATATTGTGTAAATTATTATGATTGAAATATTAAAAAGATTTTTTTATAATTTATATTATTACTATGGTAATATTGATGTACCAGTGTACTGAAAATGCGTGAACTTTTTCTGTGTCTGGTGCATATAAATTAGTTTATTTTTTCAACTAAGACGATAGAACATAATATAGCACATAAAATCGACCATGCGAGGAAACATAATACATTTTTACCTAGGACTTTCTAAAGCCACGTTTGCAACGAGGTAACATCTGACCATGGACACTTGTTTGTGTTCACAGCAAAACAAAATTTTACTGAAAACTGAACCGCCCTTTAGAATTGTATCGAAACTAGATAACCATCAGGGAAAATAATTATAAGTGATATTGATGATCCAAATACATCTTATCATCAGGAAGCATCCCTAAATACGGTTGAGAGTATTAAAAAGTCCGGGGCAGTTATTCGATACGACGCCAAAAAGTACTGCAGCGTTGACGAGTTTAAGGTTGGACCTCAATACGAGGTATAAGACTTGTAAATAAATGTAACGTAGTCTCATCGTGAGTTAGTTAGTAATTGATTTTTCGTATATTTGGAACAAACACTAATTTTGGACTCTAAGTAATGATGAACTGCAGGTGTCGTGGAAGGTGGAACGATCTATTCAAAGACGACAACCAATAAGTCTATTAATAACTGGACTCGCCACACACACTTTTGTAAAATATTGAACATATTTTCACCTCGCTTTTTTATTTTATGTAGATTGAAAATAGATAGTATAATGTAGTTTCTGGGCACTAGAAAAAATTAACAAAGAAAAACTACGATAATAACGAGAAAATAATCTTAAACAAAAACAATCAATGAACGTACATGATCATTAATAATATTGTCTTCTGCAAAAACTGAAAAATATTCCTATTTGAGTATTATAGGTATAGTATAATATAATGTAATGTAGGAGAATATATTAGACTATAAATAATTAAAAACAATAATCGTCCAACCTCTCCGCCCAGAGCAGAACCGGGTCGATTCAACTATAGTATATTAATATATTCTATTAAAATTATTAACAAAAACGAAGAAGTTCTATTATAAGTGTTGCATGCGTAACAATACTTTCCCTATTGTATGGATCAATTCTGATATTGAGTTCAAGTTGGATGTGAATGAGCTGTCCCTTTCACTATCGAAACGAGCAAGAAAGTCTTCGGCCGACAAACGTTACACATAGGTATACCTACTTATATTATACTATATTATAGTGTAACATTTAATGATAAACATTTTATTATTTTACTGATGTGTTTAAAAATACGTTTCAAGAGCGCATAGCAATACCTATATACTTGTATCTTTGTTCGGATCGAAGAAAAAAATAATACCGATATAAGATACTGCTGCGATGGTCCTGAGTGTTTATCATATTTACTTGTCTATAATACTCATTTGAAAGCAATGATATCGACCATCATCGTATTCACGATTCAGAGCGAAGGACGTTGTACAGTACGTTGACTACAAGCACATTACGTGTACATCACGTATACCAGTGTGAGCTATGAACGCAATTCAATAGTAAGTAGGCACAACACAAAGTGCCGTTTTAAAAAGCAAATTTGAGTTAAAAACATTTAAAAAAAAACACCAAAAGACTTAAAAAATTAAATGGCAGTCGACAACATCAGTGAAAACATAAGATATTGATTTTCCCATACTTTGAACTGACACTAATTTTATCAGTATCTGAACTGCAGCTGGTGACGCGAAATGATTTATTTTTCAAGACAACAACCATGAAGCTTATGAATAACTGGACTACCACATACACTTTGTGTACTGTAAAAAATTGTGTAGTTTTCAAAATATAAGATAAAAAAGATGAAATTAGCAGTTTCATCGAAAGAAAATTATTGTGGGATGAAAACTTGACATAATTTCTATATTTTTTCTGTATTTTTCTTTCACATTCAAAAAAGTATCTTAAAAACTCCACTGTTTGCATATAGGATAGCGTACAATTATAAATTTAAAAAATAATCGCATTATACTTCGATTGTGCAAGCAGATTATTGTTTTTTATTCTTAACAATATAAACACACATATATATATATATTTCAAAAACCAAAATACATTTTTCATTTACATAGTATATATGAGAGCATAGTAGGTACCTATTTCTTTTGAATTTCATTAAGTTCTTGGTGATAAAAGTTTGCGCGAATAAAAGAAAACTAATAATAAAACAATACCTTTGTATTTTTACTGCACACAATAGCGCCAAAGATCCAGTTATACTATAATATCGTTGTTATTATATTATCATCATTATTGTGTATTTTAATTACCGGTCTTGTGTCTTCTGGGCGCGAATTCCTCAGAAGCCGATTGAGTTCGGACGAAATTCCCGTGCGTTTTCTCGTCGGTTCGACTTTTCAAAAGAAAAGGAAACAACTGAACGTACAATAAGATGATGGTATCGATCAATAAGATGTGTACGCTCGCGAAATTCGATCAAAACTCGATCGAATGGTATGTACAGTGTGTATATACGTTCTCACCTGGTCGACCGTACAAATTAAAAACGCCGGTGAGAAAACAAACAAATAAATAAAATAATAAATGATTATGTTGTCCGACGCCCCCGAAGCGTTTTTTTTACACGATACCGTGTGTTTCCAGCGACGTTATTTCGGTTGACGTGGTGTAAACCGCTGTAAATTATTGCGCATAAACGCGGTCGTTGTGCTATAGTGCACGGGCACGGCCGTGAAGATTTTTAAAAACCTCGTACGGTGGAATGCCTACGCGCGCGGCCACGAGTTAAAAACAAAAAAACAGTTTCCATCCCGGCTGATCCTCGAAAACTCAACATCGTGTCCTGTGTTTGTTTATCACGTTCCTACGACCCAGCCCGCGAGACTGGCTCGGTGTCGGGATCGAAAGCGTAATCGTGTGTACAACAATTTAACGACGGCAAGCTGAGTTACCCGGGCTCGCACGAGACAGTCCTGCTGACCGGGTCATAGTCGTATAAACGCGCAGGTTTTACTTTTATTACTTTAGCGCTAACTTTTCACGTTCAACAAAATCAAACTTCTCGTAACCGCATAATAATTCGTACAGTATTGGAGGCGATAATGAAGTATAATAACTACTATATACTAACGTAATGGCAGACCGTTTTCGTGTAAACGCAGTGACGACAAACTTGTGTCCGTTTGACTCGTGCGCGTATTGTACGATATTCGTAATAATGAATTACCTATACTCGATTTATGATAAGCTCGGACAATGGAAATGTAATCCATATCGTTTAAATACAAAACGCATGACGTTTGGAGTAGTTTCTGAGATTGCCCAGGACATAAAAGGGCTGTTTAATGTATATAAAGATATTAGATGTTTCACGCTCCGTAATGCAACATAATATGCGAAGAGTCATAAAATTGTCGACTAAAATGTATTGGCGAAAATCGAACGATGGGACGTGGAAAAATGATGAAAATGTTCTCGTTTATTTCGAAAATAAAAACGCAACTAAAAATATTAATAAAATAAAATAATAGCATCGATCGTTTAACGATGATACGAGTGTACATACACCGTTAAGAATATTATGATCACCGGGATGTGAAATAAAGTGCATCAAGTCACCTCTTACCGATGGAATATAGTCTTAGTATACCTAGCAGTACACATTACGCGACAACATTATGTCATTTGAAGTTCGAAACAATATTTACTTTGGATTCATAATGTCCAAAAGCAATTTAGCTACCTTATACATATATTATATTATTATATTATTATTACAAATGTTTGCGCACAGCCATTGGACATGCCTACGCGGTGCGTTGACGTCATCGAGTCGTTACTATGTGCCATGTATACGTAGTTCTCAAATGACGGAATGAATGGTTTTCAATTTAATTTAATTACATACGTATACATGTATATATTATCATTTATAAAGACACAGTGTTATGGATTCTATAGTAAATCATAATATATTCAACGACATATTGCGGTATAAATTGTAATTATGTCGCGTTCCTACGTATTGAGCATGTCACAAATCATTTTAACGCGATTGCAGTCAAATTCCCTTAATGAAGATTACTTTTGGCAAACAGTGATTTTAAAAGCCGACTAAGATTCGTTAACTAATATAGAATGTACAATAGTATAATACGTATTATTGTAATTTATTGTATTTTACATTATCAACAACATTATAATATCTAAATATTATGCGCAATATATACAGCGCTATCTGTTGATCAAGAATCGGGAGTTAATTTTGTTGTAATAATTAAAAATTTAATATTTGTTTCACTTTAACATTTTAAGGCTAAAATATTATAAAAAAAAATTCAAACCAACCACGAATAATAACAAATTTGATAAATTCGTGATTGAGTAATTTATAAATATTCTTAAATATAAACTTGTATCACTTTTAAGAAACCGATTAATTTATTGACCCATTTTATCTTCACGATTACAATGAGACACAGCATAATTTTTACTGATTATTGAAAATAATAATATGGCATTACATTGATAAAAATGAGTTTTAACACTAAATTCGATACGTACATATAAATTAAATTTATAATTGATCCTACTAAAAACAAAAAAAGTTTTTAGAATGATATATCAAATTATTAAATGAATATCAAAAATATGATAAAACAATAATATGCATAGTATGCTCCATTTAATCGAAATAACTTAAAACGAAGTTCTTACGTTTCAAATATTTCTTTTATCATATAAGTTATAAACCATGATGTATTTATAATCAAATTCTGAGTACTCAGTAATTAACCAATTCGTAATACTAAGAAATAAATTCCTTAAATATTGATAATAAACGTTTCCTATGATACCAAAAAAAGTCCGTATCTACCAATTTTTAATAACGCAACGCAACACGTATGTCTTATGTCGTATAATTAGATTATTATGTTTAATTTTACATTAATCTTATGACATACGTATGCACTTATATCCTGCGAGTTTGTGAGAAATGAGAATTATGTCATGTTTTTTTTTATTGAATGTAAGGCTTCGACGGCAAAGGTAATAAGCCTACTTAAATTAAACAAATATATACAGTGTACTTCAGTTATTGCAGGTATAGTTTAAAGATATGCACATTAGGTATTAGTGTACTACAATGTTTTGAATATATTAGTTTCACGTAGAAAGGAGCATATGGCTTTGGTATTGTTTAAATGCTTGGTGAATTGGAGAAGGGTTGTTGAGAATCCCGTATGATCCTCGGAATCTTGGACACTCAATCATTATAATATGGTGGATTGATCAATTGACTGCGTGTTTCGCACGTATGATTAGGTTCTTTACTTATTAGGTAGGAGTGCGTTAAACGCGTATGTTCCATTCTCGCTCGGGTAATTACAAATTCCTCTCTTCTTGAAATGCCTTATAATATCATGTTTATTACTAAAAAATTATACAACTAGCCATTAAATTATTAAATATTAATCGTAATTATGTTCATTACAGTTTGGAAATATTAAGGCAAAAATCTGTTCAGCGTATTGTTTTGGCGAATTAATATTTTGGAAACACAATGTGTTGTAAGTTTTAAATCGATGACAATTAACAGATTCGTGGTATTATTAATAATTATTGTACCTATAGTGTAACACATTTTCCGGTTAATTTTCAACTTTAATAAAATTGTTGCAATGCGTTCTTGTTAATAAATAACATTTCACCGTAAGAAAACGTGCGAGATCTTAGAAAACTCATTAAAACATAATAAAATATAGAATCTGTACTTGCCGTAATGTCCCCGACAATAGTAAAAAAAAAAAAAATTTAATCCGTACGAATTTTGTAGTTCTTGGAATCGAAAATAATAGTGGTTATGATTAATTTAAAACGTGTAAATCGAATAAATCATGTTCTTAGGAGGTGGGTGTTTATTAAAATTTCAAATTTCAGTCTGACGATACATATATTATATGATATATATGTGTATTTTAAATGCGCGTATAAATATTTTTTCCTTATTTTTTTCGCGCAACAGAAGTTGTTTAAAAATGAATTAATTATTTGTGCGCGTTCAGGTGTATACCTAATAACATAATAATATAGTGTTTTGAAAATAATCGGGTCGAGAAATTGAAGCAAAGCGATCGACGGAAACACATTTTCAAATATAATATTATAATAATACTTCTCTTGGACCATTCGAAACGCTGAAAACCGGAGAAGAAACAAATATCAATTTATATTATGCGCCTCTGGTGCTTTCCAGCGCTGTACGCGCGCATAAATTGTTTAACGGTTGTAGGAATATAATCGCAGTTGCGCAATATATTACTCGGATGTTTTTTCTTCTTCTTCCATTATTAAACGGCCGTATTAGCCGCCAGCGCTTCGCGATCGTATTTGCTTCGTAATATTATCATTAGATGGAAATAAAAAAAAACACATCGCGTATTTTTCATCAAAATGAATAACATGCGATATTCACGTTTAACGAAAGGTGCACGAGACGACGTGTTGCACAGCCCAGTCGTGCACTTGTGACGATAGCGCACGCGCAACATTATCGTGTACAGGGTGTCCTACCGGGATCTACGCAGAGCCATATCTCCCGTGTTCATAGGGATTATCAAATTCTGTTTTTTCTTTTTATGAGCATCCCTGAGCAAAGACAATTTTGTTGGCAATAGTTTGGTAAACATAAGTGCGTGTTATTAAGAAAGTTAAAAAATTTACTTTTTATTTTATAATTTCAGTTAAATTTGAAGATCACCGTTTTATATCGCTTTTTTCTGCAAATTTCGACGGTTCAACTTTCGGTTTGGATTCATGATTTTTAATATTATTCTTAGTATACAAAGAAATAATTTAAGCTATTATTAACTCGTCGTTTTTTTCAAATTGTTGATGATGTTATTATTATTTAAAACTATGTGTAAATAGTACACTATTTTCTTGTAAACTAGAAAAATTATTAAAAATCAAGAAGTTACTGATAATTGAAATTTAAACCGTCAACATTTTCAGTAAAATTAGCAATATAAAATGGCTACCTTCTAATTTTGTAAATCTTATAAAATAAAAAGTTATTTTTTAATTGCTCTAATAATACAATCACATTTGTTTTCGACAAAATTATTTTTGCCCAGGGATACTCATAAAAAAACAGAATTTGATTGTTTTTATGAACACGAGAGATATTACTCTGTGGAAATACCGGTGGATATTATTATAATATGCCGTTCGAACGTGATGTCTACCGACAGTGGCAATGGGTGATATTATATGTATATTATTATTGTGCGTATACATACGACCCCAGACGATGATATTAACAAAATGATTGGCACGGCGCGTAATTCGTACGTATATATTTGATTAATATAATAAATAATTAATATAATATTATGGTGTGCAATTTACGCACACGGGGAACGGAATACGCACGCCAAGACCGATAATAACATAATACCTAATAAGTATAGTATACTTAAAAAAGGAACGTGTATTTAAATGTACGTTACGAACCGCGTGAGTAAATTAAAAAACCTTCCGGTTCGATTAAATAAAACGCGAAATCCTCTGCGAATAATTCTATATAATTTTTAATAACAGTATAGTATGTATCTTTATAATATTATTATGTCCACGCCGGATGATTTGACTCCGATCGATTTTTTTTTTATAGACACAGCATGCCGGGCCACCCGCCGCCACCGTTTTTCGTTTCCGTTTTTTCATTTTTCGATTTGTTTCCGAAAACCACTCGTACTCCGTTTTTCTCGATCCAAATGATTATTATTAATTTAATTGGTAAATCAAAGGTCATACAAAGGTCGAGTGCTCGCGAAAAGTCAACGGTTCCAATTATGATTTCAACAAAAGTATAACGTGCCTCGTATATGAATTGTCTGAAGTACATTGTGTATTATTTTCTTTTTTTTATTTGAAATAATCTCTCAGCAGATATGGCCGTTGGGTGGTATTCTCCATATTAAATGCTGATAGAAAATATTACATTAATAAACCTACAGTGTTACACAAATGTTAAATTGATTACTTAGGTACTAGAAATACATGAGATTGAGTACATTATATATTGTTGAGTAGGCCTGCTGAGATGATGAAATTGACTGTGGTGCTTAGAGATTTGGTATCCTGGTGTTTAGTCCTGCATCCAGAGATTCCGGAAGATTACAATTATTTCTGTCTGAATCGTATAAGCGGCATTCGGTGCAAATGTGTTTTATATTTATATGGGTGGATACATGTGGGTGCATATTGGTGGGTCCTCTTTGAACATAATGCAGCTATGGGTTATTTTTGTGTGGCCAATTCTGAGTCTGGTGATGGTGACTTCTAACTTTTTTGGTGATTCAAGGGGAAAGCCCAGTGATGTATACATATTGTTTGATTTCGTGAAGACCATTGTGGTCGCCATGTGGACGTGAATTTATTTTTAATTGAGACTAATATATCAATGCGGAAGATGATTTGATGTAGCGATGATTCTGCAGAGCGACATTATTATAGTAGTAGTACAACGAAGTCTTATTGGAGGTATAATATAGTTTTAGCTAAAACCGATCGTACAAGTCAGCGGTAAGTTATAAATGTGTGCCAATGCGGTGTTTGTGTGTACGGAAAAAAGGACGTTTTGAATTATGCACTTCTTGCATAACCGCCGAGTACATAATAATTGATTGTACGTAACGTATCACACGATTTGGATAGTTCGAACGTATTTTGTAAGCTTTTCGCGGACGAAAAAAATGGGAAAAAAATTACCCGGTACACTCGTGTACAACGTTTTGTCACGTGTTTCCAGTGTTCCCGTGTTATATGGTACAGCATTCGTGTAGGAGAAACACGAAATGTGTTTGCTTTTACCCATAAATGCACACGTAAATAACGACATTGCACGTTATAATACGTATATAGGTACTACGCGTGTATATGGTGTGCCCGCGTGTACGTAAAATGCGTAAACACATTTGTTCGGGAAATAGAACCGTTAAATCATTCCCACTCGACGAAGGTGAAAAAATAAAAACAAAAAACTCCACCGAGATTCATTTATTTCCGAATAAACAATTTACTTTCGTATATCACACGTTTCCCATTAACTCTTCCGTCGCATTTCCGTATAAATTATGCGTTAATGTGGGTTAATCGTATAATAGGCCTACGACGTGATTACAATATTCTATATACACACGCACATCGCGCAGGACCCACAACCGATGATAATAATAATAATAATAATAATAATATTAAAATACGCATTTGGACGATAAATCGTGTGCGCGTACAGCGCGTGTAGTATATTCGAGAGAAAAAAATAAATACGATCGCCTCGGAAACCAATTTGACGCGGTTCGATAGGTATGCGACGAGAACGTTTTCGTTATCGTTGGTATTATTTCCATTTCAGCGTTTCCATTTCGATCGGGCGGTTTTTTTTATTACGACGACGATGTATCCTGTTGCGGCTAGTGCGTGTTCACATTGTCCGTCGCTATACCTCCCGGAGCAGCCGTGAAAAATGTTCGCCACGCGTTTCCCGACACCGCGGTGTACTCACAACCGTACAACTTCCGTGTTCGACGGGACCGATTTTGTGTTGTCATCTTCGGCATTTCAGGGTGAACCTACCGACCGTCAAGCTTAAATCGAAGAACGTTACTGGTTTTTTGCGATATTTTATTCTAACCGTGATCGTGTAACACATTACAATCTAAGAAAGCTCATAACTCGCTTCAAAATTAAAAAATATCGTAAGAAACCCTATGACGTCGCGTAAGGATAATATCCTTCTTCTTAAGTTTGAGAACAGTTCGGTTTACTGTAATATCAGAGTTGACAACACTAAATCGGCTCTCCTGGACGCATACTTGCCACGTTCTTTTTGCTGCGGTTATCCTCTTGGTATAATATGGTATTCGGAAAAATTACAATCTCAGACCCGCGCGCACGTTTAGCACGACGATCTCCTGTATACATATATCGTGGTTATTCAGCGGTGACATAAGACACACCACGAACGGGTAAGCGCATGATTTGTGTGTGTGTGAGTCGCGTTCACGACGTTATAATATTGTTACTGCAGTAATCGATCGGAACATCGGCTAAGGCGCGCAATAATAATAACAGTTTTAATAATATATGTGTATATACGGTCGTACCTATTCCCCGTGTTACGACTACCGCACCGCGACGCGTGTCTGATTATAAAAATATGCGTGTGTACATGTGCAATGGGTGGGCACGTGGAAAGGGTTTGGAAACTTCTCGATTCGTACCGCGTGGATCACGTACAGTACTTATGCCGACGCGATAACGCGCCACGTCGTTTTAATTTAATTAACGATTAACACTCCGAACGTGTTCCGTAAAAAGCATTGCAGCTGCACTACCACTAGATTATTATTCGTTACAATCATATTACAACAATATTATTAATTATTATATTTGATTGTCACTTGTTGTCATATTATAATAATAATAGTATATCTTGTCATTCGCTACGACGTCAATACGAATGTAGGTAAAAATGTAAAATTACTTCGTACCTAGTATTAAAGTAAAAATATTTAAATATATATTTGTTTATCGACGACGTTTGGATTGTTACAGTCTTGTACTTGTATAGTTGTATCAGTACTCATCAAACAGCTAAGCAGCTTGGATATGTGTTATATACTTATAATTTAATACTTATGTATAAAAGAAGTACTGATTGACTGATTCATAATCAACGCACAGCCTAAAATATGATAGCTAGCGACTTGACATTTTCAGGAAATGTTTGTATCATTTTATAGGCGTGCAATAAGAAATAATTTTGGATAATTTTGATTTCAAAGGTTAAAAGGGAAAAAACAAAAAATATTATATACCCATAATTTTGGAAAATTGCTAAAGACGACAACCACCTAAAATAATAGAATAAAATAAAATGTGACGTTCGTTTCTATAGCAACTATAGAATTTGAACGATAACGGAAATACGAGTATACGAGGCAATACGAGGAACTCGATCGAACGTTATAATAGTTTTGCGAAATAATCATGAGCTCTTTGGAGGTACTCGTATTCTGTTGGCTGGTAATTTTCGACAAACGCTTCCAGTAATTTCATGATTAACAGTTGCTGATGAAATTAACGCTTACTTGAAATCCATCGAATTTGTGGTCGTACGTAGAAACTATCAAGTTATCAGCGAATTTGCGAGCCGCGTTACAAAATGACAAATTGGCAGCAGTATTTTCCAAGCAATTAATAGACATTGGCAACGGAAAAATTCTGGTTGACGCTTCCTGTGTAGCGTTAGAAATACTCTTTACTGAAATTGAAATACTTTAAACTAATTGATGTAACAAAATTTAAACATACACGGCAGCGACGGGTAACAAATTCTATAATCGATTGCCACGTGTATGGAATATCATCACCTGAGAGCGGATTTTTTTTTATTGTGTTCGTAACTGTCCCGGTCGTAAATGTTCGTAATTATTGGTCTCGGCTAAGACTGCTTCGTGCGAGCCACGGGTAATTCAGCTCGTTATTTATATAATATTTTATGTAGCACGAACGCAACTCGTATGCAGCAGTTATTATGTAAGTGATATTTTATTATACTTCGTTTAATACAATCGTTAATTTTTTTTTACATGAATACAATACTATTGAAAGTCCATTATGCAAATACTTCTCCGTTGTTGTCCGTTTCGCGATGCGTTTCTTCACTCCGCACGATGAGACTGTTGAAGTCTCCCGCGATGACAGACGGATCCTGTTGCAATGTACTCCAAGGTTCGAGCGCAAAGGCTCACTATGGTCTTTGATCGGTTCCTCGTCAATTCGCATGATACGGATATCGTCGGAATACTTCCGTTCTATTCGTCCGGCAGTTGAGGAACGCGGTAAGCGGTACGTGCTGCGCGCAAGTCAATGTCCACCGTTTGATGTCTGTGTATATTATTATACTGCAATACTCGCGTGTCATATCGTAATCATTTTTTCTTTTTCATTTCGTTCAACTCTTTCGTTGCAATTATTATTATTTATGCGCATTGTAAATTGTCTTTAAATAATAATAATAAGCCAACTATACTGTACCTATGTAAATTTACCGAGCTCGACGTGAATGAGCAAGCGCGTCCCACGCGCGCACAAGTTCGAAAATGTATGTACACTGCTGAGCCGCACAACACAATATCGTCCGATGTAAATTATTATACATAATATATCGTAATGCTTGAATATTTCGTGGTAGAAATTCCGACGGGCGGACCAAAAGAAAAAAAAACGCGAGTACGACCATACGAAATATACCGTATGGGGTGGTAATAGCGGTGTTATGTATATCATTACACGCGTAGTATATTGTACAGTAGGTGTATGCCGAGGACAACGACGGTGGGGGAGGAGAAGTAAAAAATAAACATATAAAAAACGGTCCAATTTATGCGGTTTGCTCGTGACTATTGGCCGAGACCCCATTAATATTAATAAGTTATTGTTGCCGTTTCGTCGACGCGCGCGCGTGCTCTCATAATACACAACAGCAGGACGCGACGGCGATATCGTATTATCCGTAAGGACGCGGCCGTCGCCGGATTTTTTTCTTCCTCTTATTCTCTCAGTCTCTCGTTCGGTCCGCATATGCCCACCTCTATCCCTAGCGCAAACTGGTTTGCCGCTGCGCAGATTTATTTCTTAATTATCCCGGGGACGTCAATTTTTTTTTCTTATTTATTTTCTTACGTATATTTTTGTACGCGCACACGAAAAAAATAAAAATAACCCATGGTACCGTCTGCCGCCGAATCACGTGTACACATACTTAATATTATAATGTTTGTACACCGCACAATATTATCATTATGTTTATATTATACCTATCGCCGAGGAGGACCGAGCTAGCGACGTAATCCGCCTACGTAAACAAAATAACTACCTTAAAATATATATAATATAAATAACACGACTCGGCGCGTACACGTGCGTGTATATATATTATATTGTTATTATAATAATACTCGTACGGTCGTATATTATTCGCGTCGGGCCGCACAAATATGTATACATCTGATATTATGTTCGTGTACAATATTGTGTAAGCGCATACCAGATTTAATAATATACGGGACGAGGAAAATATTATGTTCGTATACGTATTGTTGAAATACGCGATGGGCTTAACGTTTAGAATCTTACGGCCGCCGCAATACAGTCTTTCGGGTCTCTTTCGTACCTACTTCTTTTTTTTTTTTTTTATCAAATTCGAAAGATTACCGTATATTCACTGGAAAACGCTAGTACCTACCGCCGTAAAGACAACGTGACGTGATCTAGAAACGCATTGGTAGCCGTTAGAAGTACGTATAACTTTTACTCGAAACGCCGAAAGAAGTGAACATAAGTCCGCGTGCGTGAGTAGTGCGTTTAAATATGGGTTCATTATTTGGTATCATCACTTGTGGCGGAACCGTACACACAGTACTTGTGCTTTGGCCGGTACTGATAAGTAGAGTGTAAAAACCGCTCGGAAAACCACGTTTTGAACAGGGGCATAGCCAGTAGGTAGGCCTGGTAGAGATTTCTCTAAAAATAAAATGAAGTATTTCGACACTGAGAAGAATGAAAACATACCTCAGGTCAACTATTAAAATTCCTAGACTAAACGATTTGACATTGATTCCCATAGAAAGGGAAATAAGTGAGCAATTTATTGATAATCCATCGGCTTTTGTTGATTAGTTTGGTATCATAAAGAAAAGAAATTAGAATTTTGACTTTGAAAATTTAAATTTAATAAAATTGAATTGGACAATACGTATATGTTGTAAGTTACGAGTAAAGTAATTAATAATTATAAAAAAATTATCTTGTATTCGGATAGATAAAAATTGCAAACTTTGTTATAAATATAATCATTGATAACTTTGCAATTATAGGAGGCCAATACCTAGATTGGGATTAGTCCCTACTTCCGTCTAACAGTGGAAGGTTTATGTGGGCCTACCCCCAAAAAAATGTATAGCTACTCCCCTGGTTTTGAAGGTTTTATTTATGCCCGTTCAATCGATTTAATTATTATTTTCACTGTCGGAAGTACTGCGTTTTCCGTGAATTTATTTCAGTGCGAACGAAACACACACCGACATCTAGTGGACACGTTACCCGATGTCCGTCGCACTCATCACGCATACTCGTATGATCGTGATCGTATTTCATGGCGAACCTGCTTTTGCGTTCCGAGAGCTACGAAGTCTGATCAAACACTCGTCCGGACTCCGGAGTACCGGGTACCGTCAGGATAGGTTCGCGGCCAATGGACCATAAAAGAGCCGATTTAATCAATACGATGTATTATTAATTGCTGCCGGTTCCTCGTGACAAATTCTGTGTGATCACTGATCGCCTATCAGCAGTGCTTTAAGTGGCTAAAAAACGCGGGGTGGACATGAACCCTTTACCTTTTAGAGCGTCCCACGTACCTTTCCGTGTAATGGCTTATTCGTTTTGTACAGTGACTCCCGTCGTAAATGGACTCTGAATAAGCCGGAAACCTGTCCACAGCGGAAATAACATTATATCATTTATATTATACAGGATGAACCGAAAGCCTGTTCTTAAACGGAATATTTATAGAGTCTTATGTGATTCCGTATTGTAGACAGTAGTTTTACTACTTTTTAGTTCTTACTGTGCGTATACGTCATATATGACATAAAATGTTTAAAATTAATGTTCCATATGAGTTTCTTATTGTTTGCGAAACACTGATTCTCGGAACTTCAATAGCAGTCGATTGCGTCGAGACGCAATAGTTGATAATTATGATGATATAAAACAATTTTTTTCTAAAATTACATTATACATTTAAAATGTATTAGTAATTTCTAGTGTGAACAATGATAATGTTGAGCGATCAAGCGTTTTAGCAAATTTTCGGAAACAAACTAGAGGTCACTTTTTAAACGATGTGAGAGGTAAGAGGACTGAGTATTATCGCGTCAGCCCCTACCCCACACAAAGCCATAATTATTACACGCACAAAGGGTTATCCACAATTCAAAATCATTTTAAATGTAATATTACGCACACAGTATACGGATGACTTAACTGAGAATTTCTAAATTCACAAATAAAACCGAAAAATATCGACTAAAAACTACGTACGACGGAATAATGTAATAACTCTACTTGCTTGTACAATACAATGCTCTCAAAATACGTAGGAAGTAAAGTGCACATTTAATATTATTTAAGTAATAAACTACACGTAAAGAGAAAAAAAAGGTCGTAAATATGTGTGAAAATAATCAGAAATGTCAAACAGTAAAATATATTAATGAATAACAATAGGCCATAAAAATGGCTAAAGGTCAGACTATAGAGTATAGGGTTTACAAGTGAAAGAACACAATACTGCTCATTTGATCAAAACAAATATAAACAGCTGCTGGTGGAGTAAAAAGTGGTCTTAGAGTATCCACGATTTACTCGGATACATTGGCACATGGATAAGTCTTACACAGTCACACGCACAATACAAACAAGTAATATACACCTTTACTCTAGCAACGATTCGGTGGTCATGGTAAATTCGTAGTAAAATCCTAGTCAAACTCATGTAGTGTCAAACAATTCTGCTTTTATTATAGTTTATAACTAAAAATGTTTAGAGTGACTGTGACTATGATTTAATTATGACTTTATTATGACAACCAACTCGTTGTTAGGGAAACGGTGTATTTTGTTCATTTGTACTTTTCACTCGACGAGTATGTGACATCCGGCGTGACGTTTCAGACCAAATGTTAGCATAACCCCCGGCGTTAAGACATATCCGTGTCAAAATAATATTCTAAAACCGTCACCATGTTCACGAATCGTAACAATTAATCGAAGTGTAAAATATTATCGGGCGTGGCTAGCAATAAAATTATGGATTCAACCATACGAGCAGTGTATATTGTGCGATCTATAACACAATTTGCGAGTCATTAAAATTGTCCGGTAGGTTACACACACACACAATATTTAAAAAAAATATTTATTTTATCACGCGATAACGTCATGTGTACGTTTTAATATTTCCGTAGTAGGTGGAATTGAATGCAATGCGTGCTATTTTAGAACTAGCTACTATTCAAACGGATTTTTAATCCGTCTTCCCTAAAGAGAGGAAAAATGTCTTAAATAATATAACACTATAATCATACGAATTCGTGTCGACGATTCTTTTCAAATAGGATTAAAGCGTTTTTGTTTACGAACGTTTCTTTTAACATTTCATGAATTCAAAACCGTTTCAAGTTTAATGATTCAGTAAATACATTTAATACGTTGCACGAGATTTAATTTACATTTTGTTTTTCTTTTATGAAATCATATTATATGGGACGGAATTATTCTTGTGATTATAATTTATATTATGTATTTCAAATTTTCAACGTTCTGTTTTGTAATGATAATGCCGTCAAATTCTTTTGAGTTGAACAGAAAACGAAATCGAAAAAAAATGCATGCAAATTATACATATATTATAATATAGAGGCACACGTCGATATTAAGGGAAAATTATATTTAATTTACGATTAACCGTCATAACGCGTGAACGGTTGAAATTAATCTTAATTGCTCCGATATTATACAATTACGCAGTTGATGTATACAATATTTTAAGGTATACGCCTACACCGGTAATATTAAATTATGGTGATGGAGGTAAAGGAGAGGAAGAATATTTTAACTGGCTACTTTTGACGATTATTCGCAATAAATTAATATCGTATACGAAAGTACGGAAGTTAAAAAAAAACAGTTTTTCTTGCGTGTACCGGACAGCTAACGGCTGAAAGGACGAAGGTAAATTTGAATACATAACAGGTATTACGAACAATATAATATAAGGGCGGCAAGCAAATGAGATAAAAAGAGAGAGAGAGAAAGACAATGTCGTAAATTGTTTTTTTTTTGTTGTTGTTGTTGTTTTAATTTAAACGACCTGACCGCGACACAAATATTTTCAACCGCACGGTGGGTCTAACAATATCGAACGCGGCGAGATTAACCTCATTTTTTACGACACGGTATTAAACCCGCAGCACGCCTTGCTCCTTGAGGCCTACAACGGTATTAGGAAGATCGCAATAAATTGCAACCGCGTGTGTATATATACGTTTTATGGCCAGTAAAATATGCGAAACCGTCTCTGTAGCGGAGCACCGACTCGAAACAAAGGTTCTCTATTCTTTCCCGGGGTCGGAGGGTAAATTAGTTTTCTTCAATTCGATTTTATCAAACATCAAGATCATCGTTGTACGCGTTGTCCCAATAGTTTCAGTATTTTTTCCACCAGTGCAGCTTACGTGTAACTCACTATAATTATATTTTCCGTTAGATGTTTCGCGAACATAAAAAAACAACAATTATACGTATTTTAAGACACCCAGACAATTAATGCTTTTCCTCCTCTCCGATATCACCGTAGATATTATACTCCGTGGTCGGTGAACAGACTGCAAAGCTATGTCATTAAAATTTACAACTTTATGTGCGTATAATAAAATACCATACGATATATTGTACTGGCTGAATTACCCGGCCTCCCTAGGAAGATATTTTACTATTTTAGATTCGAGCAATAATTACCATTTTTGTGTAAAAATTAATTTTTGGTTGAAAAAAGTGCACGTTCATCTAATGATATTTATTTCTATCTACTTATATTATAATGATTTACGTATACCCTATTCGGTAAATATAAAATCAACATATTAAACAAATTAAAATGTTCCTAGACCTTAGAAAACCAAAAAGTGAAAAAAATGTATACATCTATCCCTTAAACTCTTAACATATTTTTTACTGTTTCGACCCTTAAATATGCAATTTTCGAAAAATCTTTTCGTTGTGCACCTATATTATATATATACAGTGTATATTATGCACCTATACATATAGTTCTAAGTACGAGTAGGTAACCTGAACGCACATCAAACGAATCGGTATGCGGTAGTTTTGGCTGTGTGCTGAACTACCCCGTTTCACATGGAACAGTCTTGGCCGACATTTATTTCAAATAACTTCGGGTTGAACATATTGAATAGTAGAGGAACCACTTTATATAAAATTTCAAGTTCACATGTGTTTTGTCGTTTTTGAGATGTAACGATGAGTGAGTGTGTGAGTGATTTTGTAATTTTATACATAAAGATATCTCGTAAAAAAAATGTACTTCCTTGGGTATACGCGTCGTCCAAATTGAGTTCACACTCGAAAATGGTTTCAAACTTACCATACTAGTCCAGACTCATCGGATCAAAATCCCAGAAACGCTCGACAACCGACCGCAGAGGGTTAAGGAAACGATAGTATACTATATGTTCCTCGTATACATTTTATTTCGTACGTGGTGCGTCGAACGATTTTATTAAAGGCTTTTAGAAAAGGCCGGTCAATGATGCAGATGGTAAAAATAAAAAATACAAATACATGACGACGTTGTTAAGCCCACACACAGAAATTTCAAACGAAACCTTAACCTCTCTCGCGTGTTATCATATATTATGCACGACTCGCTAAAACTTTGTGGTCATGTTTATTTGAACTCCAAACCAACTTGGAACTTTTAGCTCGACTCGTACACATTTTGATTACCTACGTCGGTCCGGACATTTATTGGTTTTGTCTCTTTTCCCGGTGGCTTTTTCTTTTTCTTTCCTCCCCCCGACCACACACCCACACAGACAAATACATTTTACCTTTATTTCACATCTGTTTATTTACAAAAAAACGTCACTAGCTTATTGAGAATGCAAAAGCTAGCCATTCAATAATTCATGTCCAGTTGCACAAGCGCGCACAGATAATATGTAATATGCATTATGCGATTCCTGCAAAACTATCGCCGTCGTGTGCGCGCACTAAATTTCACGTCGCGGGGAACGAGTGAGTAAAACACACACGTTACTGTACGTTTGGGCGCAAAGCAATCGGTTAGATTGATTTTGCGACTGTATCGGCGTGCGCTTTTGTACATCAACGGTTGCGATGACTGGCGACGAAGTTTCGGCGTACCACGACCGCCGTATAAATTAACGTTTGTTTAACCTCCGTCGCGATACCCTAATAGATATACATATATCAAACAATCCGTGGCGTTTACACAACGACGAATGACGGACTGTTTACTGATTGTTCGTTTAATTCAATCATCTCGTGTTTCCGGTGCTTTTTCCTCCCGACAACGTACACAAGTTAGTTGTACGAATGCGATCGATTCATTTATTTGAGTGCACTGGTGAAATCAAAACACTGCGCCGCCGACGGAGTAGAAACGTAATATTATACCGTACTACACCGTAGAGCAGGGGTCGCCAACCCGTCGACCGTAAGAAGTATATTGGTAGATCGTAATTAAAAACTAATTGCACCACTATACATTTATATATCTGATGCTTTTTTTTAATCATGATAACATTTAATAATATTACAAAATATATTTTAGAAATACACTCTTATGTAATAATCTAAAATAATAAGGTGTCGAGTGCCACAAACTTAAGACTTGGGATGTAGCTCACTTGTTGGAAAACGTTGTCGACCCCTGCCGTAGAGTGTTGCGAAGTGATAGCGGGGAGGAAATGAAAATCGAAAAATCGATGATTACCAGGCGGTTGTAATTAGTTACAAGTCGGACAAGATATACGGTGATCACGAGAGTGATAAGCATTATAATTTTTGTACCATTTTTTTGAACATTTCGATGCACCGACGACTTGCTGGCCATCATTCTAAATAAGATTAAAAGAAGAATTATGAGTCCTGAAACCAGAAAAACGCTACGGTAATGTACGTGGTTTAATATTACACATAATATAAACTCGAACGAGAAAAAACTAACGATTATTTGAATATTCGCTACGAACCAAAATATGTGCTACAAAACGTTTTATAACGACATTACGGCTCATGATTGTTTTCGTCGTACTTGCAGTGCGACACGCACGTGGCGGGGGGATGTGAGCTTTCCGATATGACGGGGCAGCGCCGTCGCCGCCAACAGACGGAACGCATTATGCACGTCCGTTTTCTTTTTATTACCATGTACACGCATTATAATCCGTATTGCTGTACCGGAGATATGGGTATCTAGCTATAAATATATATCTATCGGGTTTTCTATTACGCCGGTCGCAGTCATAACAGAATACTCTCGGCCGGACGTAAAACTTTGCTCGTGCCATAAAACTGCGCACAGCAATATCGATATTGGCAATTTATCACGACGACGCGACGTAACGACCCCTCTCGTACGGCAATTCAATCGTAAGACGAGTAAGAAGACGATACAATAATAATAATCATGTTGATGGTGATAATAATAATAAATAGTAATAACGCTAATGCTGTTGCAGCAGCGGCCACACACTAGAGCACACACTTTGCGCTTTTTAACAGCGTTATGACTGCAAATAAAACTTCGCGGTACGTTTTTGTGTGGGCATCTTCCGTGGGACGATAATAACAAGTCGACATCGTCGTAAGAGATTACGGTTCATAACGAATACGACCTTTTACACGATCCGTACACCTTTAGCGGAACATACCGGGAATACTTGCTTTAATCCGCGAAACGTGCGGTAATTGAAATACAATACAACAGTATTATTCCATTATGTTGAATGTAAAATTGTTCTACTTACATTATTTCGTGTCTTTTATTTTACCGTTTTATTCGTGAAAATGATAGGAACTCAATTATTGTTGTATAATTAATTATAATCATCTCATCTCATATAAGTAGAGGATCGGAAGTTGTAGGAATTGCATGTTGTCCGCAGATGTCCTGAAGCAGAAATCCGAGCTCTACAATGGTGAATTTAAATATTAACAATAACTATATTTTACCTATAAAAAAGTGCATATTTCATATTTTTCTAAATTCAAATAATCTGGTCATTTTCAATTGAAAATCTTAAGAAAATATTGGTGGTTCAAACTTCAATGTAATAACTTTTGACCATATTTTCATTAGTTGGGTATTTTTTATATAATTATTTACAATATGTAAATAGCTTTTTTGCTTATTTAACAACTTTTGTGCATATTTTGCCATTTTTAGCTACTACAACTTCCGAGCCCTACTCATAAGACATATTTTTATCCAGTATAACACTAAATATTTTATTACATCGGAATTTCTTGACGCATGCTCCATCTGGTTCATCTAAATAACTACAACACCATATACTAAAGGTAGGCAATTGGACACAGAAAATCTTTTGGAAAATTCATTTTGCGATTAATTATACAGTTTTCTTTATTCTTCTGTTGAGTGTTAAATTATTCATCGGAGTCAATTAAGATTACCCTTTTGTTGTTTTAATTATCATATTTTTTAATGGTAAATACTATTTTTAATTAATAAAAATAAAAACAACAAACACATATTTTATTTTCAGACTTTAGTTATCATTTAGAGCGCTGTGTATTTATTTTGCAAAATTAACTTCGAATTTAAATCCCGAATAAAAACTTTACACTGCGAATCGGTCAGATTTCCTTGAAACACTAAGAAAACATTAAAACATTAATATACAATACGTTTAATGGAACACTTACACTTACACTCGAGTTGTAAGTTAATTCGTAAAAGTATACAGACAATGTCACGGAGTGATTTAAAAAATTCAAATTTCTACGAAATCCTAATTATACTTTTTCGAGTTTTGTGTCTATAAATTATTCGCTATACTTCAGTATTTATTCTTTACATTTATTATAAGTTTTTTCAACTAATCTGTATTTGACCGACAAAGTGTTGTACATTTATTTTCTGGACTTTATTATAAATACGATATAGTGCACTAATTATCAATATGTGCTTAATTCTGCTTTAGTATACGCCGTAAGAGAGCCCCGGTCTGAAGTAATCTGACCCTGCTAAGAGAATTAATTAAATAAAATCCTCAAGGGTAGATTAATCTCGGTGGACGTTAGAACGTTCATTATCAAAGGCCATCTCTTTTTGCCTCGTGGATCACATGATTTTTGGCCATGACGTTCAAAAGGGATGAAACAAATGACTAGTTTTACCTACTAATTAATAATTTTATCGGGTTAAAGGATAAATATATCGTTTCCGTTCCAATTAAAGAGCTTATGATATTCAAACGCATAACGTCATAATAATTGTTTAGGGAAAAGCCGTATATTCATTATTCAGCCATGAGAGTATGTAGTAAATCTGATGCGAACCCAAAAACAAAAAAATTTGATTTCATACAAACTCGATTCGTACGAATGAAAATACAATTCCTGGAAATTTTAATTTATTTAATTTAATTTAAATACGGTGAGCATTAGGTGTTACTGTTCCATTTAAATCTAATGACTGAACGAAATATTTACTAACAATTTATAGCCAGGGTTGATAACAAAAACGTACAATTAACAAAATACGTCTTGCTTAATCGAGAATAAAAGATACAATAACCATAAGTTATCGCAGTATTCGACAAAATATGAAGAATAACGATAATATTAATCAACATTTTAGTCGGTTGTCCGAGCAACATACACACAACGCAGTACTTTAGCTACCGTGAAACAAAAATAAATCGAAAACGTCCGTGTTAAGGTGCGTCCTCACTCCTCACTATGCTGATCGGCAATACCGATCGGCAAAACTGCACCAGTGTGGACGTGACTGTCAGCTTCGTTATCGTTAGCGGTCTACATCAAAGAAAACCGAACCGACATGCCTAGTAGAGACGCGTTTCGGCTCAATCACAGTCTGCATTTGGTGTTTGTAGGAACCAAAACTTTTATTGTAGTCCACTTATTTAATTTCCTTTTTTTTAAATTGATATTTAAAATATTTTTTTAAAATGGAGTGGAGTGAAGATAAAACCTTAAATTTAATAGAAATATACCGTGAGCGTCCGTTGCTTTGGAATAGTCGTCTGACGGATTACAAGAACAGAAATAAACGTCATGATGCTTTGCTTGAAATAAGCGTCTCTTTTGGAACTGATAAAGATGAAATTGAAAAAAAAATAGGTACCTATTAAGTCATTTTGCAAGAGAAATCAAAAAATAAAAAGAATCTGCTAAAAGTGGTACTTCGACCTCCGAAATCTCTGAATTTAGTGTCCTACACTGTCTACACTTTGACACATGGATATAATATTATGTCTTACACGCTTGTGGCAGATAACGTGAAAACCGTTTTCTCGCTATCGGCATAATACAGGGATATGACTCATATACACCACGAAGCCGCAAAAGTTATACCATAGGCACTGACAAGTACACAGTTTAGAGGAGCCGTATGCTGTTATGACGTGTGACGCGAAAAATGCTCAGGTTGATGATGCAAAGCGGAAATGTTACGTATTCCAAAAACGTTTTCAAACGTTCCTATATAAGATCTCATGGAAGTAGGTACTGATATTTTCGTCACGCGTGTACGGTCGTTTGGACGAAAAAACAGATGTGATTTGCAAGGGTTTTCAAAATGTCTCTGATTCATAGAATCAGTTGGTTTTGGATGGACTTTTAATTCTAACTGATTTACCGTGGAGACGCAGCCGTCTTCTTTTTCTCTGCACGTAGCACGGATCGCGTTCAGTGTTAAATATGCTTCAAAGTTTCCGCCTTTTAGATGGCAAAGTTTAATTCGACTTTACGCTGTCGTCATTTTGTGCTGTGAATATGCGCAGCTCATTCACCGCTAATGAACTTCTTGTTACGATTTGCACGCCATCAATTCTGCTTTTTGGTATGAGACAATATTATTATTACAACACTGGGAGTTATTAATAAATCCCCGGAAACTTAGAGTCACGTACTGTGTGCGTTCGTTCGAGTATACGTGCGTATGTGTGTAC
Organism: Periphyllus acericola; assembly: GCA_949715065.1. Classification (NCBI taxonomy): domain Eukaryota; kingdom Metazoa; phylum Arthropoda; class Insecta; order Hemiptera; family Aphididae; genus Periphyllus; species Periphyllus acericola. Next base: position 4,667,000 of record OX454271.1, read on the forward strand.
ACTCATCGCAATGGTAAATTCATCAAGGAATTCTTCGAAATAAATAAATAATGAAAAGATAAAAATATATACCTCGGCAGTTTTGCACATAAATAAACAATATTATAATTTATAAAAAGCGGTTTCAATAATAGTTATTAAAACAGTATAACCTTAAGAGAACGCCACACCCATATGTGTTGCCTCATCACGTGCCAAAACGTTCAACATTGCGTTCAGTAGTTCAAATTTAGTGATGTTTGCTTAATATTAGATTGTTTGCTTAATATTAAAGTAAACTGACATAACAAACATAAAATTAAGAGCATGATCTGTGTTTCATTGATCGGTTTTTCCGATATTTTCATTTTTCAGAGAACAATGAGTTTTTTAAATTGTAATACTTCACATACTTGATTGACAGCCTAAAAATTAAAATATCGTAAAACTCCGACCAACAAAACATAGATTATGTTTGATAATCGGTTAGCTTAATATTAAAGTCGACACTATATTTGAACTACTAAACGCATATTTGCCATGTTCTACTTATAAGACGGAGACTACGCATGCGAGTGGTATCTTCTAAATAGCTTTCAATTCATAAAATGTATACGACGAAAACACATTTTTTTTCCAGGTTTTGGAAGTTATTTAGTGCGCTGGATTGTGATTCATTGCGCAAAAGTATTAATTCCTCATCAAAATCGCAAATGTAAACTATGAACTGCTAATCAGGCATATTTCCTTGAAACACTAAGGAGATACTGAAATATTAACAATATAATACTTCTTATGAAATGCTAAGAGTTGTAAACGAATTATAAAATGGTTTAAGTATATACATGCAAATGGCGTTATTTATACATTTATATAGTCTTAATGTTTTATTGGAATCTCAAATCATAAAACGTCTCACGCAGTTTGTCTCAGACAGTTTTCCTCTATAAGGAAAATCTATTAATCATTAATATGGTTTTTTGGGGGATAATAAGGAACTTGAAAATATAATATATTGTACAGGAAAATATCGAGAATCGCGTGCTACGACGTTATAAGTTAATTTTTTTACCCAATCAATAATAATTAAAAATAATAGGAAAAGAATTTTAATATATACGTAAATATAAGTAACCATGACAACGAAAACCTTTCAAAAAATAGGCTCGTGGAAAAAAATGTATTTTATATATAATTTTGTTTATATACAAGTATAGACAATGTACTTCACGTCGTTTTTAAGTTTTTGTTGTTTCAGGTCACACATGATAATGTGCTGTAAACGGACACTTTTTATTGTCTATTGGTTTTGCGAACCACGGACACTATGTATGGTCGGTAACAATAATAATGATGAGAACTTATTAATTTAAAGATAGCGATTAATAATATTTTGATCGCGATTTTGATCAACTCTTTTGACCAACTGATTGTTAGGAATTTAGTGTAATTCGGGTGCACGTATTTTGATCTTTTTTTAATCCTAAAATGAACTGTCTCTATATATATATATATATTAACGTTTTTTACGGGTTAAAATTTAAACATTGAGATAAAATGTAAATTGTATAACGTATACATAATGTTATTCTTACTACACCTACAATAGCAGTACAAACTGTCTGCCATAGAAAATGTTCTTAATGTATTAATGTTTTGAACGGCTACCGCGAGTCCGCGACAACAATTATTAACAAATAACGAAGAACGGCGTGCCAGTTGCTTTAGTAGTCACATTATTACCGCTATACATAATATATTCCGCAAAAAACTATACCGATTGTTAGGTACGTAGGCTTATAGATATAAACTTAAAACTTCAGGAGGGTTGAACCCCCAACCACCTGTTTTAAACGCACCAAGTCATATCCATTATACCGGTACCGTCGTATCATTCGCAAACCCTATATTACTACAACGCACGTTCGCGTACGCATACGTTATTGCGGACACGTGATTAATGTCGCGCCGAATAACGCGAGTGCGTAATATACGCGATACGATATTATATTATAGTGAACCGCGAGAGCTGCTGTCAACGCAACGTGTAGGCTCGATGCGGCGAAAATTAACGACGTGCCGTGTTATACATTTATACCGTGTGTCTGTGTGTAGTTATGTACGTTTACTTCACGACGAACTATTATCGTTATTATCAATATCGTCGTTGCACGGCCGACCTTATCTGACCAAGTTCGATTCACGTGTGTTTAATACGACGTGTTATTATTATTACTACATATTCGATTTCAACAGGTAAACCATTTTACTGTGTATCACATTGGGCACGTAAATTATTGTAAAAATTACACGATTTTACTAAGAACTCCTAGGCACCTCGGCAGCGAGACGTGTGTACATCGCGAAAAGTACGGGTATTATGTGTTGGTCGGACGCATAGTCGCGGAAAACTAACTAAGCGCGGACAATTAGGGCGCGAGGACGACTACAGTACGAGCCCTCGGACGTTTAGTCGATCCAGAAAAATTTGCTAAAAATGTCTTAATATGATAGGTTGAACTTTTAATGTACTAACTAATAATAAAAAAAAAAATTGGCATCTGTAGGTAGATAATTGAAATTATTTTTATTTCTAATTTTCAGTGCTATTAATTATCATCAACAACGGTGTATTCAATGCGATTAATATTCCACCTGCGGTGTACTATTTTCTTAACAATTGAATAATTTTAAACAAATTTACGTTAAATATTTTGAATAAAATTGGTTGATTTTTCAACAAAAGACTCCTGGCTTTAAATATATAAAATATAAAAAATGTTCTTGTTTAATCGTTGTAGATCCGTAAATGATTGAAAAAACATGATATGAAATATCTGTTATTTTTCTTGATTTTAAACATACACACACAGAAACATGGAAAACCAAAACCGTTCAGGCATAGACCTCACTTACAACTACTTACAAGAAATATCTTTATATTTTCACGAAAGAAATACCCATCAAGATTAGTAACTCGAGAACAATCATTTTTTTTCCAGCAAGAAATGTTCGTTTTGACAAATACTCAACAAACAGATACTTGAGTAAATAAAAAAATCAGTTAATACGCATTAAAGATAAAATACTACGGCTCACAATGTGAATCGGAATCCGATATCCGACATTGTTTTATATTTGTACTACGGGTGGACTAGGGCAGTTCGACGGTTACAAGAACTCAAGACTGCTATCGAATATTTATCATACGATATGATATCGTAACGCTGACCGACATTGATTAAAAATAAAAAATTTACAGGTGTTTCTATGATACGTACTACGCAGGAATAATGATGAGGACTAAGGGCTGCGCAGTCCGTAGCACCTTACGTTTCCGTGAATATTACGAACACGGATGCAGTTTATTTTGCATACACTTTGCGCCGTGTCGAACTTGTCCACGATGTTTACCGCTGATTTGAAAATCTTCAAAATCTTCAAAATCTTCTAACTGCTCCCCCCCGCGTACTTACGTGTACATCGCCGTACAGTTTTGCTCATTTAATATTTATGTTTTTCAAAAATAAAACACTTCCGGGCACCAAGAATAATGAGTAAAACCGTCAGAAAGTCTATTTTCAACGTATTTCCACCGGTACGCCTGATTATGTAAACTGATTTTTATTTTCCGCACTCGAAACACGAACATTTATCACCTTTGGTAATACTATTTCTTGATCTACTCCATAGTCGATTATTTCATCATTTCCGTGCAGTTCTTCCGCGGTCTAATTAACCCATCGAAATTGCACATTATTCAGAAGGTATGGGTACAAATAAAATACCCAACGTACCGGCTTAACGTCTCCTCCAATGTACATATTATACAATTCGTATTTTTTGTTCTCGGCATCATGATATTCAACTAGTTACTTCGTTTTATTTACAAGTCAGTCATCATGTAATAAACAGTCAGTGCGTGGAATTTTATTGTACTGATGGCATTTTTTTTCCCCCCGGAAAAATGGTACAAACAACGGGAAACGGCGGTAAATGGCAAATACGTTATTCATATAAGCCCCCCATGCACGGTCAGTCATGAATGACAATCAGCGTGGTTGACAGTCAAGTCTGATCATTGACTGACGATTGATAATTACCATATACGGTCAATCAAGACTGAAAATCTTCAGTCATTCGGTTATTTTATTTTAGTCAACGCAATTGTCGAAAGAGCGGCGTATCGTGTAGTTTCATTCAATATTTATTGAAAAAAATTGAAATTAATAAAGAAGGTATTATTGGTATTGCTTTTTAACTTACGTGTGATAAAACGAAAAAAAACACGAGAAAAAAAAGATTTTGGATAAAAGAATGGTTTAAAAGAAGAAACACATTTTTCCATCATAATATTCTAGATGAACTTCGACTATCTTCTTCTTCCGACTACAGAAATTATCTGCACATGGTCCACACGACATTTTCGAAGTTATTAAAAATGATTACACCAATGATAGAGAAACAAGATACTTGAATGAGAGAACCAATTTCGTCGGCCCAGCGTTTATCGTGTACACTACGATACCTGGCTAGTCAAAATATAGTAAAATTTATTACTATTATTATTTATGTATAAAATGTACAAAAGACAAAAAAATCGACTGCTCCACACAATTCGACTTGGTTGACTGATAAATTGTACATTCATAGACATACATGGTCAATCATGAATGTCAATCATCTTGACTGATGATAAAAATTCAAACATGTTTGAATTTCATCAGTCATACAAATACACGGTTAGTCATGAATGTCAATCACGTCGATTGTCGTTCAAACTGACCGTGTATGCGGGGCTAAGATATATGATGCAAGTATGTTTACACTTTTAGTTCACTCATTCGGCAAAATGTTTAAAAGTATAATTAGTCGAATCCGAATCGAACAGTTTGTACGAAGATTGATAAAACAAGACTAGAGTATAATACGCTCTTTGGTCCTTTTTGCTCACGGTTTGCCCTTTTTGGGCATACGTATATGTTCAACAACGACCTTTTTTCCGGGTACAATTTCCCCAAAACTCAGTTACAGCTCACAAACGGCAAAAGGACAATGTTGTTTTTGACTTTTAATTGCAAACGCGAGTGGCGAGGTTACCCTCTTATTCCCTGGAGGCATTTCGCTGATGGATAATGTGCATAGTATATTATAACTGAATTATGCGGCTCCGCCCGAGACTTATGATATTATTTTATTCAAATTTGAATTTCTACACTTTTGTCATATTTTACGCACTTGATTTATGTAGGTACACGACACTTCCTTCGCGCAGAAGAAATTATTTTTCCCAAGTGTTTAGAATCTCACGCATACATTTTGATGATGTATAAAAACCCCAGAAAATACTGATATGCGCATGCGATGGTCGTTAACGTCAGTCGATTTGATCCTTTGAAATAAAAAGCCGGACCTATCATATTTTGAACCACCGTTGATCGTTTATTGTTATTAATTTATATACCTACTATACAATTCTCGGGAGATTATTCTAAGAACTCGCAATATCGGTTCTAAATTCTAATTGATCATGTAATAATAAACAGTAATATCTTTTAAGAACTCGTATGAATTACGTCGTATACCGAATTTAAGTCGGATACGAACTTATTTAATAATGGAATAATGGAAAAAAAAAACTTAAACCTACTACACAATCGTGCTCAAGAGTCTAGAGCATTATCGAAAAAAATATTATGTTACGACATTATCTTGTAAGATTACTTTGAGTATACGACTATATTATATATATGTTGACATAATATTCTCCGAAAATACCGCAATTCAATTTATCGTGCGGTCCTTTCGAGTCCTTTGAATTATTTATTAATTTATTTTAAAAGGATGACAACTCGTATTTGAAGATAAATCCATTGCACGTAAAGTTACACGGACGTTTTCTTTGTTTGTAACTTTTCTACTCCTATTTATTTATTGTACTGGTTCTTGTACAGCACCGCCGGAGAGTGCTTTTTCTTTTTCACAAACAAACACTTACGTTATGTCCGTGAACACGATTTCCCGAGTAAATTTACATTTTGATTAAAATCTAAGGTTTAAATCTAATTTCTCGAGCCACTGCATTAGCTACCGTTCCAGACATATTATTACTAAACCGATACGTTCCCTTGGTGTATTAATTCCATCTGTGAAAAATATCCTGCTTTAAAATACGATTCAACTTGGTTTAGAAAAATCATTTAATTAATAAATAATTTCTATAAATAAAATTATTTTTAAAAAAAAATATTGCAGCAAATGACAAAACATAATATAGCAGTACGGTGTACAGTTTTATTGTTGAAGTTCAGAACTTATAGCACTAAACCCATTGCAATACGTCCACAGCAACGTAAAAATATGCTCAAAGACAAATGTACGTATTTAGAAATCTAAAAGGTGTGTGTTTTTAATAGAAATTAATATTGATTAAAAAGTTTCATTTTCAATTTGTGCCATCAAAATTTATGAAAAATAATACAACAAGACTATGTTTTAATGTTGAAGCATAATATTTAGGAATTACAAATTGTTTAGTATGAATTTTACTCTAGATTTTACTCTAGTATATAAAAAAAAAATTAATAAACAACAAACTATGTTTAAAAATTGTTTATTATGTGCTAATACGCAACAAAATCATTAAAATATGTAAAAATATGTAAAATAAAACTTCATATTTCAATACTCTTTACTCTAAAATGGGTTCGTATATCCAGTCTGCTTTGCTTTATTACATATAGTACGGATATACAAATGCTATCAGCCACATGTATTGGTGTTATTTATGCTATCCAAAGAACATTTATAACCATAGAACGGTCTTATCAACTAAATTATTTGTATTTTCATTCATAATTTATTTGCCACAAACATCTGAAATTATCAGAGATTTCCAATTTTATATTTTTCATTACGCGTTTGTTACTATATCGCATTTGTTTTTTATTTTTAAATTAATTTATTAATTTTCAAAACTATAAATAGTTTTTGTTGAAACTGTTTACACGATAATAATTATTTTTCAACAATCTTTCTACTAACCTTTAACTAGTTTAACTAAAAGTCTAAACCACAAGGCACAAGATGAAAATCACTTTCAGTTGAGTTCAGTTGAGTGAACCTAGAACCAAACTAACCAAACTGTTTGGTTTAAAAAATAATAAGCTCTATGAATACATAAAAAATATAATCTAGTTATTATAAATTGTTAAAATTATTAAACTGTGATTATATTTCCAAGTGTTAAGATATATTATGAATAAATAAACATTATGAAAGTACTCGTAGTTGCCAGATAAGCATATAGAATAGCAGAATTTACATTTTTTTCTTAATTTTAATACCACGTTAAAATGTATACTATCTTTGTACTGATATTTAAGTATGTAAGAAGTAAAACTAAGTAGATAAATAGATTACTTCTGAGTTAAAATTTTAATTAAATTTCATTCAGCTAATTTTGTAGAATAAACGTAAAATAATAATATTAAATGTCCAAATTTACAAAAATAATATTTTATATTCTTATAACAAAAAATAGAAAGTTTGCATTCTAAAATCTAAACAAGCAATAAAATTGAATTATGGTATAAGCCATAAGGAACCAAATACTTTCATGAAATAATGAGCATTTATACTTATTAAATAAGAAAACACAAGCATTACACTTAGTTATTTTATAAAAGTTACAGTAAAATTTTATATTCATGTATGTAAATTAAAATACACAAAATGGTCGTTATAGAATCAGATAAATACTATGGTTTTTATTTAAAAAGACTTTAACTCATTTAACTGCGAAAAAAGTAATAATAACAATAAATTATAATAAATAATAATCATAGTAAATTATTACAAATATTAAAGTTAATATAACAGTCAATAATCGGACAAATAGGTTTAACCTAATTTTTCTTCTGTGAGGAACTAGGTGAAGTATCATCATCGCTATCAGAACTATCTGAGTATGCAAGACCTGGTAACACAATAGACTTGGTTTCACCTAAAAAAAATAATAAAATTAATACAATGTTTTTATTACATCCATAAGTCAAAAAGTTCTTATTGATAATATTACAATAAAAGGTATACAATTTGTTGATTCAAGTAAAAAAGGATTGAAACTTATTTTTCTTTATGATCGTTATTCATTATACTATTCTACTATACAGAATATATAATATACTGTATGCTCGAAAAACAGGGGCCACTTTACCACTCATTACCCTGTAAATACTTTTCAATTTTGTTTGAGTGACATTAAATTAGACTAATGGATCGTAATTTCCTATGACTCACAATTTTTTTAACTCATGTATCTTGCTCATGCGCAACAAAACTTATATTTTTTTAAATGACAACCCCTATTTTTAATAACATACTCGGATTCATCAATATTTTTCAAGTAATTTTAATGTATCAACTTGAGTTTTAAACCCAAAATCGGCTTAACTAGAGCTAAGTAGAATTTTTAAAAAAAAATTTAATCTAACTAATTAATTTTTTTTTTAAGTAGGTACTTATTTTTTTCTTCTAAATACCATGAAACAATCTAAATTATTATTATAAAAGTAATTAAATATTTACAATTTATGAATTATTATCTTATTTTATTATTATACATTATAAAGTAACATAGTTCAAACATGTATTTTCAGGAAACAAAATTCTAAATTTGTTTTTTTAACAATACTACCTATACATTTTTATTTACAATTTAATTTACGGAAATTACAAACATAAACTATTCAATAAACTGTTCAAAAGTCCCACCGTTGTGTAAAGTACATGCCTCAAATTGACATAAACATTCACGAGTAGTTGCTGCCAGTATTTGGTTTTCATTTGAGAGATTATACACTCATGTATAATTTTATTCATATGTTGATTGAAAGATCAGAATGCACAACATTTTTCAAGTGTCTCCACCATTAAAAATCTAACGGTGTTAGAACAGGTAACCTTGGGGGCTACTTCCTGGTCCATGTGTTGCAATACATTTTTCACCAAATCTTAATCTCAAACATTTTTGGACAATTCAGGCATTATGAGCAGGTGACCCGTATTGCTGATAATATATATTTCTACGTATACCTAAAGGTAAATCATCAAGGAGTAATTGCAAGTCATCACGCAAAAAATCTAAGTATCTTCTTCCCGTTAAATTCGAGTCATAAAAAATACGAACAGTTAAAAAAAAATTTAATTTTTTTAAATGAAGAAAAAAATTGATGAATCCCGAGTGATATTCAAAATAGGAGATGCCATTTAAAAAACTGTAAGTCTTGTTGCGCATGAGCAAGATACGTATGTTAAAAAAATTGTGAGTCATAGATATTTACGGTCCATTAGTCTACTATAATGTCACGCAAACGGAATTGAAAAATATTTACAGGGTAATGAGTGGTAAATAATCACATTTTTGGAAAACAGACTTAAGATTATAGACACTAAAAATTTATTTATTTTTCATTAATTATATAAGTTTGACATTTAAGTATAATATATATTTGATTCAAAACTAAAAATTTTATTTTGACCCATCTCTAATATTCATACAAATGTTTTTATATACAATTTTGATTCGGCTCATTACAAATCTCTTTCAGACTACTCTTTCCAATTAAATTTAAAATATTAAGAATACTTATCATTTTTGATGAATAATTTATTTTAAGCCCAAACTTATTTTACAATTTAATCCTGTAAATTATGAAGATGTTATTTTTAAAGATAATTTTTGTTTTTTAAGTTTTTAGATAAATTTTGCAAAGTAACTAAATCAACATGTATGTATTTGATGAGAAAAGCCAATACATTTATGTATATTAAAATTATTCATTCAGAGTGTGATTTTTTTCTAGTAGTTACTAATGCATTTCAGTTAATATATTTAGTATAGTGTAATAACTATTTGCTCAGAAATCTTAAATTCAACATTATACCTAAGTAATACAATTTTTCATGATATTCTAAGAGAAATTAGTTCTTAAAACATTAAAATATTTACAATTTATTCTTATAACTCTCATATTATTCCAGATAACTATTTCATAAAAGTTATTTATAATAATTTGTAGGCAATCCATAAAAACTGTTAAGACCTTAATAATTGAACCAAATATAAAATAATTTGGTGTGTTATCAAACCATTCGAACCTGTTTTCTTGTCTGGTGATTTTTTAGCATCATTTACAGTCAGTTTTTGTTTTTTAGGGTTGTTTGTATTTTCATCTAATGTTCGCTTCATTACCACTGCACCTGCTAATAGTTTACTCTGGGTTTTTCTAGCTCTATAAATACAGTTAAATATTAATAATAAAATTATTACATCCATGATTTATACTTCAACATACACTAATTTATCATTTATTGTAATGACTTACATATTGGTTTTCACTCCTGATGGTTTAGGAAGAACTGCAGCCACTAATGGGGAAAGGGTAGTCTCACATTGCAGGGTTGATACTTTGGAACGAAATTCTTCAATTTGTTTAGTCTCTTCCATCAGTTGTCGTCTTTCTTCAGCCATTTTCGTCCTATCTACCAATTCGAGAAAACCGACTTCATCGTCGTCCAGACCTCTGATCATGTTTTCTAAAGAAATTTAATATTTATACGAAACAGGTATAACATTGTACAGAAAAAACTAGATATTCTAGTTGGGATTCAACTTTGATAATTAAGAATCATTTCTGATCAATGTTATAAAAAAGATATTACATAACAATAAATTTCAATTAAAAAAACAAATATTTCTCCTAACCCCTCCTCTCAAACAAGACGCTACAGGTAAATATTATCATGATAATTTATTACCGATTTACTCAGCCGAGTATTTAATAAAACCATATCAAAATCGTTGTGCAAAATAATTACTGAGTTTATGGGTTTCTTCGTATTCATACTCCTTCTTCCGGCGTTGCTCCTCCAGCCGGTCGAACAACGACCGGTGATCATACTGCTCGTCGGGCACCTCTGTACAAAGTAGACGAAAACGACTGACATTACAAGACGGAATTACAATAAACGACTGCCATGATATTATTAAAACCGGGTCGAACGTACCCACAGGCTGTTCGGCGGTTCTGACTCTGTCCCATTCTTCCTGCCGAATCTTGCGCCGCTCGGCCAACTCGGTTTCGGTGACAAACCCGGAACTCATGTTCGCTCGTTGATATCACAATTGTCTCGGATCGGCAAACAACGACGCGGTCGTTCACATTTTTCGAACGCTGTCCAGCGACAATGATAATACAAAATCCGACCGCGGAACGTTTCGGTTCATCAGTTGTTTACTGGACCTGATAATCCACCGCCGAGTATTTACATTTCGTACCCTGATAAGCGATAGTGTTATCACCGAACGGACCGGCCCGTCAAGGAGATTGGTGATAGATGATAATATTTGCCCGGCAAGTTAGAATGGCGCGAAAACGAAGAACGAAAATATGTCCAAAAACAGTATTGCTCACAACTTGTACCCACAGGCCACAGCCATATAATACCAAATACGCTTTTGGAGTTCACTAATAATTTTAGGCTAAACAACGTCTCGTTCGTACAATAGACTGAATGTTTTTGATTTGTTCGACTTAAAACATCTGTATGCCGCGATAGCTGACTAATAATTGTTTTTCAAACGCTTAACACACTTCTCATCTAAATATCAGATGCTATAACCTGCTCCTCATATTATTGTACTTTGATTTGTAGTGTGTGTATCTTCCACTATATCGTCCATCATACATAAATACATAATGTAATTTGTATTCACTACATATCATATTGAAAGGGGAACCTCTTATCTATTTTATGTTTTATTTGTTTATTTATCTTTGAGTTTTTTATCACTGTTGACCATTCTTTAATTTTAATTTTATACATGTTATATCTTTTAATATTCTAAGTGTTTGTTGTTGCTCATAGACGCCATACGAAATAATAATAATAATATTGAATTATATCATGTTTACAATACTTGTATAATTTTGTAAAATTAATTATGTACTGCACTTGAGCCCTCTGCTCGGGCGTTTATAACTTAACAAGAGCTTCCTCTACATATAATGAAATGAATACGCCTAGTGTAAGCCAACCATCGTTCCGGGTCATCCATTATACCGCGTGAATCCAAAAAACACCGTTGTTGCACACATTTTTAAGTTAGGTCATTGTCGATAGGAATAAATCAGGCACGTGTACGCGGATGATACATGAAATAGGAACATTGATTACTTCAATCGACGATGTTTTTCAAGTGTTCAAGTATAAAAAATATTCAGAAATTACATTGGAAAATTAATTTTTGTCTTAAAATACATAGAGGATAATGTAATTGTAATATTACAATAAAATGACCAACTTCCTGTTACGTTTACTTAACATCAACAGACTTTATTATATTTATATGAAATAATAATTGCTTTTATTGCCTCAGGGATGTCTACGTGCATTGCATATGGAAATTAAAGGATCGGCATAAGGAAATCTGAAGGTTTTTAATACTTTCGTTTGCGTTACTTACCCCGTCACACTAAAAACTTTTATTTTATTTTCTTTTTTGAGTATTTATGTCACACGAGTAGAAAAAAAAAGATTTATTCAACAAATATTCTTATACAAATAATGTGTTTTTACCTTTTGATTTTAACAAAAAAAAAAAAATAATAATAATAATAATTATTATAATAATCATAAAATTATAATATAATAGACGTAGACAATAGTTGTACAGATAATATTATTCAAATGTTCAATAGTGCGACAAAATGTACTAATACTTCACGAACAATTTCATGAACAACAGTACGTTGTGGTATGTTATGTATATTATGTAGTGCATCTATCGCGGTTTCGGATGGAATTGTTTGTGTTGCGATTACGATTAGTTCACAAGTAACAAATAATGTAAAAATAAAGTCTCCACAATGGTCGTACAAAAATTACAATTGGATAATGTCAATAATGTATAAAATCGTGTACTTGTATAATAAATATAGGCATATAATAAAATTACAGTAGGCCAATGCCCGATTTTCACACATATGTTACATATTACATGGTATATAATTAAATATAACGCACAAACACATGATATTATAACACCTGTATTAATATAATGTCGTATAACGAATTATATATCCATTACATATATATTGAGTAGAAAATTTTGTCGTGTTGTAATAATCAAAAGAATTAATAATCAGTCACTTTATTTTTTGTAAACATTTTTATATAATATTAAGTCATGCTTTGGTCGTCTCGGCGGTCTGAGGTGTCGTTCTGCCCTGCAACATGTCCTGGATTTCTTGCAGGCTCTTGCCCTCAGTGTCGGGCAGCACGAAAGCCGTGAACAGCAGAGCGAATATACAGCACACGGCGAATATCCAAAAAGCGAAGTGTATGCCAATGGCCTCGCACACGCTGATGAACGACTTCGAGATGATGAAGCCCAGAATCCAACAGAAGCTCGTCGTTATGCCCGACGCTACTGACTTGAGATTGGTCGGGAATATCTCTCCCATGATCGCCCACGGTAACGGGCCGAAACCTGCAGGATAATAGACGATTATACATTTCAGTTCACTGTGTGGTGTTGTGCTTAAATACATTTTTTTTTTTCGTTACATCAAAAATACTGTTTTATTTATAATTGCCGAATCAATTGAACGAAAAACGTGTTTAAGGTGATGTGATCTACTTATTCTTAGGTTTCAATAATATATTAAAATATTGAACATATGATCGATTAGCGTGGAGAGGTGACAGTTAATTATAATTTAGTTCCAAAAGAAGAACAGATGGAAAATAACGTATGTTAAATATTAATATAGTAGCTTAACTATTTGCATTGAATACCTATTAGTGCATTGTCATAATGCGTAAAAATAATACCACAATAATTTATGTAGTTTATTCAGTATATTCATCAATGTTGCCTATATGTGATTCGTAGATATCAAATTTTATTTTAATATGAGGTTTTTTTTTTTTTTTATCTGATTTTTATCATCGTGCTTTTTTCGTAATAATAAAATGATCTCACCACCTTTTACGCAGGTCGACGTAAATGAACAGACGATTATGTTATACGTTACTGAATCCAATAAACAAATCGATTCATAAAATATTAGAATATCAGCTTAATAACGTACCAAGGCAATAAGTGATAATGAAAACCACTAAGCTAGCGAGCGGCATCCATCCAATTGAACTCACATCACCTCCAGAATTTTTTAAGTAGAAAAATAGACCAAGTGTTCCCTGTGTCGAGAAAAACAACATATTAATACAAATTATTTACACAATATCATAGTTATTTTTGGTTTATACGTAATGTACGTCGCATATTATATTGTATACAGAGTGATTATTAATCAACAAGTTAAAGCATTTAAATTAAAACACTAATTTGATTTGCTAAAAGTTAACCAGAAAACACGTTAATACGAAAATTTGAAAATCATAAGTCACTGCTTTTGGGTCGCGTCGGCGGGAATGATTTTGAAGTTCGTAAATAAAGTAGTGCTATCGAGATATATGACTTACAGAATCATCTATACGCATAGGTTACACGAAATAAAAAACATATCTAAATATTATTCAAAATCTTTTTTTATAGGTACATTACAGTAGGAACCTACTGTAACCTTACTACCAGATGTATAAGATAGTTTCGTAATTATAAAATAAAAAAATGAAGCTATTCACATACATTATTATTATGATTATTACTATTATTACTGTTCGTTCAGCACAAATCAATGTCATTGTTACATTATCACTTGATCACATATTACATGCATACATACATTTTCCGCGAATTTACATTTAGATATAAATACGCGCGAGTACTTACGTCGGTAATCGCCATTCCTATTCCGGAGATGTACAGCAGCGTCTTCATGGTGGTGAACTTGGCCAAGCACGGCGTCAGAGCGGACGCGCCCAACATCACGGATCCGACGATGATGGTGGACACGCTGGACGGCAGTTCAACGCCGGTCTGGATGAAGATCTTCTGGCTGTAGATCAGCAGCACGATGATGCCGCACAGCTGTTGCCACGCCACCATGGAACAAGAAATCATCAGCGCCTTGATGTTGCCCCGGTTGGCGAACAGCTCGCCGACCCCGGACTTCTGAGCCTTGGCTTCGTCCACGGATTTCTAGCGGACAAAATAGCGGACAAAATCGCCGTACGCGACGTATTAGAAACAATTGGACGCATGCGTACACGCGCGAGAACACCGTGTATATCGGTGGTTCTCAACGGGGGCGATATCGTCCCCCAGTGGGCGGTGAAGGGTTACCGAGGGGGAGATGGGGGAGGGGTGGGGGTGAACTAGGTTTGGGTGGTAGAGGGGCGGCGAGGGTGTTCACGCAAAAACGTTGTACATGGTGCGACCTAAAAGTAATACATACTTTTGATAAGCCATTTAATAGCTATCTATCACTATACAAATTAATAGGTACTATCATTGATTATAAATACTAGTATGTATTTGTACTTTGGTACTATGTTAAGCAATGCACAATAATTTATCTTTGATTTTTTTCCAATTTATTAGCTTTATTATTTTGGCGATTGTGCGTGCACATTATATTTTATTACACTGTATTATCTTAAATTTTAGAATTCTCACATAGGGGGGCGTTAACAAACTGATTGCTGCTCAGGGGGGGGGGGGTAACTTAAGAAAGGTTGAGAAACACTGGTGTGTATCGTAAACGTACACGTGTTGCGGACCTTATGTTCGGAATCGAAGTTCGGACGAGAAACGCGAATCGCGAGGGCGAACAAAATTTATGAAAAAAAAAAAAACCAAAATTGTCGTCGAGTTGTGTACTGGCCGTAGTCGTTTCGAAAAATAACCCGTAGCACCTTAAAAATGTCGCTTAACCGGTGACGGCGGGGCAGGGATAGATGTTATTTCACGCGTGTACCACGGTATGGTCCTGATATACCTTGATGTCTTCGAGCTCTTTCAACAGAACCGTCTCTGGCGGGTTGCCGCGCAACCACCTGAGTGATTCCAAGGCCTTCTGCTCTCCACCGGGCCGCACCAAATGCGAATGCGGCGAGTCGGGCATCCACACGAACATGCTGAAACATAGGATCGGCATCGCCAGTGACACGATCACCAACGTCAGGTACGACGTGTACGGTCCGACGGCGTACTCGATCAAAAATCCGGCGACCAAGAAGAACTGCATCAGTGTGCCCAGCATTGACCTCAAATGCAACTAAATCAACACATGTATAAGATTACGACGCGTGTTCGACACAGCACGATCAAAAATATAATGTTCCAAACTGAAAATGTTTTACACAAACACCGATTATCACATAAATCACATACATAGTACGAAAGTACACTTGTTGTACTGAATTAAAAAGGATCATGTGGCGGGTGTGACCTCTGTCGACAGGGAAATATTACAAAATTAGATGAAAAAAAAAACGTTGTCAGCTAGGAAAAAATAAGAAGAATACAAAGCGAATCTGCTACTCGCGTTCTTATGGAAATATAACCGTCTTAACTGGGTTGGAAATCTGAGCAGACCACTTCGAGGGCTGCAAATGGACATTGAAATAATTAAAAACTGTTCGATACGCATCATTGAAAAACTATACTGACACCACGTGTACTTTCGAGGGTTGTACGGATAAAAATATATTACGAAAACCGTGTAAAGTACAATATATTTATAATTTATCTAACCGAAATTGTTCGACTACCATATAGTTCTGTCGTCGGTTCTGAACTGGGACGTCGCGTAACATAATTCGACATACCCTACGAAGAAGAACGTAACTCGATCTTTTTATTTTCATTTTGGAAAAATCATACGTGGGTCTCGCCATGGTGCGTCATATATGCTCTCTGTGGCAAAAGCCACATGCCCCAGAGCGGCGGTCGTTGAACTCATATGTGGTCCTTTTAGGTATGGTTTTTCTAATCCAAAAAATGAACAAATCGAGTTGCGTTATTCTTCATAGGGTGTGCCGAATAATGATATTGTGTATTCAATTATATTCATATCGATTTGTTATAAATAATTTAAAAAAAAAAAAAAAACATCATTGTATTGTTCGTATACTATTATGAGCATACCTCGGAGATCTCGGCTATGTACATCGGCACGGCGGTGAATATCACGCCGACGGTGAGTCCGGACAGCAACCGAGCTGCGTAGAGGGTCGGCATCCCGGGTACGAAGCCGATCATGATCCACGAGATGGCCAACAGTACCATGCCGGAGAGTATGGTGTTCTTCCGACCTATCCGGTCTAGCAACACGCCGGCCAGTATTGGCCCGATAGCCGCGCCCAGCGTGACCAGCGAACCCACCCAGCTGGACTCATCCTTGCTGATCATCCCCAAGCCGGTGCTCGGGTCACCTTCTTCCAGTTTCACCAGGGTCGGCGAGGACCAGGTCATGGCGCAGCCGGCGGCGAACGCGCCCATGTTCACTGCGGACCAGACATACGTTACCGGGTTAATAGTCGTATGCGATACGTGGCATATTATAATATTTAATGTAACACGAGGGCATAGTATACAGCGCGAACGGTTAGGGGAGGTGATGTTCTCGCGAAACCGAAAGGAATTCCGAGGGGGCAGAACCGTGTATAAGGTCGACGGAATAGGACGGGGGTAGAAGGTCGGGTCTCCTCGGTTTTTGGACCACCGAGTGGTACGGTACGGATTTTTCTTACGTAAAATATCGGAGTTTATAATTTTATCGTGGCCAGAAGGCTGCGCGTAGGTTTGATCAGGTTTTCGAACAAGTTTCCAAATCCAACTGCGGTCCTTAAAGTCCAGAGCTTAGACCGCGGAATACTTTCTGAATTGTTTTTATTCTAAAAATTGCGTGTATATACAAGATAAGACTAATTGCTTTGCTCTCGATTAAAGGCGCGTTACTAAAATATTTAATTTCTATATTATACGATATTGTCAGTATTCATAAAATATGAATATTTATATTGGATTATAAATACAACATTGAATGTTTTAATATTTCAGAACATCGTCATTTTTCTACTCTAAATCTTTAAAATTTTGCATAAAGGTTATTACGAAAAAAATACCAAAAGGATTTTATCTCCCATGTCCACCATTGATTTTTTCTTTAGTGCTGTGTATACTGTATTTAACTGAATATCTATCCGTGTACAGCGATGTATAGATATTCAGTTTAATGTACGTATTATACGCCTAAAAAATCACTTATTAGAAAAACATGAAACCCGATGAAGAGTCGATTGATATTTAATGGGAGCCCTCCTATCGTCTTACAAACCTGCGGGGGGTTACGTTACCTTCCCCGCGAAGCCTACACCAAACGCATTCCTCCCATCACCCAGAATCTAAAAATTATACGCTGATGGTGGTCGGACCACGGGACGCAGAGTAGACCTTTTTTAGGCGAGCATTCAACGACACGAATATATTACTAGGTTGAAGACGAATATAATTACAATGGCTATTTTTTTTTTTACAGGTCGATGTTCTCGTATAATAATTCAACGTACGATCTGACATTTTACGACGGTTTGATGTAACAAGGCTGCGTAATGTTTATTCACTTCGCATGGAGTCGGCCGAAGACGGAGAGCCGCTAAATTACATGGTAATATTATATTACCCACAAAGCAGTCGAGACCGTTGACGAAAATCATGTCGTCCGACCACGTCATGTACAAGACTTTAATTAATTTTGAGCTTCGATAGGACCGCCCTCACAATATTTACAAACGTTTTTCCGACGTTAATAAATCCTATGTAAACTATTCTTGTGCTCAATATAAGTTAAGTGTATACTTCAGAGGGGCCGAGAGATAGATGACAGGGCGAACATAAAAATATAGTGCACTATTATTAATATTAATGAACTGTTCAAACACTTCGAACCGTGTTTGCATATTATACAACTTAGAATGAAAATCGTTAAAACTTTTTTTTTATTATTATTATTTATAGATCGTTATCTGTTTCACGAACAATTCGACTCATTTCGTCAATCGACACGATAAAACGACGAGCACTTTATGTCTTTATGACCATTAAATTTGGACCGTAGTGGTTATTTATTCCAAGGAATGCGTTTCGATCAAATGTTAATTTGTACGAAAAGTTTACCACTTGTGTCGATCAACCATTTTAATACTACTGCAGTAATAGACATGAATTGAATCCAGAACCGGACTGTGTATATACTCTATAAATTAAAACATTTCATGATGTACTATACTGCAGGTCAATAGATGAAATACGATAGCAAATTGTTATTACATTAATAATTTATGTCTCATATTATACCTAGATGTTATTATTGATATTTTTCAGCATTTAGTTAGAATTAACGTGTAATTTTCACTGGAAATAAATTAGGTATTTTCCGTTTGAAGCGTTCTCAAAAATACGTTTAACAACAAGTGGCGCAAAGTAAATTATTCAATATCAACACAAAAAAATTTAATTAGTAATAATTTTTCGATTTAAAGTTATTTTATTGTATTTCATGTAAAAATTGAATAGTCGCTTGTCTTATTTTTTTTTCGTTTAATTAAAATCTTAAAAAAAAACTCGCCTTAGAAGCATAAAGATTAATAGAATATTGTTTTTTTACTAAATTATAGTTATTCACCGAATGTGTCAACTTATCGTTTCAGCTAAGAATTCAGATATGTCTACGTTTACTAATTCTAACACTGGGCAGCCTACAATAATAATTATCAGTAACATTCCTCTTCGTTTTAAAAAACGGTTTGCGTCTAATTTTCTTTAACATTGGTTAATGACTAAATTACGTCGACTAAACAGGTTCTTCTATAGGAAAATGTAATAATACAGCTAATTACAAATGTGTTAACTGCGAAATAAATACATTTATCGGCCGTGGACCGTAGACCGAACAGTTTTCCATAAACTTTACAGTCTTATCCGGCATTGAGGATAGCTGTATACTATATTATTATATTCAGGAACAATGTGTAACTAAATGTTTTCGGTCTATCGTCACGTACTCCTGATGATGGTTGTAAGAATGTAGGATGTTTATAGCCATAATGTAAACATTTTTCAACAAATAATGCGCTTTAGTTGCTGGCTATATAAATAATTTAGTCGGCTAATCTAAAACGTTCTATAA
Organism: Periphyllus acericola; assembly: GCA_949715065.1. NCBI lineage: Eukaryota > Metazoa > Arthropoda > Insecta > Hemiptera > Aphididae > Periphyllus > Periphyllus acericola. The sequence goes on from OX454271.1 coordinate 4,687,144, forward strand.
AAACGGTAGATGCGTATCTACGTAAATAATTTATTCGTAAAAAATCAGCCAAACAGTTCGTAAAAAACAGATATCGGTTGTTTGATAATATTATGCAACATTAATCTACATTGTAATAGCGTTGTTGAACATGTGTAGTTCCATTGACTATAGAATAAGTATATACATAATAATACTATAATCAATGGTGTTCTAACGGAGGAAGAAATTACTTTTCTTGGATTGCGGTTACGCTTTGTCGATTATTATTGTTATTGTGTTATAAATATATATGTAATGTAACATGGCACTAAGTTCGTCGGTGATTGCCTTTTCATAATATTGGTAGCTTTAATTTTGCATGCAAGTCGAGATCATATATCAGCGTCACTTAAACCTAATTAACATAACCGTGCTAGTAGGTAAGACACTGCGCACAACTGTATTATATTTATACAATATTTATGGTATATACCGAAAGAAAAGGCAAAAGCTTGAATTTGATTTTCTGAGGGTTGGTAAAAGTTATAGAATTACGAATTTGTTATAGTTATAAATATGCATATAGTCAATACCTATAACAATTATTACGATATTAGTATAGTTTTAATAGGAAAAACATGATTTCTAAAAAATAACCAATATCTATAGAAAACGTGTGGTTTACCTTGCACAAAAATCGTCCAAGGGTTTTAAAAATATTACATAAAATTGTTTTCAAACTTATATTGTTCTGCATGCGTGTACGAGTATACATGAATATTTAATCGCGTTGGTGTATTGTTTAGAAGATGTAAAATGTTGTAAGCAGTAGTCCCAAGTCCTGTTTAATACAACATTTACAAGTAGATAAATAAAATATGCAATAAGTAATGTAAAATATCTTCCTTCAACAAATCAACAGTGATAGTACAACTATTTATTTTGTGTTTGTAATTGAAATAAGTTTACTTATAGCTTTTAAGCAACAATATAATAATTTGGACCCTAATATATTTATTATGTATGTACTTCTAAATATTAATTATCAAAATGTATTACATAATATTACAGGTATTACACGAATGTTCTTACAATATTATTACATTAAATACGTAATAGCTAATTTGCATTAAATAATAATGTTGGTCCACTTCAATTACATCTATTAACCATATACCTACATAGTGCACTAGTAATTTTATAAGCTATTTGTGATCAAATAGTGGAAAGATTTTAGTTGACAGAGTTAAAAATAAGTCTGTAACGTTTCCATAATCTGAACATAAAAAAAATGATAAGTTGGAAAAAACGGTTGATTACATACTTTCTTTTGACACACACAACTATAGTTATAGTATAATCAGGTAAATTCAACTTGTGTGTCAAATAAACTACCTCGATTATTTTATAGTTTTAAGTAAGGAAACTTAAACGTGGTATTCTATTCTGCGACTATTCTGTTAAATTGCATTCACGGTTGGACAAAAAATAAACTGTAAATTGAAAATTTTAAGTTTTCATTAGTCATTACTCATTACTCTCCGATTTCATTCTGAAGCTAATGCCAATTGATTGATAAGAGAAAAAATTAATATATTCGATCAGTTCATATTAAGCATTGCACATACAATATTGATATAAAATACTATTTTTCTAACATAATCTGAACACAATGCAGCACAGTAGAATCAAAACCCATATGCCATTCAGATTGCATGTGTTTTTATAACAAGAAAACCTTTTTATACTCGAACAAATCTTTGACGATTAACGATCCTAGTAAATCTATGTCAACAACAAGACTAGAATCCACACAATGATTGTATAAACCATATAATATAATCCTTAATCAAGAGTTAGCTCATAAAATATATTTTTTATGATTTGTTTCGGTATATCTGTGTATTTAATTTATCTAGGAAATTATGTAGAAAAATATGACCGTGGATTTGTAAAAAAATCCACGTATGACTTAACTGCAATATTGCGCTTCAGTTCTGTACAATCGATTTCTTAGTATTCGGTTTTTTGTTTTATATTTAAGACCGATCGAGCCTGCGATGTTTAAAAATAAATTGAATGAAACAATGGTGTACTCTTATAATTATTAACTGGTCTGCAAATATAATGAAATATAACGTGTGTGTTTATTTTAAATAACAATTTTTCGAAATAACCACGTATTATTTTAGTTCACGTTTTGCGTCATGTGTCAAATGATGGAATAGTAGAAGTTTTATATTGCCCAATATATTAACAAATGTGTATACTGCATATTCTTTGTAATACGAAAATAATTATTCTGATCACATATATATGACAACCATATATTACTTATTAAATAGGTACCAAAGTTTTTTTTACGTAAGCTAAGGATACTCATTTCAAAACATTTAAGAAAGGTATCTGAATTCGTTTTTCAATGAATCAAACCTTGTAATAGGTCTTCATGAAAGCGTGACAACTAATAATATTATGCGATATCTGTATATTGTTCATTTGTAAAAGATTGTCATGTTTGCAAAGATCGTGGTGATTCATTTACTTTTAATTAATATTTTTCAACATTTACGTAAAGAAATATTATTTCTGTTCAAATATAAGAGCTGTTCATTCGAGTTAAATCAAAACTAGAATAGTTAACGAAAAATCCAGTTTTTTAATGTTGCAGTCGAAGAATTCGATGGGAATGGTCGAAGGTTTAAGGAACGCTTAAAACGGATTTACATTTTTATATATGTGTTATAAGCTTATATTGTTTGACTGCGCATATCGAATGGTCATCTGCAGCGGTATTCGGATTTTTTGATTTTTTCCTTTTTATACCCACGCAGTGGGCAGGTATAGTATAGTGTAACATAAGCTTATAAATTGTAGTGGGAAACGTGAGGGCTTCTAACATAGAAAAAAGACAGCACCATAAGACATCTTCTACATAAATATATTTTCGTTTTAGAAAATGCATTCTGTTGGTTACATTTCCTGTTTCGTTTTCAAAAAAAAAAAAAAACTGGTTAAGTAATAAATAACGGAGATAAAAACAAGTTAGGCATACCTACAACCTATACAATAAACGACATATCATTTTACCAGTCACACTATGCATGCATATGTTAAGTCGAGAGTTCTTAGAGCATTCAAATATTAGATTTTTTTATTTTTTTTTAATACACCGATGGATAACTCCGGGTACAACTAAATCGTTCACAGCGATACGTAGACACATGTTGTCGAAATGACGTACATGAGTTAAAAAAAAATATAATATAAACGCATCATAATATATCAACTGGGGATTAAATTAACACATTAGAATTCGTTTTCAGCTTGTATATGCATTTAGGATCAATAAGTAAAATATTATGGATTAAAACATGTTGTTCGTAAAATAATTATCTTCCTCGAAAAGCTTTAGACAGTATTTGCAACGTTCAACTTTGAGTAATTTATTACTTTTGGTTGAATTCCCGTGCGTTTTCCATCACTAAGAAAACAACAACGCATTTCAGTCGATATAGTATAATATACAAGAGTATATATTACGTACGCACCACCTGTCTCCGACACTCGCATTATTGTTTTCTTATTTTGTGTAATTTACACATTATGATTACATTTTTATTTTATAATTTCCCTTTTCCGCTGATAACGCCAAATCAGTGTGTAAATTAATTTTAATATTTGATTTCCCTCTTACACATTTATAACAAATTTAACAATTAAATTATTAAAATCATTTTTATTTTTTCCGCAAAACTTATTAAATTATTAAAACAATTATTATTATTTAGTTTGATAGAATGGAGAGAAAGTTACCTGGAGTTGAACTCGAGAACCCAACTCGTTTTATACGTGACAAAAGCGACAAAAGTAGTAACTGAACCATTAGTGTTCCGTGACAAGTATGTTTTTTTATCTTCAAACGGACATAAAAATGTAAAGTTTTAGGAATTTAAAATAATATGAAAACGACTATAGAGTCAAATTTATAAAAGAACGGTAAAATCTTACTTTTCCTCGCCGATGTTTAAATATACTAAATCAAGTTTCTTCCAAAACCTTTCTAAACCAACGGAATCGTATAATACTTAACACAGTGTTATAGATACAAAAAAGCAATTATTTTTCAATTTTCATTCGATATGAATGTAGCAATTATACAACCATCTAAACCATCATGGTACATCGGATGAAATTCAATACGAATTTGACGATTTAGTATACGTATAAATGTCTAAGCCCAAATTACTTACGCGCGTGACGGTATAAGTCAACGAACAACATGAAAAGCATTACTGGAGGAACGTCGTTAAGGCCATTAAACCAAATCTACCCCTTCGCTACGAGTTACCGTCGTCTCGATCGACCTTGTCGATATTTTAAGATAATAAGAGTACACAGGGGATTCACGAAAGCTCCAATTACAACGGTAACATTATAAAGTTTGATTCCTTGGGTTTTATGGAATTAACCGAAAAGAAAACCCGAAGAGACAATTGAAACAGATTTCGAATCGACGAAAATGCGGTGTTTTAAGACAAAACACACAATATACAATATCGTGTAAGTCGAGTTACAAGTAAGCGAGCACCGTTTAGGTTTCTTATAAAACATTCGCTTTACAATCGGGTCGTCGCGTACAGGAAACTCCACGTTAGCACTATACCTGAAATAAAAACCGGACGAAATATTATATTTTCCACCGCCGAGGATCACGCGCGTCCCGGTAACAATGTTGCGATGCTGCTACGTCGCAGGACCATATTGACTTCGCAGGTCGTCGTCCGATACCGGTTATTGCAGAGAAAAGAGGAGAACATCGGAGTCGGAATCGAAAAAAACGAATATCGCCGAGTATCGCCGGGGGAAACGGCACGATAGTGCATCGGTATGCAGTGTCGTCGGACATCACGGCCGCGCGATAAAAAAAAAAAAAAAAAGGTGTTACCGCGATAAAGCGAATAGCATTAAGAACAACGTAATAATAAAAAATATGTTAACCGCGTAAAATTACGATTTCGGACGGTTTACGACGATATACGCTAATTCCACTGACCTGTGCACGCAGCCAAGTAAAGGTTGAGCGAGCTGCGCGAACTCTCCGCGTCCGGCTTCATGGCGTCCGGTCGTTTCTGCATCTGACTGTGTTGCCGTGCCGCGCGCGCTTTGTCCCCGTTGCTCAGTGGCGCGCGAGTGTCGCCGTCCGCCGTCGGCTCGTCGGCTTCTCGTCTGCCCGGGCCGGGCGAGGCCCCTTCCTCCATCAGCGTCTCCAACTCCATGGGACCGGCGAACTGCGGCCGCGTGTAACCGGACAACTTCCTGCGGGGGGGACCGCCGCCGCCGCTCGCTCCGCTCAAGTTCAACCGGTGTTGCGGGGGCTGCTGTCTCGGCGGCTTCCTGCAATACACGGGCGCGTATTGTTATAATTGGTATCCATTATATTATCACTAGTTTTAATGTTTTAATAGACCGCTGCACAGAGATTACGGATCAGGATTCCTCCTCCTCCTCATCCCCCGCCCCTCACCGCCGTATTGTACATCGGTTTTGAAGAGACGAAGCGCGTTAAACGGCGACCCGTACAATTTATAAAGGTATTACATCGATTCAAATAAAAAGCAGAATTTTTAACCGTACAAAAAACAAGTCTGTTGAATTGGGAAAGGAAATGCAAACGGGCTGTGGATACCAATAATTTCCTTCGGCCCAGACGGGTCTTAAAAATTGGCCCAAGCGGGTTGTACTTCAGAAAAATTGGACTAAACGGGTACTGCATTTTTGAAACCATATGAAACATAATATACCTACATAGATTAGTCGACCAAACATTATTTAATAATACCTGTATTGCATCATAATTCACTAAAGGTTATCATTAAAATGCAGTGCATTTTGTACGTTATAAGAGTACCTATAATTATTAGGTATTATAAACGATAAGTTCAAACTTTTTATGTGAGTTTCATATCAATAGAAAAATATGAGACTATTATGATATGCATTTTTTAATTATTATTGATCTAATAAAAATGGTGCGAGATAGACAAACTTGAGTTATAATGATAGTAATAAATATAACAGTTATTAATTAATAAATTCAAAATAAAATGTACTTCGCGGATATGTTTTACAAGAATAAACCGAGCGCATGTCCTTATTTTTTTCAATCGTCGTTTTTCGGTTCAATCAACAAGAGTTTAGCGATCAGAAACTCGCGTACATCACATTTCGAGTAAAACGACAAACTCCTTTCTCTTCCGAAAATCAGAAAAAACAAAAACCCGTCCAAACAGAATCTCAATTAGTTTTCTGTAAACCGTATGCAGCACAGAATAACAGTCCTACGATAGTGCAATAATTTGTCCGATTTTCAAATGTATACATACTTAGCTATTATATTCAACGTTTACGATAACGAAGCCGAAACCGTAGTGTTCAACATTTTGCAACAAAATTCGTTGTTCATTATTTTTAAATATTCAGCAATAATATCCAATGTAGGTACGTTTTTTCCTACGTGTTTCCAAGAATATAATAAATGTTTATTGCTGTTCCAAACGCAACGATGCAAAATGAACAACCGTGCGATGATGTGACATACATAATATTATAATATTGTATAAACCGTGTGAATTGTTATGTTTGTTTGATGAAATAATAAAAAAAAAATTCATTATAATAGTACGTTCGGAAGGCGCAAACAACGTAATTTAAAAAGTTACTAACTTCCAATACCTACCCTTATCTATGTAAATATAGTTATACGCAACTGAAAACGTCAGCAAATATCAAATAAATCACAGCGTATACTCACCACTAACGCACAAGTTATTTCAAAAACTGATCCGGTAGTCAATTAGTCAATATAGCGCACTGCCAAAAAGAATCAAGAATTATAGAACATACGTCATGATCGTTAACGTAATTATGGCACTTTTCTTTCTGACATTTTATTGTCCCCCCTCCCCCTTATGCACACTCAAATTTTAAAGCAGAACGTTTTACGCTAAAAAAAATTATTATTTATTAATTGCATACGTATAAACACGATTTTATCATATTTTTATTGTTTTATTAGTTTTACTCTTGTAACGCCATTGGCTATATATTAATAATTAATATATATCATCTATAATATTTGTGGACAACTGTTATAAAACAATTCGGGAGTAATAGTTTAAATATAAATATCTAACTGATAGATGCGCTTGTTACATGCCGTTTAGCTATTGCAATATGTACGTTTTACGTGTCACGGACTACGGATGATGGTATCTATCACGTGATCAAATAAATTACGGGTATATAAATGTTAGGTAGTGACAAAACGAAGGATTCTAATTTTATTACGATTAATATTAAATTTTTCTGTTTTCATAGCCCAATTAACGCAATTATTGGTACTTAATGAAGACTGCGGGAAACGTCGTCAACACCTCAAATCAGTACTTATAAGAACCGTCTTATGCTATGCTCAAAATCGACGCCGAGTGATAAGTAACACGAATAGTTTATATATTCGAGTCTTTGTCCTTTGACTTGTAATTTTTACAACTCGGCAACAGCTATAATCATATACAATGACTTCAAAAGTCAAAACAATATGCATAGTAAAACATCGTAATAAATTAATTGAAACGGTGCACGGTATTATGCATATTACATGATTATTCCACACATGCAAAACACATTATTATGTATGCAGTTGCTATGGTTTACACGTTGCTGTTGTATTTAGTGCTGAAAACGAGGTCGTCAACGTGCTTTGAAAAGTGACAGTAAGATGTAGCGAAAACTATTTTAGAATTATGGAAAAAAGACGAAATGAGACAGCATATTAATTGGACTCGCGCTCGTATAAAAAGAGTCTTTTCAAATCCCCCTCCCCTAAATTTCTGCCCACACGCATGAGTCTTGTTTTTTTTTCATATAGCGTGTAAAACTTATCCTTACAACGCTTTCATTTTCGTATCACATATGATAAAGCGTACGAAAATGTTATCAATATTATTTCACTTTTTAATGGTGGGATAGAACACAAACAAATACATCATAAAAAGACAAACGCGAAACCGTTTCCAATAATATATTATAAATTTTAGTTATATATTATTACGTGCCTATATTTCGAAATTTCGTTTAGTGAAATATTATTACGTTTGCGATGGCATCGCTTTCCTTTATAACCACGTGGTATCGTCTAGTATACCACGCTATACGAACTCGGACGTCACGCGATTTGTGTTCATTGAAGCCGCCCGAGAGTCGTTATTGGTACCGTTTACGTTGGTCGCGCGAAAACGCAAGCATATGCCAAAACAAATGTAAATACGTCGCAGATTTTCGTCGATAGAAAAACTCTCAAGTACTGCGCGATACCGTATAGTAGGTACGCGGTGTACACGGAATATACGATCCAAGATTTACAATTGCATAGGTACATACAGTTTGTCGCAGAACCGCAGTGTACAATAATTGTATCTAGTCGAAAAACCTATGCGGAGTACTCGCGCGTTATCAATATCGTATTATATGTAGTTGATTCTTTGACCGAAAACCACAAGAACGCGCGTGTGACGAATAGTTCGTAAACTACAATATGGTTGTAAGCACGGCGATATCACTATCACGAAGTAGTCAACAGGTAGTGAAACGTCGGTATACCGTGGACCAGGCACGAGCCGTCGATAAGGACCCCGCGCGAGAATGTCTCTACCACGACTATGTACAACTTTTTCCGCTTTTCCCAGAACGGGCACGCGGGGAACCGACGCGATGTGCAACTTTTATTACGTTTACCTATGCATATATTCGATGACGTCTGCCCAAAACACCACGTTATGTCTAAATACAATTTATTGTTCACGTAATATTGCGACTAAAATAGCGGCGCATCGTTATTTTCCGTCGAGAAAGAGACAAAATAATACGGGGAAAAAAATAAGTTTGTGCAAATTGTTATAGCAATACAGATAACACGCCAAATCGCGTTTAACCGAATCGGCGACCGAAATGTTTATGATTTGTTTTTGGTTTGTCAAAATAAAAAATGTACGACAAATATTTATAACATTAAGGTGCCTATACTGCACGTGAACGAGATCAATCAAATTTCGGTGGTCAATTATTATAGGCGATGACCGATGAAGCATGAAGAAAACGTGAATACAAAAAAGTGCAAGTGCGGCTGTACGACTCTGTTTGATAAAACTGCTGGGACTGTGATATGAGTTCTAAAATGTTTAAACGTCAGCACGGTCATCCTGACAGTTATTTGTAATGTTCAATTTGTCTATCCACCGCTCCTTCATCGCCTAAGATATTATTGTTGTAAATACTCGGCAAGTTTGTTTAAACTAAAATATTAGCACATAAGCCGTAAGTAATGGAATGTAAACACAAGGTACGTACACTTAGACAAGTTTACACAATTAAGAATAAATAAAACATTTATTATAGCTCCGAGCGTACGTCCTTATATTGTTGTGATCGACATGCTTTTTTTTTATACAAGTTTGAAAGCAATAATTAATTAACTTATGATAAAAACGATTCTGAATTCTGATTGATGATCAGTAAAAAAAAGGTTTAAATACGTTTTTCTGATGCATTGGAATTTAATATTCAATTTGGTATTATTTTAATTAGAAAATCGTAAAACGCAATATCCCAAATTATATTTGATGTATATAATATCTATAATTATTATTTAAAGCCTCATATTAAGATTAAAATAGAAATAATAATTTCCAATATTCGTGAAAATAGTCTGTTTTGCTTCACTCAGAATCAAATAATTCAAGTATATGCATAATCCGAATAATTTGTAAAATGTTAAATCATTGATAGTCAACTAACACACTGCTAAGAACGAATTAAATCAGGTAGAATCTTCGCTTCCACAAAATGTATTCATCTCGCAAACACATTTCAAATAGTAATACGAACATGTATTAAGTAAGCTATCAAGAACGTATAATCCGTGAAACAAAAAAGTTCCAAATTGCGCAAACCAACAGCTATATTATTTATGGTTACGATATTAAATTCCGAAAACATGTAAGATTATATTGAATAACGTTGATCGATTAATAGAATATTTAATACGAATTTTTTTTATTTTTTTATTTTTTAAATCCCGGCATCCCGGGCCATTGGGTACTTGGATCTCTTTAGTGCGATAGTTTTGTATGCTTGTTTGAGGATATGTTTGTCTTATGTATACACATTGAGGGAAAGGGGCGCGTTTCCGAGTTTCTTCTCTCTGGGCGGTCGTCCCGTCCAGAAAGCTAAGCCACCGGTGTCCGGGTTTGAACTGGCGCCTGTGCGTTTATAGACACAGCTAGCCACCTTACCCCGATCGGTTACGTCGTAGTCTCCTTTAATGAGAATTAAATCAATTACTATTATCTGATACTTATCCATTTTTTCTCATCTAATATTGTTTATAATTTAAATTCGAATTTCCTATATTAGTAGTTAAGTTAAATGTTTAATATATCTGTAGAGCTATAATAGATTTGCTGAAATCTCTTTAAAAAAATAAAAAAAATCAGTTACTGTAACGATTTTATGGCCCGTACTTTAAGTTAAAATGAAATACAACACTATTTTTTCAATCATACCTGTTAAAATATTTACTATTGATAAAAAATTATAAATGATCGTTAGTTTAATTTTTATATTTTGAGTAAATATACTAAGCTTGGTAGATTACACCTACAAAGTATAATAATTATAACATAAGATAATGTTATTTTTTAAATTATTTCGCTATATAGATAATATAATTTAAGTTACTCATAAGTAATGACGTTTTAAATGTTCATAAGTACATAATATGCATTTACATGTAATGACTATAATAAAACTTATTTTTATTACATTACGACACAGATATTTCAATGTTTATAAAAAAAATGTCGAATGCTTTCTTCTTACTATCAGTTATCTAAATTTTCAAATTTATTTCAAATATTTTGGTTTTATATTCGAAAATAAAAAGTTGAAATTTCTGACTGTAATGTTTTAAGATATCATTAAGATATCAATAAGATACCTACTTCTAAAAATATGCTAAGATTGCAAAATTACTATTTATAACTCCCAGAAATATTTGTATAATTTTTCTATCAAAAACAAAAGAATTTAATTTTCATAAAATGTTACTTTTCGGTTATCTCGACTACCAACGATAGTCGGAAATTAATAAATACAGAAACGGGAACACAGTTGAGTTATTTTGTTCATCCATCAATAAAAAAATTAGACTTGACTTTAATTTAGTAAACTGTAAGTACCATAAATCACGAAAATAATAAAACATATTTTCAATAATACAAATTTATCGGTATTTTGATGTGCATTAGCCATTAAGAATATACTTAACAACTAATATTAACTAATGAACTTTAAGAAAGGTAGATGACTTGACAACGAATATTCATAGTTATTTATATATTTTTTCTTGACAACGAACTAGACGAAATAATCACGTAAAATGATTGGAGTTCGACGTTTTGTAATCCAAATTTGTGACCGAACTATACCACTTTATAGAATATTATAAATTTGTAAATATATATTATGCATCATAAAAAGTTCAAAAGTCTACAATATTATATTAATATATTTAGTGAACAATAAAACACTTATTTTTATTAATAATATTTTTTTTTTTTAAGGTCTTATAATAAGTATCATTCTGAAATCGATAAATTAATATGAAATGTACACTTTATATTTACCTATATCTTGTAGTTTTATTACCTCAATAACAAATAATAGTAAAATTGAACAACAATCTTTCAATTATGCCGTAAAAACTATTACGCAGAACATTATTTGGATTAATTGCACAACCTGTGGTGCAAGTGATCGTAATCTGACATACTAATAAAATAATTATTTTATTGGTCATTTACGATAGCCCAGAAGAGCGATGTATTTGATTATAAGCGCGCAGCGAGGACTGTATTGATTTTACAACGATGCTATTTTTGCAAACAGAAAACACTTCTTTGATTAGTGTTCACATATGCACCAAAGAAGTATCTAATGTTGCTCATAATATGACGTTATATCATTAAATAAAAATTAAAAATGTAAGCTAAAAGAGAGAATTTAGTTTTATAAAATTTAAATATAAATTTAAACTAAAAAATACTTCGTAAAAATGTCAATGATCGACAGAAAGGGTACAGAAAGGTACGTATATTTATTTTGAAAAAATAAACAATTTTGGCATGCGATGTTTTTATACCGTTATTTAAGCTTAACCATAAAACCATAAGCCATTCTTATGATGAGAAATCGAACGATTCTACTTAAATTGACAATTTTTTATTTGCGTTTTCACTAAAATCTAATCTGTAGATCATTTTGAATTTTAATACGAGCAAATAATATATAGTTTTATTACGTAAACAATTTATATTACATGACAAGACATTTATGTGTATTTCAAAAATTGCACAGACGTTCACTCAAAACATTTTATGAATATTGACTATTGAGTATTGAGAATATGTATATAATATGTGATTTTTCGTTGCTTTCGTGTTATAATTCAACAAACGCGACTATCTATTGTTCAGGGATACTAACACAAGGTTAGTCGAAAGCTATGGTCACCATCCCGTGCTACTTTAATCCTGCGTGTACGTCCACCACCAGTTCACCAGTATCTGAGGATTTTGTCCAATGGAGCAATGAGACGAGCTTAATTTTATCTAAAAATAGGTATACTTTCATACAATTTTGTTTGGCGTAAGACAAATATATCGAATAGTTTAGGAGACGTTTTTTTAAATGGTAACAGAGCTCATGATAAAAATTGTACGTGTTAGCGTTTTCAAAATTGACTGAAAATAAAACCTAATCAATAGTTATGACAAAAGTACATTAAAAAAGGATTGAATAGGTACCGCTAAATTAATTCATACTAAATTCTAATCAATTATAAAAAGAACGGATTTTTAAATTTTAAATAACGAATTGTTATATCATCAATCAAACTCTAGATTCGTAATAAATGTTAATTAATATTTTCGTGATTTATTTTGCTCTCGATATGGTAATTTAGTATTCGTTCACGTGTTCGAAGTATACGAGTATTACTGTTAAAAAATTATAATGATTATTATTAATTACATATTTTGAATATTTTAATTTAATAGGTTTGCTACGAACTAAAGTAATTAAAAATAAAATATATATTTACACAGTGGAAAATTCCAAAAATATTTCTATTATAATACCATCTTAATCGAATTTTCAGTCCATAGACACAAGATGTTTAAATTATTAATTTTAAACATTTTTTACTTCGTTCTTACTGAGACATACATTTTGATATAATTAATTGCTAATATCAATAATTAATGACATTACGAGTGTAAAACTTAAAGTCTGTATGATAAGAATAAGGCAAAACCGTATACTGTCATAGAATTTCGAAGTCATGAGTGTTCTATAACCCGGTCATGGTTTTCATTTTTTCACATTAAAGAATCATACATTCACAACTGTTATCGAATAATTGAATTTGGTCTATCTTTTGACTATAAACATTTCCACATGAAATTAACTACATATTCCAACCCTTGAATTGTTTATGTCTATAACCTTGCCAAAACTCCTCGCAGGATGAAAAAATGGCAGGATGACTTATTAATTTAAACATTGGGAAAAAAATGAAATTATAACGTGACAATATAAAAAATTATAATCACGACAATATGGCTCTATGATTTATGTGCGGGGTATTACCAATGGATGAGTTTTCTCGTCATTGTTATTCGTGTCGAGTGTCTCTTCTGCTATCGCAAAGATTTATAGTGCGCTTTTAGTTGGATTTTGATTACTAATAATAGAATTGAATAATATTGTATTGTCTTATTGAAATAAAAAAAAAAAAGCTCAAGAAAACTATTATTGTTAACAAATATTCTAAAATATTAATTATCAGTGTGGGGACCGCAGCTAACAACGATCGTTGTCAAATACGTTGAATGGATTATATATATTACCTGTTGCACGTGTTTGACAATGGTCTTCACGAGTTAGATGAGAGTTCACTTTAACAAGGCTTTTAATAGTTAAAACACAATACTATCTGCAACTCGAGATCTGGTAATAAATCACAACCTTTTGTATAAAACCACATTCGTACTTTATTTCTTTGTTATCACTGCGCAGTGTGCACAAGCACAACTGATTTACTTATTATTAAATTGACGAAAATGTTGCAATATTCACACATCCGTATCGTAATCGTCTTAAAAGAAAAATATACGATCAAATAATAAAAAATAAAAATGTATACCTATAATAATAAAACCGCAAACAATAGCTAGGTGCTATATAACCACATCCTCACCAGCAGTCCCCAAGCGTGAAGTAGAATATACGAATAACGTAGGGCACACAAAAACCACACCGAAAATAAAAATAACCGTATAATCTAATGCTTGCCACTTATTTATAACCAAATTATACCAGATTGTAATTTAAATATTGTCAACAATGTCATTATTGTTATTATTTCGAGGCAATGCTAATACATTCTGATGTTCTGAATGTTCATCCCTGATCAAACGATCAAGTCTCATGGTCAGGACACATAAGCGCACAACGTTTACCTGCGAAAATAATATAATCCTCCATACTAGCAGTATTATAATTGAAAATGAATTATTCATGAAGACAATGCAATGATGAAGTATTAAATTAGAGCATCAAAAAATTAACACAATTAAAGTAACTTTCGAACACGTAATAACCGACAATTTATTAATAAAAACTAATAAGTAATAACTAAAATAAAACACAAGGGAACTGAAATACCAGTGCACTAGCCAATAGTATTTTCTAACAGCTCTAAAATATTATAATAATCGAGTCGCTGATTATTGTCATATCGCGAATTAACTATCATGGCGCCAGCAAAATATTTCTATCACAAAATGTCTCACTTAAAATGATTATTTCATATAATAATAACTTTCATAATAATTGTTCTTACTATTTACTAGAAAAATGCTAAAAGAAAAAGACAAAAACCAAAAAATGATTAGAACTTCCCTAATAAAATCCGAGGACCATTCTCGCCGTAAACGGTCTTCCAACCCAGACAGCCATGTCGACGCGTAACGTTGACGGTGATTAATTGCAAACTGAATATTACACAAACAAAAGTGGGCTCATACTATTTCGTCGAGCAGCAGTGCAATATTCTATGGACTCGCGTGGGAGTATAATATAATATGTACCTTAACGCGTTGACGTCGAATGGAATGAATTAATATCTGCCAAGAGACGGTTTGTACGGCGACCACTTGACAAGCGGTCGTATACAAATTAATCGGGTAACTTATCAATGTGCACTCCACCGCGTAACGTTCGAACGTCGGCTAAACGACAGGCGTTATAATAGAACCATTATTATACGCCGCGGAAGATACACATTGAAAATAAAAGTGCGACCCAACGCGGAAACTCGTGTAACCG
The DNA here is from genome assembly GCA_949715065.1 of Periphyllus acericola. Taxonomy (NCBI): domain Eukaryota; kingdom Metazoa; phylum Arthropoda; class Insecta; order Hemiptera; family Aphididae; genus Periphyllus; species Periphyllus acericola. Next base: position 4,702,615 of record OX454271.1, read on the forward strand.
ACGACCTCACGTCTACACGGCGTCTCATTCAACCGAATGCGTATGGGTTGTACACCGGACGCGCGTACGCAATTTTAACTATGTTGTACTTCCTAAAACCGAAATGTGCGTCACTACGATCTCGTTATCCGCGCGCGAATACCATATTATACGCGATTTATAGCTTGGGTGCATACAAGAACACCGAGTCGACTCGTAAAACCGAGTTTACGAGCGTTGAACATAAACCGTGTGAAAAAATACCAACGTACTATTTCACTGCCCAAGTATAACGACATAATTGACTGCGGGTGATTAGATTGTGGCAAGTGGCGATGGAAAAAAGCTATTGACCGAGCCAGTAGACGACATCGACGAAGGAGAACAAATTTCCGGAGAAGATGGAATGGCTAACGCATAGAAAACCGCGTCAGGTTTTCAGTTGCGCGACAAGTATGATGGATCACGCACGGGCGCCTAACAATACGGGCGTAGGCAAGAACGTTGATGTGGCGTTCGAAAAAATTACCCGCTCGCCAACAGGCCGTTGACGCGATCCGTGCGGACGGGCGAGACTTCGGGGTTTTCCGACAGCGTTCATTGGTCTCCCGACGGGTTGCAGCGAGAATGCGCTCGGACGGGCGGAGAAAATGAAAAATTAACAATGACTTACGACTGCAGCTGGACCGTCCGCGATGATAATATGGATCCGGGATGCGTTTTCCGGTGGACGGAACACGGCGACCGTGTAAGGACTTTGATCGGGAATCGCGACGGTGAGCTCTGTGCGGCCGGCGGCGGATCGATTTCGATACACGCGTAACGCTCCGGGTCGATCGATTAGGGGCCCCCCGCGGACGACGCGCAACAATGCCGGCCGGTACGCGGTCGGCCCCACCGGCTCGCCCCGTGAAACCCCCACCGCGATCGGCGCGCAGGGCGGCGGTGGGGGGGGTGTGGGCGCGTTACGCCGGTTCTTCGGGCGTGCAGTCAGCCGGTGTCGGATCATTAGGTTTTCGAGTGATCTACACTGCGGCGACGTGCGACCGACCGTCAAGGAGTGTAATTGCAGTTGACGATCGTTGTCGTTATCCGCGATACGTCTCCGTTCGTTCCCCCGTGAATCCAACAACCCGGTCGACATGACCGCTGGTGCCCAGGAGGAACTGAAAAGAAAAAATCCTCCTTCGACGAAAATGAGGTAATATCGCTCGGCAAAAGCTCTACCCGACATAGTTATACGATATTGTTTGGATTTTCCGACCGCTGCACGTTTCGGTTCTCGATGAATATTGATGGCCAATGGCACTATAACGCCAAAATGTCGGTCGACACGATCGTAAAATATGATACCGAGGCGAAGATGGTTTGAAATGTTTATTGGCCCTTACTTCAATTTCATACCCATCGATTATTTAAATATATTATGAGAATAGGAAACTACCGCACATTAAAAATAAATACATTGTGTTATTGTTAATTTAAAAACATTTCTACACACTGTTCGCTAAGATGAAATTATAAGTAAAATGTCTTATTATAAAAACGTTTATTTGGCCTACGAGACAGTAATTTTCCTCGGCCTTCGAAAGAATACCATTCTCACACGTCCGTTGCTACAGAGTGCATTACTTTTCGGCGATCGTCATGATTTTTGAACTTTTTACTTTTTCGAACGACAGCGCATTACAATCTTTTTATTACACACCCGGAACACTTGATAGAACGCAAAAGCCGTGTCAATCGAACCACCTGCAAATAACTGTACTCGTCCAGACTTTTAAATACTTTTCCGCAATACTATCGACCACTGGGTTTTCTTTTTTTTTCAAACGATTTACAATTCTTCTTTCGCGGGCACAGCTACCGGTGTTTTTGCAGCGACACTACGACGCGTGCCTGTAATACATATATTATATATGTATATTGTATATGTATACACCATACGTATATTATATCGTGTATGGTTTCAACACAACACCGCTTCGACGGGCCGTACGTCATCATCACGCCGACGACCACCGCGACAGGTACACGCGCTGAACTGATCGTCGTACAACGGCCGTCGTCGCCGATAATCGCATTGTTTGCAAACTCGCATGTAATCGATCATTAGCATTTCGATAAATAATTAATCACGACGCGCGACGGTGCACACGCACGTGGTGACACTCGTTTCGAAAACCGACGAAACATCGACGTAACAACGAAGATGTACTCGCGTCATTATTTACGCGTACATAGTTACCATCCTTGTCAGCGCCCGTAGGTCCCGTTTTTTATTTTTTCTGTTCCTAATCGACGAGCCGCGCACACGTAGCTTGGTGAAGTACAAAAAAGTCTATTGTACGAACGTGGATTACGGTATTACAACGAGACCGATCGCTACGAAAAACGTACACGTTCGATGATTTGTGGATCGAGTCCGAAAACGCGCGTGAGATCGGCGTTGAAATATTATTAAAAACGAAAAAGAAAGAATCCTTTGCGCGCGCGGTCGTCGAACCCGCGACGGCACTGTTTTTTTTTCGTTTCCGATTTGACGACGACGACCGGTAAGAAATGCTTGTCGTTATTATTACATATTATTACTATTAGTTTAGATTTAAAGCGAAAAGAGTAATGTATTGGTTTTATCATGATGTGTGAGTGTGTGTGTGTGTACAAGATTTTGACCGGAACGATCGATCCGACGAGTACAAACGTGGCAATATTGTGTAAGGAAATCTCGTTTAACCGGAACCTTTTTCGGACTTTCTCAACAATCTTTTGAATAATTGAGAAAAACAGAGAAAAAAATTGCAAAAAGCTTCAACCGAGATCGAGAATCGAACCCTGCTCCGTCTAGTATTTTCGTCACGCACTGTCCACTTGTTAATTTTTCACAGATATGAGATTTTCCATAAGACTTTCCTTACTCTATAGACTGAAACACGTCTCCAGGGACCGTCAGCCGTACGCCTCGCAGGCGATCTACACAACCTGCACGCCTGCATTGGTTGTTGCGTCGTCACGCGTCAGACGGGAAAAAATTATATCGCAATAATATACTATGATGATAATAATAATAATAATAATATGTTATTTACGACGCGATTTGAACGAATAAAAAGTCGAAAATAAAAATATAAAAAAAACATTTCTACACGGTACGAGACTTGAGACACACGCACGCACGCGCACACACACACACACACACACACATTTACGTATTAATAATAACTGCACAGTACTGCGCGCTTACTTCAAAACTGTACTCAGACCCGAACTGATCATTTAAACGGGCGCGGCGGCGGTGCGGATAGTAGCCGATACCCCGGGTACGATCACGATCGGTGTGTTACGGCTGCACGGGGTCGTAGCGGCGATTTCCGTCAGGACGAACGGGTGCTGTCGCGGTTTTTTTTTTACTATACGAGCACGCGAACGACGTAAACTACGCGAAACGTTCACGCGGACGATTCGGTTTTTTTTTCTTATTAGTATTGTTTTGTTCCTTTACCTAAAACGCACGCGATCGTACGAATAACGGAGCACTGTGGCCGTCGCGGCGGTAGAGGTGACGAGAGTCGCGCGTATCGCGTTTTTCCATCCACTCATCGTCACCGTCGAACCGCCGAGCTAATTACCGCGTGCTCGACGACAAACCAACAACACTACTGATTAGTTAAACGCTCATTTGATAATAATATCTTGTGCAGCGGTGATATTATTATTATTATGGTTATTATTCCGTGATACAGGTGTACGATTCGGCATCATGATATTTTATTGTGTACCTACGCGTTTCGCAGCATGTTTTTTTTTTTTTTACTAAAAATTTTACTCGGATAGGACCACTATGCTATACGCGTACGCACCATAACGGTCATACTGTCGCCAACAGCTATTATATCAACGTTTTTGTTAGAATATTATTATAGTACATATTAAATATGCGCTCTCGCGTCTCGCGTTAACAATTGTATAATGTATATTATAATCGTAAATTACCGTCAATGAGACCTACCGTATAGTATTCTTGGAAGGGAACAAAACCAAACACGGTATAATGCGAAAAAAATAAAATATAAAGACGAAATGTGTGTTCGCATTCGATTGACCGATTTTATATTAATTATTCAATCGCACGTACACGACTTAGTGAGATATAATAAAACCGCGATACGGTAAAACGAACATTATACCTGCTGTCAATACTCGTTCGTTTTATTATTTTCTTTTTTACTCTTTATCGTTTAATGGAACCGTACGAATACATAAAGTAATGGTTTTACACCTCGTAATATATTATAATAACGTGCGTTTGAACGAAAAAAAAGTGAAAATGTTAAATGTATAAAAATTACCTGTTCGACTACTGATTACTTGACTGCAAAATTAGTGTCTGCAAACGTGCAAATACACAAGTTTTCACCGCCTTCGTACTTAGCACTGCGTGCAGGAATTACCGATAAGACCTCGAAAGCACCATTATTTTTAATGATTCTTATCTACCTCTACCTCCCAATTTTTCGTAATTCTAAAGTATAGATAACTCGCGTATCACTTTGTAGCGCTGACACGTACCTATTTTTTATTCAGGCGCGGAGAAAAAATAAAGAGTGAGAGAGAGAGAGAGAGTGAGAGAGAGAGAACGGCAGAAGAAAAAAGCCGTGTTGCAACGTAAAAAATAGGTTTGATAACTGCTGCGTGGTGATGCTAACCGAGTTCTATCTTATCTCGCATTGCGTAGGCAAAAGGTACACGTCTGTTGTAACCGTTTCGATATTACATAAAACTATAATATTTTAATGTAGTAGGTATAATGTTTCGTAGTTTTTTACATATACATGGTAGTAGCACTGTAGATAGCGCCGTTTCACCATTATTAATATACGCATATGTATTGTATATGGGTGGACAGGTAGAGTTGCTCGATGAAAAAACAAAACACTTTATGAGCTATATAGGAACTTTTTGCACTGTCGTAGCAACGACCGAATTAAGTAAAAAAAGTGAATAGTTTTATAATTAATATATTGTGAAAATATTATACACTTGATATTAGAAGCGTAAACAATCAAATCGTTGCACATAATATTATATCATGTTGCATTAAACACGTATTGACTTATGCATAAACTCATAAAAACATATCTCGCAGAGTATTATAAAATACTCGTGTTTCTTGGTTTCTATTCCATTCTCCAGAGGGCGTTTGTGCAATTAGACAAGTTCGGTCTGATCTTGGTAAATCCTTATCAAACCAGGCAAAGGTTCATTCCACTAAATTTAAATTAAAAAATGTAAAAAAGTTGTCGATTAGACTAATCTCAACATGTTATAGTTATATATTTATAATTTGTTATCAAACAACTTTTAAACTATGTATAATTAGTAATGAACCGAAACAATATTATCAGTTTCTTTTACTACATTTTATTTTTATCATTACTTTATTTATACGTTCCCTATTTTTAATTTAAAAAATGATATATTATTTTAAAATAAAATATTATTTGTTTTCAGTATTGTATTAATTTATTATAGTTTATAAAACATATGTTATACAAGTTATTTAAATTACTGGTAGAGTCGAAACGTGATAACACTGATAAAATAAATTACGTAATCCCGTCAATATTTGTAAATCATATATATTTACAGTTTACACATATTAAAGGTAAGTATTAACCTATAATGTACACACAGAAACTATATTTTATACACTTTTTATCTATTTATAAATAACTTACAATAACGGAAAAATAAAAGTAAATAAGTACTTAGTTTGAGTAAATACGAGTATAATGTATTTTTTTTAAATATATAATCATAATATTCATAATCACATGGACATTAAGAAAAAGCAATTCGTTTCACACTTTGATACGCAATAACACTGAGACGAGTTACGATGGTAAAAATATATTAAAATAAATTTGAGATTAAGAATTAAAGTAAAATATATTTTCAAATTAATTTTAGATAAATATAATCTCCTGACAAACTAATAAAATAAGTTTTATTCAAACCCTTTTTATTAGTTGAGAGGGTAAGAAAAAAAAACAATTAAACTGATGAAAAAAAAAATAAAATTTAAAGTTTAAGAACTGATAACAAAAAGTCCGCACGAATAGTCACCGTGATAAATTATATTTTTTATTTTGTTTGGAATAAATAGAGAATAGGTAGCTGATCTAGAACACGAAATCAATGTTCATTCAGAACATAATCTATTCCTTATAATGACATAAGGTTATGCAATCAAACTATAAAGACGTTTTCAAACTTAGTTTTTTGAGTTAATTAAATAAACTTCTAGTATATTCTACCTATACGTAAATGATACAACTCAATTCTGCCTCTGATTGCACAACTGAGTGAAATAATATTCTGGACACATGCGTCGGATTAATTATGTGCTATTGTTGAATACGCCTAAAATCAAGATTCAGCTATAGAAAGCGTATTTCCAAGTTCCAACGCAACATTCAATAATGAATAAAATATAATCGACTTAAACAAAACGAAATTCGATACCTTATACATTATCCTTAATAATTTAACTCACGTTTGACCTTTACACCAATCGAGTCGAAGTATATAATTCTCATTTGAGCACTAAAAGTAAAAACGTATTAGTACCCTACATAGAATATAAGGTACCCATTATGTATTTTATAGGTATAATATAAATAAAACATACGTCATTATAGGACGTAGACCGATTGGCAATGCATGTATTTTCTTTATTTAAATTCAAAACCGTTTTGTGAAATTTCTGAACTAGTATATCGATCAAAATAATATAAAATATAGTACTGGACGACAGCTGTGACTTTCACCTTGTCCGGAATGATACAAAATAAATTAATATACCAAGTGTTATAATGTATCGGTGAATCTCTATTTACCATAGTACTACAGTAAGATGCTATAACCTATATATATATAACCTAATCGTATTGTACCAATTGCAACTTATAGTTTTCTAGCGTAAAAAATGACTGGTTTCAAAAGCAATATAATAAATTGGTGAGTCCCTATTATATGGCCTAATTAAACTTGTAATCCTTGAAACATTTTATTAGTTGGTAATAAAATTTGTTTTCCACATGTATAAAAATACAATAAGTCGTCGAATTAATTAACAATATAGTTACATAAAAACTTAAGAGCATTTAAACTATATAATACGAATTGACCGTGACATCTAACAAAATACGTGATCTATATACTTCAAATGAATTATTGCTTTATATATTTAGGTAATTTATATCAAGGTTTTATATTAAGTTTTCGAAAGACTTATTTAAAAAAATTGATTTTACAATATCACAACGACAATTAATCAATAACAAATGATCAGTCAAAACATTTTCACCCATCCGTATTTAAAAAAAAAAAAATTGATCGCTGAAAATATTCTCCAAACTTCGGGCCCAACGGAATCACAAGGATTACGTAAAAAATAAAATGTGCATGAAAATTCGAATAAAAGTCGAATAAAGTGTTTTTCGATTGATTGTTTAACCGATGAATATTTCCTTTATAATAGCACGAAGAAAAACATCAATCACTAATTCCACAAATAAAAGAAGAACACCATTATTTATTGGTAGAATACATAAACAAACAAAAATCGGTATGAAAACTGATTTATCACAGAAATAAACAAAAACACTTTTTTATTAAGTTGATCAAATCATTAATATTATTATCATTATTATTATTATATTAACACGAGTCAACGAAACAGTTAAAAAATACTCGAGGTAATCAATTTTGCAGTTCTTCGCTTGACGTTTAGTTTTAAATATTTGTTCCCCGCCGTTCTACGTCATACGCGTTGGATTTATTCAAACTTCTCGTCCTAAGTGGTTTCCGTAAAATATAAACCGAAGCTTATGAAGTTAATTACAACATCGCGGTCTACTACAGCTGTATGGTACGTACGTGACGCGCCGTGGAGTTCTGTGGTGGCTTATACCCGCCGTCGTTATACATTAAATTAATCACACGCACTTGTATTTGCATAGGCTTATGCCCGTATACATTTCATAAACGTATGAGTTGTACGTAATTACACGTCGTGAACTTGAAAATCTAAGTACGTCTACAACGGTGCACGAAGCTCTTTTAATAATACTGTACACCCATACCGAATATTGTGTACCCACGGCATAATTATTGCAAGAATTCTATCTAAGTGAAATAACTTTGTATAAACGCTCGTACTTCCACGACTTATCTGAACAGCAATGTGTTGTGTTACAATAATGCGACGCGTATGTAATATTGACAAAATTGTGAAACACCGAATCGTTTTTGATAGCGATTTATGCCGTTTGGAACTCGGTTCACTGATATCGGGTCGTTAAACCATAATACAATAATACTATCTATGTGCACGTCATGTTTTTCTAGAATATTACGACGGTTTGATCGAAATTGCACGGTTATCCTACACGAACTCGCAAAAATAAAAAGATATCTATAAAGTGAACGCACATGGCACATTGGTACTTGTCTTATTTGCTATTAAAATATCTTAAAATACCGACACCGAATGGGGGTTCGACGCGTTTCAGTGCGAAGAATTTCAACGCGCGAAAAACAAAAAACAATTCCTTATTCTACACCGTATATGCCGTCATATGGTAAACGTATTTTTAAGATTGTACTTCAAACTGCAGTTTCGGGTTTAACTTATCTTTTAGGTTCGATCGGTGGATATAATACACAGCGGTGGTGCAAATAAACGATGATAACTCGTTATAATAACTCGATAAAATTGAGAGTAGAATATTTTAATTCGAATGAAAATGTTCTCTGTCTGTTCATAACTAGTAATATAATTGATACGATAAGAACAATGTTTTTATATTTTTATGAGCTTATAATGTACGTTTTTTACACCGTAAACAAAAAAAAACTATTATTATTTTATCGTTTCAGTAAATATTTGTGTACGATACCGGGCGAAAAATAACTGCACATCACGTAATTTCGTAAGGCATGATAAAAAATAACTGCTGCGGTAGGTGCATTTAAGTTTCCAAACGTAGGTATATAATAATATATATATAAGTACACCGCTCACAGGACACATTTCTTCTGTCGTGGTAATCTACGATGGGCATATTATTTTCGTTGGTTAATGTAACGTTTTTTTCTCTCGAATTTAAATTTTTACAAATTAAATTTAACTGCAAGCATTGTTATCTCCTGGTCTGGAATAAAACGCATATTTATTGGATTTGAATTTCTACGAAATGAGCGACATCATAACATTATATTATCGACAATGGCGTATGTACACAGAAAACATAGTATTATAATACGATTAGTTGCAATTAGTATGTTGCGTAACTGCTTAGAAACATTAACTAAAATTTAATAACGTTCTTAGTACTAAAAACTTGATTTAATTAGATCTTGATAAAAACCGTTCAAATTATACTAACAACCATGAGATGTGCAGTTTTATTTATTTTTACTTCCACATACTTATTTAATAACAGTATTCTTTACCATTTTTTTTTTTATTCGTTGTAGTTTTATACTTTATTAGCTTAAGACCGAACCTTTATAACGTTTGTAGAAAAATATTTACAGCTCGAAATCGTAAATATTTTTCCAAAACCCATCGATTATTACTTTGCCGACGATCGGTCCGATGGTAAAGGTTACACGCATTTTTTTTTCTCGATAAAATCTCTGAAATATCTTTTTATAGCCCGTACTGTGCATGCATCACTTTTCCGGACATAAAATACCTACTGTAATTTTTGTGTTCGGTACTTATTATGGCGTAATAGCCGTATTTTGAGGTTAAAAAAATTTCATTCACCCCCGCAGTTCTGTTTCCGACATTTTTCCTGAAACCTACTACCAACTTACTACACCGAACACCGTTTTGTCATCACACGAACTGCTGATAATATCGAGATTCTGGACTTGGACGTAATTAACCGAATGACGTTCGCCCGTTCACGGAAATCAAAACAAAAAAAAAAAATAATAACGCTAATACTATATTATGTCTATAATACACATCGCGAGTGTGCCTAATCTATCTACATGATCTATAGTGTATCTTTAGTGCGATAGTCATGCTAGAACATAATCATCGGTTCCAACAGCCGCCGCACTCAATTAACGTGACACATTGTTCCGAGAACATTTGTCTGATATACATCTTATTTCAGTACCATAAAATGCAAATGATTGCTGAAATACATAATATATTATTATAAGCTTTGATACAGATCTCAATACGTACTATTGTCATGGACAGAAAAAAAAAATCCGCACTCAATTAACAACTGGTTTCGCGTAATCATAATATTGTAATAATTGTTATTTATTTGAAATTGCGCATGTAAATAAAATGTCAACCTACAATTACTACGTACTCGTACAACGTATTATATTGTGTTACGCTCGCGGGAAGTCAATCCGATTCTTCGACATATTTTAATTTAAATAATAACAAAGGTACAACAATATTACATTAAATAATGTTTTTCAGTATGCATTATACTCCAGATTATACCCAACAGAGAGCTATTGTAGGTTTTAAAAAATAAATAAAAGCCATTAATTCCTGCAGAAGAACAAATCGCTATTGGAGTTATTTTGGGGTTCGATTAATATACGAACAAACGTGTAAACATTTCCGTCCACAAACAACGAGGGTGCTCAAGAATATTTAAAAATAAAAAAAAATGTTGATCAGATTTTTATTTTTATTTCGTATACTCATTGTGTTCACGGTATGAATAATGAGAAATTGACACAATTTGGCAGTCGCATATGTTTTCAATATTCTTGCCAAGATAATGTACGGATACGACTGACAAAAATTAACTTTTACTTTACAATGCGTGTATAATCTCAGTAACTTGTATAAATACAACAAGCTATTGATCGAATCTAGGAAATCACAAAACTATGAACGACCGAAGTATATTAAACTATCTACTGAATCGACATCAATGCACATAATTATTTTACGGTGCGAACTCGATGCTTTATTTATCAATTATTTCTTTAGGACATAGGCACACATATTATAATGCGTATCTTACGCAATCACTTACGGTCAAAAAAAATTGTTTTGTTCGAATTACAAAGTCATAATTAACTGTAATGCGTGTGTGTATATACATGGGTGAATTTTTTTCCGGTATATCTCACACGCGTGATAATATTACTATAAATCACATCGATAAAATTGTTTAACTTTGTTACGAATAGTATTACCTATATATTGTAAAGAATAAACGTATACTTTTCAATAGCGTTTGCACACGATCTCGTGAAAATCAGCGTTTATTCGTGTTGACACTAAAATCTATGTAGGTACTTTATGCGCCACGCTTGATTTCTACTTGTTCATGTGCACTACAATGACATGACGTAGGTGCGCAGTGCATAAGAACGAAAACGCATACACCGAATATATATATTATTATATATATTAAATTATATATATACATAAATACAACGAACATACGCGCATTTAGCACTCTCGGATTGTTTTAATAACAAACAGAATTTCATAGGTTTGACGTGTTAATATCATTTAAAGAAACCATGTTAATAGTTAAATACTACATAATTTTAAATCTTTTCAAATTGTAAAGCGTGTCAATAATTACTTAATAAATTACTTAAAAGCTTATGACATACATCCATGTTATTTTAATTTTTATATTTTAAATGTTCTGTTCTGTTTGTTGTTTCTCGTGCGAAGTATCGATTGCAGTATTGTTTTAATGTATACACTTTATTGGGTTTCTACCCGTTGAATTAATCAAACAAAAAATAATTAAACAAATAAATATAATATACGCACGTCTTTGCAGTGAACAGCTCTCGGCATATTTTACTGCAGAAGGGAATGCCTCGTGGAAAACAAAGAGGAAAAAATGAGGTGCTGTTCTATTATACAGGTACTTGGAAACCGCGTATATCCGACGAGGAATAAAATCTAGAGGTTTTCCGATTGTGTGCCAACGCTAAGTGCGTGAAATGAAATAACAATAATTGCCGTACTTCGTAGCTTATTAGATTTTTACGTAGGTACTTTCTCTTCTGAACTCGACGTTATTGTGTTTTAATGGATTCACCCGCGCAGTTAGGTTAGTGGTGGCCGTGCGTTCGCATTGTTCAAGCTGACCAATCGGAAGTCACAATGAGGCGACTAGGCTTAAATGACATTTACATTTTTATTGCTATTGTACTACAGTCTACAATACGCTACACTATATTATTATAATATGACGACGACGACTGCTGACGAGCGCGTGTGCATATAATAATAATATTATTTAATCGATACGGTATGCAAATATAATATAATTATATATGACATTATATGACTTGAAACAATATCGCCGATCACACACGCATATGTTATATTATACTCGTTGTTAACTACTACACGATATACGCCTAGACGTATTACAAATTACAATCTGCACGAATGGAATAATATAGTTTAAAATCGAATTTTACTTTTATTTCTCAGTGTTTACCGTTCACCTGGTGGCCACCGCGGGGATAATATAATTATGGTTTTTTTTAAAAACGCACATCATAATTATTGTTGACGTGCGTGTGTTCCGTTGATAAATCGTTTTTGTTCCACTAAATCCTTACGCCCAGTGTTCTATCGATCTGTTGATGGTCGACGATCATGTCTGTCGTAGTATTGTAACCATTACAATATTGTTTTACACGTTACCTACACTTAAGTGTAAATATATACGTAAACAATTAGACTCACACGCATAATATACAAACACATGTTATACACACTGTATAGATACAAATGACCCCACTACGAGTTCATTCCGCTTGTTCAACAATAATCTTAATACAGACAATACACACACTCGCACACACATCGCATATTTCTAAATTGTAATACCTCCACGAATACACGTACTTTGTAAGAGACAGTCTTGTTTCCAATCAACACCAGGCAACAACCGACTCCGTACGACTACGATACAGCTGTCTATTATTTTAAACCTCGTGGAATACACTTATGTAAGTTATTCATAATTAGTCATAACTCATAACAGATTATTACTTTATAAACACAAGTCGATGGTTATTATTTGTTCCAAAGAGTAAGATCCTTACATTATGCTCCCGAGCTACGGTATTTAATGTTCAAAGGGCCTAAGACCCTCGCTGAACATATTATATTGAACGAGCTACCCCTGGCCCGTTACAGTTGTTAAATATTGGTAGAGGCGCCGATAGTGGATGCTACGCGTATTATTATTATTATTCGTTTGTTTGCGCAATAAAATACTACCATTTTTCTCATTAAAGACGTGTGTTCAAACTAAAACAAAAAAGGATTCGTTTGAAAATAACGACATTACGTTAATATGTAAATGTATTATGTGCCACAAGTGTGCAGAGTTATACACAGAAATATACAAGTGCGTTACGGTGCAACGCTGCAACACGCTTGGCGACCGAATCCACGTGGGAGTGACGTCACGCGCGTACACACAATGCGGCTCCCACCACCAAGCCCCATACTCCTAGCAGTAGTGTTTTCTTTTTAATTTTTTTTTTTTTTTGGCAGATGTACACTTCGTACACGTTTTTTCTCTCTCTCACACACACACACACACACACACCCGACACAATAAATACATAAAAATACGCGTGTGGTGTTTAATAATATTATTATGATCACTGTACATTTATAGTGTAAAGACGCACATGTTTTATCAACGCGACACGCGGTTTCGTGACGGGGAGGGGGTGTTATTTTTCGCTGGTAATCAAAAACAACATATTGAAAGGAGAAATTAATATGAATGTAATATTTACTAATTTGACGAAACCCCACGTGTCAGTAACAGACTTAGGGGTTCACCGCGAATGATTGCACGGTCTATTATTTTCGTCACTCTCTGACTTTTACGTCTTACTCATTCTGTATAATTTATGCATACATGGTTGCACCTATTATAAGTATATATTTACGTATTAGGGAGATGACAGACGAAATTTCAATGCGTCAAAACCGCCAGATACCCTCTTATTCTTTCATAAAAAAAAGAAATCTTTCGGCGTATACACCTTATTTATCTATAATGAATATAAGACCATAGAGCGTGGCGAATCATCAGCACGAAGCATAATCCCAATGTAACAAATGTAAAATATTACATATTATACTCATACAGTATACCGTCCGATCGCTTTAAACCGGACCAATGTGCGTTTGAAGTCGGATTAAACGCGGGGAAAGAAATGCGGACGAAAATGAATAGAACCAGCCGAATTTATAATGTCGGTGTTTATCACGTCCACATTTTGTGCACCATTGTGACCATTCTAATTATCAGAAGCAATTGTCCGTTTACGGTGGTCACGAATTCGGTTAACCGATATGGATTCACATCGCTCGTTTCATAAGATCACTCGCCACTTCACCTCGACCATAAATCATATTGCAATAACGATCACGTATTTCGCGCGATTCGAACAGGTGGCATACTACACGCGCGGTATAAAGGTATAGAACGGTTGGCGTATGCGATGGGTCGTACCTGAAGGAACTCTCCGGGATCCCTCTGCACAGCGACACGTACATGGCGTGCGCGGCGTCGGTGATGGTAGTTTTTGTACGAGCAGCGGTATCTGCGGTAGTAGAGTGAGTGGTTGTGGTAGCGCCGGCGGAGACGGCGGCCGGTTCCGGACAAGATCACTATTACGTCTCAAGTGTTTGAGGCAGCGGCGCGTCTCTCTCCCTTTCTCTCTTGCCCTCTCTCACTGCCGGCCGGTCGATGCGCATCAAACTGCAGTGCCGAGTGCACTGAACAACAACAATAGCAACGGTGGTGCCGTGTGACTATCGCGACGCGGCCGCGGACGTGCTGACGAGTCGGTCGCGCGCAGGTTGCACCGCGGCGGTCGTCGATCCGTAGTAGGTTTGGCGGCAACGGCCGGCGAGCGTCGAACAATCGCGGTGGTGTCGATGCGACTGCAGCAGTCGGCGTACGTGCATGATCGACGCGCAACGGTACGGGGTCGTTGTCGGCTGCGGTCTGTACTGGTACGTACTGTACGGTCGTATACGATATTGCTACTATCCAACGGGTAGGTGGTGGTGGTGGGCACCGTTGCTGCGTTTATGCCGTTAGTGCAACGCCGGTAACCGTCGATGAGTCGAACGGGGGCGGGAAAAAAATGAAAACCTTTCTCGTCCCGTACTGCGAATTGCCACTGCGGGGCGCGACACGGGGCGTGCGTCCGGGTTGCCGATCGAAACGCGACTGATGGGCCGCCCGCGATGCGTTTCGTTCGCGTGTGCGCGCGTGCGAGCGTGTGTACGTGTGCCGGCACACGCACCGCCGCCGCCGTCGTGTGTGCAACGCGTACGCTCTCCTCCGACGCGCACCGACAACCCCCTCCCTCACACGACCACCACCCCCCCCTCCCGACGCGAAGCCCGAGAAAGTCGTCTGCGGAGGGGTCTTGTCCATCCGTGCGGCATGTGCTCGTGTGCGTGGTCGGTCCGAGACGAAAACACGATGACGGAGAGATGTTTTCCGTTCATCTTGCGGAGCGGTCGGGAAAAACGTTCGTGGCAAATCACGCAACGGTCCAGACTACTCGCAACTCGTCCGAGGAAAAAAATCGCCTTCCTAGGTTTCTTTCTTGTACACACTATAGTGTGACCCAGATGGCACCGCGAGGAGGCGGCTGCTATTACTGTCCGAAAATGTATTGAGTTCGTGTGTTGGCAGAAAAGATTGTCACAATCCATGTGCACTACATATTATCACTCGAAGTAGTTTTTGAGACAGTACCTACATCCCTACATTTTGAACTTGAAACCGTGGGCAAAACGAATACAATTATTTTCAGGCGAACAAAGGAAACTTTACAATCATATTTTGTCGAAAAGAGAACATGGGCGAAATGGACGTTTTTGGGCGTAAGGAGTACTGTCCAAAAATGCGCGGTGTTTGCCCACTCGATTTGCCTCCAAGACGAAATTTTATTTTTCAAGGTGACAACTGATCGTTGTGTAAACAGTAAATTATTGCATATAAATAATATAAGTAATATTATAAGAGTTATTGATGAAGAATTATGGCAAATCGCGATCTTACATTAAACGTATTTAAAGAAAACCATCAGACAAAACGGATTGTCCACGTGCTGATCGATACGATAGTGACATGGATATTCTGACTAATAGTAATACTTAAGTCATTTCATTATAAGACCATAGTCAAAATCATAGTTAATTTTTTGTAAACATTTTGATAAAAGCAGAATCGGTTGATACTATAATTTTGTTGAAATGAATGCATTTTTTTATTCACTATGACAACCAAATCGTTGTTTAGACGTATTTACACGTGCATCCATGTATCCCCGGGTATAAAATAGATACCCGACTACAACTCTATTATATTAATCTATGGGTCATAACGTACGTAGGCGTGGATTTACTGTGCGCTGTAATAAAACAAATAATAACCGTAATGAATATATACGTTGAAGGGCGAAACAAAATAATGGCACACGCCGACGTTCCCCCATCGCAATAATTACTTTCGATATGTAAAGCAAAAAATACAAACAAACGCGATGCGCCCTGCGGTCAGACTCCGCACGCGTCATCCTCCCTACGCCAAACCTACTCGTGATTTATAGGCCTCTGGTGACAACGACGCGTTCCGATTCCCAATAACGTCGTACGCGCACATTCGAACGGTGAAATTTACGCAAAAAGTGTGCCCCGTTCAGTAGTGACGCGTGCTGTTTATGATTATGGGACATCGGAAGAATAATCGTACGGCAGAACAACCCTCTCCGCAATGAACTCGTGTACTACAAAGTTCTACCCCAGCTGTCGAATTTCGGGGTTACCCATCCGAGTCAAGCACCGGTCCAACAGTATAATTTCTAGAGTGTGGACCACTGCGCTATGTCGTATCGTTATAGTTTTTCCTTCAGCGTATATGCTAATATTCCCGCGCACCACCGACTTACTAAAGCTATACAAAAACGAACGCTGTACATATTTTTCACGTGGTTTGTACGAATCATATCAAGGGCATACCGATGATAGTTTAATTTAAACCGTAAGTTATAGTTATACAACTTGCATTTCGATAACGCACAATTATTATAATGCCATTAACTATATCCAAATAAATTAACCATATCGTAATCAAATATAATGACTAATGAGTAATGACGCAACAATGAAATCGCACAAGATACGGGTATTCTCACGGAAATGTTAGGGAAACCAAAGACACAATACCAACGTATGGCCAATATCATTATGGCCAATATCGAATATCACTTATATGTGCAGTATAAAATACTAACGTAAAATATAGTGTTTCGGCTGCTTAAATTATCAGCATCCGATAACGCAACATTCCGATATTCCAATGGTGAGTTACATTGCACGTGCAAGACTTCAATGCACATCTTTCACGTACAGCAGTATTGGTAATTGCCAATTGGTATACACACAGGGAATAATTGAGTTTTGCGTTAAGGGGCCTGGTGCCGGTAATATTTTATATGTAAAATACCGCTTTAAAGGAAAAACGATCACGCCTCGTAGAATAGTTGGATTTCGATTATTGTTTTTTTATAAACACGAATTACAATTAAAAATAACATTATTATTAATCATTTAGTAGTTAAAAGCTCCATCACTCGGTAAAAAACATAAGCTCTAGCCAGGGGCGTAGCCAGTAGGTAGGCCAGGTAGGCCCAGGCCTATCCAGATTTTCTCTAAAAAGAAAAAGAAGTATTTCAACGATGAGAAAAATGAAAACATACCTCATCAGGTATAAAAATTCCTAGGCTAAACGATTTGACGTTAATTTCAATAGAAAAGGAAATAAGTGAGCAATTTATTGATAATCCATCGGCTGTTGTTGATGAGTTTGCTATCATACGAGTAAAGGAAGGAAGATGGAATTTTGACTTTTAAAATATGTTATAAATGGACAATACGTATATGTTGTAAGTTACGAGTATAGTAATTAATAATTATAAAAAAGTTATCTCGTAAGACACTCTTGTGTTCAGATAAATAAAAATTGCAAGCTTTGCCTTAAGTTGATTTGCCTTAAACTTTGAAATTATAGGAGGCCAATACCGGGATTAGTCCCCACTTGCGTCCAACAGTGGAAGGTTTATGTGGTACCTACCGAAAAAAAAATTTATAGCTACGCCCCTAGCTCTAGCTCACTATTGTAATGAATTGACAGAATATACGGGCCAATCGGTCCTAATATCTTTGATTGCATTACCTTACAATAAAATGTAGATTACAATATTAAAATCAATATTTTATTTCGTATGTCTAAGGAATATTTAGGGCTGTGAGTACAGATTATCTGTAAAAGTTGTTTATCCGGTTTTATATTATTTAAAACTTTTATAAAATATACATACATCTACATACCCTTTTATGGTTGGTTATATTACTATTTATTATATACATTCATATGATCACTCACTCGTGTACTTGTGTAGTTGAGCTGATCCTTTCTTGTAGTGAGTTCAAGGGATGAAATTCCACAGAATAAATGAATATACAGTAAGAGAGTTACTTAATAGAAATAAATAAGAGTTAATTCAATTTAATTATTAATAACACTTTCTCTCATAGATTTAGTATAGTATAGGTTAGACGGAGATTTGTTACTGTTAATGTTACTACTTACTAGTAACCCTACGAGTGCGACAGTGGACTACGATAATTCTGGGTTGTGTTTTAAAAAAATTATCGAAATGCTATCTTTGTCTTATTCTATATCTTCTAGTGATAGATATAGTTGTTTATTTAATGATGTATATAAAATAGTTAATATAGGTATAATAACACATTAAATAAATATTACTAACTAAATGTTTTAACTGTGATTGGAGAATATATTGGTCATAAATGTGAAATTATGATCTAATTATACTAATAGTGAATTACTTAAAAATATCTTAATGGTTTTAAACGTTGATTTAAATGATGTAATAGTAAAATTGCTGTTTCCATGTTTGTATATAATTGTTATATGATGTGATTAATATCTTAAATGTTATTACGATAGGGATTTGAAATAATTGATGATTATGCATTATAATAATTTTGAATGTCATTACACTATAAAACAAATTTAATAATATGCAATAATATATTATGTATACCTTATATGGCCTAATAACGCTAATTCCGTTCACTGATGGATGTTGTGATTTCTGTCTCTGAAATTTCGAGGGTCTATCAGCTTAAAGTTCAAACCTCAAATCTTAAATCAGCATTTATTGGATTGTAAATAAATTAATTATGTTAGGTATGACGGTCAAACTTTATTAAAATCAGCTTAAAGTGAACACAACTTAATGAACACGAATATCACGAGAACATTGCGACGCGCCGTGACGTTGCGATCGGTTACAATAATTTTCGGAGAACGTTTCACGTGCCTTTAAAATACTACTCAACCGCGGTGTCGCTAAGCTACTGACTACTGAGTATCAAATGAAAATGTGGAGGTCTTAAGTGTATAAAAAGCCTCACTGTACGACGTTGATAAGATGGAACGATTAACGATTAATTAAATTTCTTTTGCCATTGCTTCAATGATAACTCATTAAACACGTTATTGGATATATCGACTCATTGTTATCTACGATCGCTGCAAACCAAATAATAGTATAATTATATATATATTTGTATTATATTTGTGTCGTCGCCGCAGGTTTCGCCTGCACTTTCGGTATTGTGTACAGAATTGCTTTTTGTTTTTCTTTTATCTCTGATACGTCGAGAAGAACGCGCCGTATGAAAATATGATGTACAGTATAGCATATTGTACGTAATATATTATAATATAATAGATCCATCAGCTACATCGTAATACATCGGATTCGGTGTATTTAATCTAAGCGTTACAAGGACGTCACAAGCAATTTCACCGAAAAACCTTGTATCCGGTACAGCCATATACAGGTGTATACACGCACCACCGCGGTGCCTAAATCTATATAATTCCGACTGCAGACAGTCAAAAATGAGAATGTTATTACTTATTATTGTTGGTATAATATATACGATATTGCAATTCGCGGGGTAATCAATCATAACATTATACACATAATATATGTATACCCATGCAGGTGCTGAGGTGCACTCGTTTTGACTCGAAACGAAATGAAATACGTTCGACGTTTTGCAGGCGGCAGAAATAATACGTCATGCTCATGCACTTTTATTAATTTCCGTTCGCCACGCGAGTTCATAAATTAACTGATAGGTATATTATACAACCTATACACCTATTATACCTAATATAGTTATATAGAAAAAATGAGAATTGAGCTCTTCATGTGTAATAGATTGGTTGAAAAATAAGGTCTTTTCCAGTTTTTCCAAAGGTTGAAATTGCCTTACGAATGTAATTAGTCATTATGGGGTGACGAAGTGTACCTGCGATCGATCATTCTGGTGACTAAATTTGGAATCTAAAAAAATTATAAAAATCATAAGGTTATGCAAACAAAATGTTGAAAGGTATTTTAGAAAATTAAACTCTATAAAATGGTTATCTTCAAATTGTTCAAAAATAATTGAATGAAAAAATATTTTTTTTTACTTTTTTACCAAAACATTAAATTAATTTAAAATTTGAAATATTTATGGTCCTAGTCCCTGAGAGTCTTATACAGAAAACACGATTTGAAGATATTCATTATATCCTGAGATATCGTACTGAGTAAATCCTCGGCGGGACACCCTGTATATGTATAACGCGTGTGTATACTGTGACTACTGCCAACGTGTATACATATTATAAGAACCGGTTATTTTGTGTACATTTTAGAGTTTTTATCGTTACTAAATCCGAGAAGTTGCGCAAGGTTATACGTTGAAAATAATAACGATAAACGCAAGGATAAAACGTAGGCAAGCGACTCGCGAACCACTGCTGGCTTGTGTTTGACAATAATCGCTATATATGTACCTATATTAAATATCTAATGGGTATGAAATGTACGTATTATTATAAGAAGACGATGATGACCGTGCGACTCGTCGTCTTGTTGTTTTTCCCCGTCGTGATACTATGTATATACGACTAAAACCACGTCTGTATAATACAAGCGGCTAAAACTATACTGTTCCCGGTCTATAGGATATGACTGGAAGCTTATCATATAATATTGTACAACGGCATAAAATAAAAAACGTACTTCGTTTCAACTAAAACCATATTATTGGTGCACATTATTATTGACAGTATCTAATAAATCTGCATGATAATATACACCGACGATTGTCAATCGTGGTCTCAGTCCGCACTTCTACAAATGTCATATACAAGATGAGTAGTGCTCAATATCTCCAATCGCCGAAATCGTAACTGCGATGTTCGAAGTGCTGGTGTCCTTTTATTTTTCCATAACGCGCTTATATCCGGATAAACGGGGAAAACAAAATGTCGCAATGGGTACATGTTGAGGGATATCCGGTTACCGAGTCCCGGACGCGACCATCAAGTACGAGATCAATATTAGTATATTATAGTGATTTCAGTACATTCTCGTTAGGTCAAATATCATTGGGAATACAATTACAGAGGCAAGTTCGAGAACACTAAATTCGCCACCGAGTGTAACATAAGTTTAACGGGATTAAAATTTCGTCGTGGAGATATTGACATTTAGAAGAATCTACTATATTATCGTATTGGAATAAGCCTCCAGGTGGGTATATATAAATAGTAAGTAATTATTGTACGTAATATAGTATACGAGAATTAAAGGAGTGCTAACGAAATTAGTTTTATCGAGAGTGAATGTGACAATTGGAATACAATAAATTTTTCTCGATTTATTCGAGACGCATTCGATTATTTTGCTGGTCGGTCAGTTCGTGATCATTTTTACAATAATTGTTGTGTTACTTCTAGCTCGGCAGAGAAAATATTATTAGTATTATTGCTGTATAGTCAGTAGTCCACTAAGTTTATCACGTCATATTGGTATATGTACTTACAAAACCCGATGGTGTTCGAAAGGTCACTATTTTAATACTGCGATGACGTGCCAATTGATCAGAATGATGAGGCACATACACACACACATACATTACATTAATACACAAATACATACCTACTACATACAACGTATATTATATACTTGCGCCCATATGTTTACCTTTTTTTGGATAATTTATACGAGGTCAAAAACAAACACGTGCTTTAATCGTGCATTAATGTGCGTTAGTATATAAGCTGATGTAACACTAAATAATATGTTACATAAATTATAACCGTGGGTACAAACAAACGTTGAAAATAAAATTGATCCGTAAACTCCGATAAACGGGTGTATTTGTAAAAAAAACTCGATAACGTGTTAACTCCAATATATATATGCATAATATATAAGAATAAAAAAGGCGCATGTGTATATAATATTTCTAGTTCCTACATCAACGTACACAACCGTTATTATATTCGCGCCAATTATTTAAGTGTTTGGCACTCATCGGTCTGTTTAGTACATCAAAAATATCTCCTTTGTTACCCCGTTGTGTATATGTCGTACCAGTCAAAATATTGTGGTGAAACATTATACACGACTGCAGTAGGTAAATATAGTACACTGTATGCAAATACGAGTTGTTGATACTATGCTATTATGATGTTGCGCGAGTATGGTCTATTTATTATTTCGTTGAAAAGTGCACCGCAGAACTGACCATATGACGTTTCGTAAAGAATGCCAGTTCGTCATGTTATTATGGTGATGTTGCACATGATTGAATAGGCATGACGTTCAGTGCGATTTCATACCGCAGGGCTTAGACTTTGAAGCGCAGCAAATGCGTGTCCGCCGCCAAAAAGGATAAGAGCACGTAATATTACGTAGAACGGAAAAGTTCGCGTTACCCATAAACGACCTCTTTCGCACTGCCGTCTATTTTCGTATTGTCACAAAGCGGCTGCTAGTGTTGCTAGCAGTTGTAGTGTGGTATATAGGTGCACGTGTACATTTGCCAACGATCGAACGGACAATGGTCGCGTGGTCGTTTGTTGTCTCGCCCTGTTAGTCTCGTCCGGCGAGCGCGTACCGCGGCAGAGTACTAATAATATCGTCTCGGAGGCGCCAAAGTCTATCAGTTTTACCCCACCCCCCACAAGATATAACCCATAGAAGCTCGTCCCGTCATAAAAGGTTTCTCCCTCCGCGCGCCCCTTGAATGTCATTCCGTCCATTACCATTGGCAATTGATTTGTAGCGAACATAAATAATTTATGATATCAATTATTGATAACAGCGAATTACAACGCACGAACGGGCGACCACCATCGTGCTCATTCACGGCACTGATTTCATTGATAAATGCGTCTCTACACGGTTTGCACTGCACAATATTGTGATAATAGTAATAAATAATATGATTTCATATCATTCGTCCGTTACTCAACAGCCGCTGCTCCGCCGTCAGTCGTCGAGTAAAATACCTATCGTTATAATAACAAAAAAATGTGATTTATATTTACATTTCGAAATTAATACTTTAAACTCTATAGAAACGAATACTTATTTTATCCTGTATCTTACCTTCTCCAGTAGACACACGATGTACCCTCTCGCATGTATCCGTTCTATATAATAATATGGAAAATGGAAATGCGTTCCATGTATAATAACGCTTACAAATCGTGTACCGTTGTTCGGCAGATTCACGTAATTGAATCGAGTAGAAAACAACATGCGACGTATAATATAGTAATATTCTATATTCAATAGTTATATTATATCTTAATTAAATATTATGCTATGAAGAAAAATACTATTCAAAGACAGGGACGATCACAACTATTGGGTGGGACTATAATAGCAGTATTTACTTATTTAGACTGAATGTAATAAATGAACAACATGTTGTTATAATATTAATTATTACACATGTTACATTGTTACGGCTAATGTGAAGCTATAGCTTAGTCGCAGCTTTCGGCTCATATTTAAATTTCGGACCTTGTCCATCAATAATTAACATTAACCAAATGCACATGGTTGATGAATAAATAACGTTATCCGTGAAAATAGTTTAACGCTGTAAGGCATACATAAAATGACAATTTAAACTTTAAAGTTAGGCACTTAAAAATGTTGTAGTTAAAGTGATCACCGTTTTAAAAAAAAATAGTATTAAAGATGATTAAATAATTATTATTTATTTATTTAATATTTCTTGTTATAATGTTATGGTATCTTAAATTGCACAATAAAGATACACTTTCACACTTACATTTGTTATTAGTACACCAAATGCAGACAAATGTTGCAACCAAAATCAATTTTTAAATAATATCAAAGTATACACAATTATTGACTACAATAATCAATTTACAATGTAGATATTATGTTATTGTACCGTACTCTGTTTATTTAAGTTTTTTAAGTATTTTACTTACGATGCGCATGGCCCATGCCCACCCAACTATACAGAATAGTAATTGCATAATGTTAATGTTATCGGCTAGTGTTAAGATTACCCATTTAAATTGGTGGCGCAAATGTTATCATCAGCCAAAATCATTGGCTAAACTTATGATTAGTCGGCTAATCTCAATATTATAGCCAGCCTCCGGACACTAGCCGTAACATACACCTACATACGAATATACTATGTACAAATGGCAAATAAATCCATATCATATGACTTTTCACAATACTCACGTGTTTAATATGTACCTTGTACCTGGAAATAGGGCTTGAAAAACCTGATCCTTATTTTAACCGAAAATTATTACGGTTGTCTAAAAAATCGATTGTTATTACTGTACATAAGTACTTCTAGCCAAATAAAAGTTTCACCGCGTGACGTTGGTGAAAAATAAGTTTCTCGCGTACTTGCTTTTATTCGTATTTGTATTCACTCCAGAATATTGTATTATTCAGTCAAGATTACACGCTTTTCGAGCAAGATGCACTGGAACTAGAATATTCAAGGTGAACTGGATGCGGGAACATTGTCTACTGCATTCATATTACGTTATAACTTTATAAGACACCTTCGTCTCGCTGATTGTAGTGCATTATTTCATATAGCTGAGTGGCAGTGCCTCCCAATACTTGCACTACATGTTTATATTTATTTTTTGTAAATATCAAAATGTTTAACTCTGAGCGAATTAAGGAAACTAAAGTTGTTATGCAATGGAACATTGTTTTCCATAGCGCGACCTTCAACACGCGTTTTCAAGTAGAAATGTTTTGAATATCACAATACAATGTTACGCCATCGTTTATATTTGGTATTGTGTTTTGAAAGGGATTATTTGTGAACAATTTAATTGTTTTTGAAAATAATTGTGAACGAAAATGTTATAGTCGCTCTAGTACTATATATTATATTTGTTTAATTAATTCTTCAAGCTCCGTAAAATATGTAATTAATAAATGTTGTATAATTTTTGATATTTTCTCACATTTTGGGGACCTTTAAAGATTTTTAAAAAACGTTTTAATTTTTATCAGGCACATTTTCATAGTCTTAACATTTCAAAGAAAATTAATTATACATAAAATACTTAAACCGAACATTTAACAATTTTAAATAAATCTAGAAAGTCATTAAAAATATTAATTATAATTATAATAGAACATTTTATAAGCTAGACACTTGTTGTGAACACGATGGACTTTTGTCAACTACAGAACAATTATTCATAACGGTTTACCGTTTCTGTGCTCACTCCTAGGCAGTTGATTTAAAATTAGTATTCCAATTATTCCGTTAATCGCTGTTAAACATAAATACCAAACATTAAATACTCGAATAAAATTTTCGTTTATTTTTCTGTTTTAACGATATCGTCTTACTGCAACACTTTACATTGCTGCTCGTACTTCGAATTTACATAATATTGTAATTATCGCGTGTTTTTTACTTTCAAGACACGTGTACTATTTATGTTTGTTTTTCCTAAACATTAGCCTTTTACATTTTATCGGTAGAACACATTACTTTTACCCAACCATGAAAATTATTTCGGTCGGCGTTGTTCACTCGTTAAACTGCAGTTGACGACTGTGTAAAGTGCGTGTAGTACATTGTCCGTTTGTTATCGATAATAATATTTAGGTACCTATAATAACTTAATTCGTTACATTATTACGTACAAATGTATACTATAAAAAAAAAAGTTACTCGTACTATACACCTCAGAAAGTCCTTCCATTGACAAAATATAATTATATATATATTATATATTAGAATTTAAATATCTTCATATTGATTATTGATTGCCAAAAATATATTCATCGTAGGCATATACTCAAATCTGGCGTTTTGCTAAATGCCTATACATATAGTCGAAGAATTTAATTTTTACGCGATTTCATTATCCACATGCTTAGGCGCTTAACTCAATTTCTAAATCAAGTTAGGAAATTAGTAAGAAAGAAATATTTTTTTGTTATTTTAAACTATAACTTATTTATTATTCAGTATATAAATCATGTATACCTAGTCTATAAATATGTGAAATATTTATAATTTCGTGTCCTTAGGTAATAATGTTTTGGAACATAAATTATAAATAAGTGTATAAGTACTAATTAATTACTAATTAATAATTAGGTATAATAGAACAAGTGTAAAAATTAATTAAAAATGATATTATAATTAAAAAATGCTTGTTAGTTTTTGTTACTATAAACTTGTTGTTACAGGCTTATGTTTGGCGGCATTTTCTGAAACATTTTATATTTTTTTTTTGAAACACAAACACCGACCACTTTTACATTATAATATAACTTAATTCATTTTTTATACTAGTACAATTTTACCTAAATATCTGATTAGTGATAAGTAATTACTTACACTCATTTATAGTTTATGTTTCAAAACAACTTTCAAGAACACGAGATTGTAAGTATTTCACATAAGGTTTTAAGAAACCTATACGTATTTTACATAAGAATATATTATGTACGATTTATAGACAGAATAATTGCAATAATAATTAATAATAAGATATAGTTTAAAATAATATAAAAATATTACTTTTTTATTATTTGGCTCACTTGAATTGGGCATTTAAACGAAATGCCTCGGCGTATAGTCAAATCGCATGAAATATAATTCCTTGCCTAGACATTTAGTAAAATGCCCGATTTTACTATATATTTATAATAAAGTTATCGTGTACCTGTGCAGTATATATACTCACCACACAATACTATATTTTTTCGTTACTATTGATGTGTTTACTCGTTTGTCCTTGGAATCCTTATCGAACATGCTTTATACCTGTAATTATAACTGTTTTAAACGATGACAATGTATTATTCAAATGCGTAAAACGTATGGGTGTACTATCGTGTCGAGCATCAACAGTCACATTGTTCATACTTCATATTATAATCATTACGTATATTAATTATTATTATACCCATACAAGTATACGATTTGCTTAATATTCCATAAAACTGTTTTCAAGTGCATTATTACCAACTTGGAAACTCAGCTATACTATGTCGTTTTACCATTTTCGTTGACATTTTAAACGACAACTACAAATTCCCATACAGTATAAATAAATCATAAGACGATACTTTAATATGTGTATTATAATGTCGGATAAATAATACACATGCTAATTGTTAATTGTAAATTATCAGCTTCCAATAAATAATAAATATATATTTACATACATTATCGCAAAAGAAAGGTTAATTAAAAAAAAAAAAATACTTAAAATGATAAATCGATACATCTGTGCAAAGTCTACTTGTGTGAATATAGCAATGACGTAAATCTTATTATTCCTAATGTTGAATAGCAGTATGCGATTTTATAATATATACTATAATACATGTACTTACCTAATTATACATACTATTATGACTTAATCTTCCAAATAAACAGCTGGCAAACGTAGTATTGTATTAATTATTTGTATGTATGTTAGATCGTAAGTTTTATTTATAATTTTTTAACCCTACTCTTCATTAATTACCTCTTGATTAAATATTCATATATTCAATTTGACGTAAGGTACACGATAAAGTTGGCCTCTATTGATTATTTAAAAAAAAAACGGTCGTTCATAATATTATGATGATTATACAAAAAATCGTATTACGAATTCATGTCAATATGACCATATGTATAATATCACATCTTTATTTCACGTGAGAAAATACAAATTCAATCTAGCGAAAATTGTGTTTAACTATACCACGGAATAAGTGAAATATTTAACACCTAAAACGGTGGAATTCGCCGTGTAAATTAGACGTACATAATATATTATGCTTAACGTATAATATTGACGTTTCTCGAAAAACAACGTTCTGAAAATTCAAATTGACGTATGTGGGTTGACGAGATAACTTTTATGTTAATGCTGCAGTCACGATGTTGTTAACGGTTAACGTGAAATTGTTTAACAATTCTATGTAAAACAGAGTTTTTTGCTGAGTTACGATCAAATCGACCATCAACAATATCAACACTTTTGATCCAACACATAATATACATTATGTCCCAAGGGCAAATACAAGGGAGGGGCAAAAGGGGCAATTGCCGCCCCCCTCCCGTACAAAAAAAAAGGATAAAATATTTTATTTGAAATTAATTGTGGCAAAAATGTTGTTCATGCAAGTTTTTCATGTTATATCTTCTTTATAATTTATACAAATATACAACTATACCGGAATTCAATAACACTTTTCGACTTTTGATCAAAATGCTTTTTTAAATATAGTTCAATAGGAATTGATTTCAATTTTAATTAAGTTTCATACTCGAAATTAAAAGTTTTTGCGTTTTATAATGATAAGACCCATCACCAGTATTTCTGTTGAGAGTATGACAGGTTTCTGTACCCAACTAATTTATTGTCGATTAATAATAAGACAATTCCTATTAATATATTTTATTAATTTATATATATATATTGCCCCCTCCGTTTAGGACTTCTGTATCCGCCCTTGTTATATTCAAGTATATATTTCAGTAAGTTTATTCAGAATTTAACTACATTAGAAAGTCATGTACACCTTCATATGGACGTGTCGTTAGAAATAGTCGAAAAATGTTGATCTCCGAAGTATAAGTTATTGACAGTTACTGCAGCAGTATAGTTGTACATAATATCACACTGCTTATAAAAGCCACACTGTATTTAATACTTCAGAATAACGTCTTAAATATGTACATAAGTTCACAACATTCAAAGGCCTGGATTGATTTTCGTTTTGAAAATAAAATCCATATTACGAAACACAGTAATATATGTATATGAACCCCTTGACCTGTTGAAAACCGTCAAGTTGTTTTATTCATAACCAAACATTAGCGTTTTATCAACTATTCGTTTACACCAAATATCGATTTTTTTTTTTGTATTTTGTATTTTGTTTCCATTATCTATTTTAAACAGCTCATTAACTATAAAATTAGACCAGTCAAATTTGTCCGAACATAACACATGGTCGTATCAAGCTTGGGGAGGAGGGATTCGATTTTATTTGAAATTTTTCTTTCTTCAATTAATATATAGCTATAGGTAGGTATCCTATTTCAACCACATTATATATGTAAATATTTTATAATTAAATAATTAAATCAGTGTAGGTATATTTATTATAATTTAGAGACACATTTATTTTGAAATTTACAAAACGTCTAAACGGTTTAATATTATGTATTTAGCTTAAACTAATATAATTTTTCTTCAGAATGTTGCAAACCAAGTAGAGCCTCCTCAACTGTAAACTGAAGTTAAAGCTAACCCATTGAGGCGAGTTTCACCAGCCGAGTTTCTAAGACACGTTTTCAATCTTTTTAAAGGTGACATTTTTTTTCTGGTGCTGCCAGAAATTGTTGACTTTCATTGTTTCCATAATTTTAAAGAATATAAACTTGAATAATTATAGAAAAAAAAATATCAAAAAAAGGCAAAAGAAAAGTTTTGCAATGAAATTTCATAGATGAACCCCCCCCTCCCTGATAAGGCCATAACATAACAGGTACTCATCTCCCTGTTCTTAATCTTAATTATTTGGTTGTAAATAAATAAGTACCTATTCAGCAAACACATGACTAGTTTTGAAATAATAAAATAAGTTATGTTCTATATAATGTTATAATTTATAATATAATACTATTGTAGGTACACATACGGGCATGGTACAAAGGAATGGTTCTTATAAATTTGAAATCAATGTATCATTGGTTTCGAAAAACAATTCTGAGTTAAGGAGGACGGCCGGATCATCATCCTCAGTGACTGAAGATAGTTTACATGACCATATTAACAGAGCTCATGTGTTCGCTCGTCGCACACTCGCACTGCATTGTTCACCAGAGATTTAAAGCTTTATTTCAAAACCGGTCCAAGCACAAAACCATGGAGCGAGTCCCTGATAATGATTTAATGCACGCTGCAAACTGGAAACTTCCAAGGATGTATATATGATCTAAATAAACGCGATGACGCGATGTGCCAATAATATTAAAAGTGTTTACAAATCCTGTAAAGAAATTACTTGGTATATTATTAGACCTTCCGGTGCGGCGATGCGACAATAAATTTAAAAGTCGTTAAATTGATACAGCTAACATTTATGAATTAAAATGAAACAAAAAATGACGTCGATACATTGATATTTCTCGTTGTGTTTACTTACAAGAATATTATAGAATAATTATTGTCCAGAAACCTAATGAAAATAGAATCAGTTTTTTAGAAATCCAATTAGAATTTCCGCACGAATTGGAAAAATATAAAATCACCAATAATAAAAACTATATATACATATTGTATACACTATACATGCATTAGAATAATACGTAATGTTACAATTTTCGTTCACATTTTACATTACGCAACAAGTAGTATAAATGTATAATAAGTGTAAAAGTTTTTAATATTGACATATTGTGACACGCCATTGGTAAATAATCATTTGGTTAATTATCAGTTGTAAACTATGGTGAACACACCATGTAACAGTTTAAAATTTGTTTGCTATTAAAACTTATTTATAAATTGGTTTCCAATATTATATTTTTAAAGTTCAGACTTGAAGATACATGTGCATATGTTTATTTTTAAACTAATAGATATTAGATACCCATATAAAATCAAATAAATTTTAAACACATTAGTTAATTTAAAAAAAAGTAAAATTCTAGTGATTGAACACAGTGTACTGTACCATCACATACCTTTTTTTTTTTTTTCCTGTTTG
Source organism: Periphyllus acericola (assembly GCA_949715065.1). Taxonomy (NCBI): domain Eukaryota; kingdom Metazoa; phylum Arthropoda; class Insecta; order Hemiptera; family Aphididae; genus Periphyllus; species Periphyllus acericola. The sequence goes on from OX454271.1 coordinate 4,733,887, forward strand.
AACCGAGGATCAGGCGAGAACAGTTTATCACAGTACTTTCACCCGCCAGCCATCACATACCTATGTAAACTAACAGTGTTTATGCAGTATGACCATATAATGTTGAATACAAATATTATTCGATAAAATATGTATCTGGTTTTCTTAAGTTTAAAACATTGGTTGCCCTTGCTCAATTGCTGAAAGGCGTTCAATAACTGGACAGTTGACCCTGTAGTAACCGAAACTTCGATAAATATACTTAATTCGACGGTAGCGCGCTATTAAATCTTTGAACGTCTTATTTGTTTCTTCTACCTTAAAAAATAATTTGTCGTTCAATATTATACGATAGCAGTTGAGCGCCCAGATGTGCAACATTTATATTCTTATACGATTCCATATTGCATTGCTTGTCTCATAATTATAATAATTGCCACTGTTTATTCATATTATCATTTTCGTGGAATTATCAGCGCCATCTATATTATGCGTGTTAAATAAACAATGTTCGGCGTCCGATTCGTGATCATTGATCAATGATCATAATAGTGTACTCCCCAACTATTTGAATCATAAGTAATTATAGATTGTTCGCAATAACGTTCAGCTCGCTGGAATAATTTATAACTATAGGAACTGTATAATTTAACATAAAAAAATCGTGGTAATTCGAACCACCCAACGGACTTCTTGGTATTTTATTCTTAAACCTATGCAATGATGCAATATAATTTTAATTTTGTTTGAAACATACCATATCGCAATATCAAGAATAAATATACATTTTCAAGGAAACTTCTTTTAATAAATATCCCTAATTGAATAAAATAAATCAACTTCATGAATATAATGCAATCATAAATTAGTCAAATTAAGCCCGTGAATGAGGAAAGGAACGATAGTTATTGCAATAGAAAGAATAATAAATAAGAAAAAATAATAACAGTTGCCAGTTTTGTACAATTTACTAAATAAAACATTTATTTAACGGGTTAAATTTGTTTTTAAATTATATACCTGTTCGTTAGGATAAATTCCTTAAAACGTAATTTGTAATAGAAACAAATTATAATTTTCTAGGAACGTCTTCTCTCGAGTAATTTCTGTTCGATGAAATACTAATGAATATTGGTTATTACTTACCACGATAAGTTGATAATAATATAATCATTATAATTCGATATTAATGATGTTTATAACAATATTTTTCCAATCTTATCTCCGATCAATTTCATAATATTTAAATTCCATGTGACGTTGAAATAATTCGATCATACACGATACACTTGACTGCTATCGAATATTATTGGTATCGTCCATATTATCAAATCATTCAAATTTGTTCTAAGCATGTGTGTATTGTACATCATGTTGTTTAATGACATGCAAGTGTAAAAGCTTTATCATTATTGTTGATATCAAAAGGGAATGGCGTGCGTAACGTTGATGGCTGTATGACGATGTGTTCACCTTCACAGCATTCGCCAAAAAATAAAAATGAACTATTTAACATATTTTCAACGTGTATATTATACCAGTATTAAACGTACCAAAAACGATTATGCACGTAACATTTAATGATCGTTAGACTACCAAAATATGTTTTCAAAAGTTTCCAACTCGTTCAATAGAGTCGTTGCTTTATAGAGTCGTGTTCTTTTACGTTATTACTCTGCGGTGTTCAAGAAGCATACTCGTACACAATTGCACGTTAATGTACTAACTCCTTCAACCGATAGCGACGGTTTGCTTTAAATTCTAAACATACATCTTAACACGTTTCAAATCATATGCACTCTTTGCCGTGTACGTTGTAGGGAGGGAAGTGTCCATAAAAATCGTCAAACTTTGATATGATTAACAATAATCTACCTAATACTTATATGATAACCTAAAATAAGTAAGACTTTTAATTTGAACACAAACTTCGACTCATAAGTTGTGTTTAATAGTCAACAAAAAAAAAAAAAACGGACTAAACCCTTAAGTCGGTTGAGACTCCGCGGTAAGATGAGATTCAAGGATAGGTCTTTTAAACTTGAAACCAAAAAAGAGGTCGATTTGAACAGTATATATTTCTAAAGATGCTCAATGTAATAGACGAACCAAATTTCTTAATAAAGTAGGTTGAACTTTGAATGTTTTAACTAAAAAAAAACGTGTCGAAAATTATGAGATTAATATTAAATTATATTCTTAGATACAATATTGATACATAATATATATATATAATGTATATGTTATAAGTCGTTACGATAAATATTTATAAAATAACAACCAAATAAAAAAAATCTTGAAACCATTAAAAATAAACAAGTTTATAGTGCTTGACGAAAATACTATACAGTGCAGGTTTCGATCTCGAAAGTTTTTTTTGAAATTGTTTCTCTTTTTTTATCAATTAACAGTCATATCTTTTTTTTCAATTATTTGAAAAACTGTTTAGAAATTTAAAAAAAAATGATTTCTTTAAGGTACCAACTAGACGAAATTTCCTTTCAGAAAAGTACTACGTTTGTATTCTTTCGAGTAAGCCTTCTGGTCGAAATCATGTACAGGCACAGAAAAAAAAACACACATCATGATCTAACCATTGCGTTTCTCCTTACAATTTTCCGGAAAGTATCTAAAATTATATATAAGCGTGATAAAGTTACATTTTGACGAAATCGGGTATTTTAACGAACTTTGAACAAACGATATTGATTTTTTTTATCGTATCTGTTTATACTTATTTTATTATTAATACTATAATTTTATAATCTTATAAGTTATGGATGGGTAAATTGTTGTTTTATATAAAACATAAATACACCAATGTTTTATTACACGAATACCCGAGTAATATAGTTGACAGCAGTAATAGTAAAAAATTATAATATATATAATATAATTTCAACGACGCACGCTGTACGATATGATACAACCGGACTATATAAATGTTTTTTTTTCTAATTAAAACATAGAACGGTCAGTTGGCGAGCTGCTGACGTAGCAGTCAGTCCGTGCGCAGATGTCATGACGTCATGATCGGGTGACGGCGGACGATGATCAACGGCAGGTGAGTTCGGTTCGGATTTGCTCGCGGCTCTTGTTGTTGGTCTCCGGCACGTAGAACTTGATCAAGCCGAAGCCCAGCAACGAGATGGTGGCGAACGTGGCCCACAGCAGGGTCGGATATGAATCGTTGAGCATCTTGAACGACTTCATGATGAGGAACGACAGGGTCCACGAGAAGGACGCGGCCACCGACTGCAAGCCACCGTTCTCGGTCGGGATCAGCTCGGTGCTTATGAACCACGGTATGGGGCCCAGGCCCAACCGGAACGCGGTGATGAACGTGCACAGGATGAACAACACGGATATCTTCAACGGCGACCCGTCCAAGGCACCTGGAACAAAAGCGAACGAAACGTTGAGAGACGTACGGGGAAACAATAGGGTATGAGGACTAGAGTTAAGATGGAGGGGGGCATCATAGTCAAAACAGTTATATCGTATTCGGCATATTTGTAAATAAATTACTGAATATTGTTAAAATTTCGGTTATGCATAAGTTCAAATAATTTCGCTTATTGAAAAGTTATGTTTAGCTATGTTATTACTTTGTTATAAATAAATTATGTAAATCCTAATTAGTATTTTATAATATGAAATAAAATTGTATTGTCGTAAATAAAGACTAAATGATCCTTTTGAGAAATGCCTATGACTCGTCTTGATATTAACTAAAATATGATCAATGCTGAGACAAATGTGTAACTTTAATCGGGAAACAAAATTTAATGAGTAATTTCTGTTTTGATCGATCGATCAGAAACTACACATCATTTTACGTAACGAGGGATCGTACTTTTACGAAAAAAACAAAAATATTGCCTAGTTTATGCAGTTAAATGGCAGGTGTCCCGTCTTATCCAATAGTTTCTCCTACATCATTATTATTAAATTTTTTTAAATAAATTACATAAATTATATAGTTGGTTTGACGAGAGAGTAGGACCGTGCAGAAACAAAAACTGGTTTTCCGATATATTTCAACCATCGCAAAACCCGTACGGTTTATAGTTTAATTTTGTCGTTGTGTCGTGAGTTGCAAAATATTATGAAAACAAATCAAATTATGGTAAACAGTGATTAATAACAGTCGATGCGCGTAAGATATTATTTTTTATTATTTTTTGGTTAACGTTCGCAAACACGAGACATTCGTTTAAACGTAAAATCATTTAGTACATTTATTATAACTATTGAAAATATGAAGGTTGGAAAGTTTTGTAGGCCGATAACACTTTCAACGAAGTGGTTATGGACTTTCGATTAATTTTACAGCACTAGCGGGTTGAAAGGCCATGCATGGGCACTCTCATCAACATGATGTCACTGTAGATCGTACGTTTGTATTAAAATTAATTTATAAGCGATGCGCATTGCGCAACATTGCGTATTACGAGAGTTTTAATGATAGAAGAACGACTTAAACACATCGTACGAAATAAATTCCTCATATGATGCGACGTTAAAATTCAATTAGATTTCCAGATTTCCACGTGTACGCGTAATATTGTTTATCGTTCGTTTTTTTCCCCCAATTTATTAAATTTATGTTATAATTCGAAGTATAATATCATGTTTTGAACTATCAACGCGGGCCGGATCGTTGTTGAATCGGTGTCGAGTGAGATGACTGAGATATTTGGGACGGGAATCGTGAGGTCGTTGGGGATGAGATTGTCATTTGCGAACGCAAAGGCGAGCGAGGGAGAACCGGTGCATTATCAGTGACGAGCCGTGCATGTTAAGCTGTATGATATTGACGCCCGCGTTTTTGAAATCCATGCCATCATTTTGGTGGGAATTATTATTACTGCCGAATGCTATTGATTTTTTGGTCACGTTTGGAGAAAATAAGATTTAGAGGTTTTGTTTTTGTTTCTCGTGGTTCATGCGCGGGTGTTTCCGGGATTTATGGATAATTAGATGGACAACAAGACAGTGGAGACTGGAGAGGAGCCATTGTTATTATCCTTGACACGTGGTCAAGGACATTCGGTTGAGATCACGAATGTAAGTAGGCACTGACTGAGACGACTCTAAGCAAACTAGGTACCATTAACTTGTTATAAGGACGAGAGAAACGGAAACCGCCATTATGTTATACTAAAATCGCTGTAACGCATAAGGAATTATTAATAATATGTCGTAGTACGTATAATACATTAATGCAAGAGTGCGAGAAGAATCGAATTCAGTCATATGGATAAAATCATCATTTGTTTGTTTCCAAATAACAAATTATTCTTTCCAAAATAAGTCAAGTCAACAACCGTCGTTGGTCGTTATTAAGACGGTGGCAGATTCAAAAATCTGCGTTATATCTTAAAACGAATATTTTTTTTTACCACGAGCGATATTTATATTTTGTATTTTATTGTATTGTATGATTAATATTGCTGGTGCATCGTAATAAAATAATAAATACCTGAATTTGATAACTGGAAGTAGATCGTTAACAGTACGAGACAAATAGTGACGATTCCCGATGAAATCAACAGCAACGTTCTTCTCCCGACTTTATCGACGAGCAGAAACGATAGACCGGAACCGAACAATTGAAAAATGCCGACTATGATACACGCTATGTCCGGAGGGATGTTGCTATTCGACATTTCGAACAACGTATTGGAATATTGTATTACACCTCCAGCGCCAGACATTCTTTGAGCGAGAACCAGACCAAAAGTAATGATCATCACTTTCACCCAAAATTGTCTGAAACAACAAGCATATTGGCTTTAAAAACTAAAACAACCAAAAAATACAACATCAGGTCAAAGTTTAAATGAGTTTAAAAAAAGTTTCGAGCTAGATCGAAGGTCAATCAACAGCTATGGTAAAACAACTTATTCAAATCATTCGGCCACATATTACCGGGCGAGAGAAATGAATATTATTTATTATTATTACTTCCATTGTGAGTATCTGCAATAAACACGATTAAGTGATTAACATAAGATATTTTTTAATTTTACCCAGAAACAGTAAAAATTTCGAACATAACATTCCATTTGCATTATTATTCGGTATGCCTGAAAAATATCAATCGATACTGCAGAGTCCGCGTGAAACTTTATACATACTCGATGAAATAGAAACGATTTAGCCGGTATTACTCCATAGTAGGTACACTTAGTTCGGGTGTTCGATTTTTACTTATCAGTAATCAATACTCGCATGGACAAGACCATATTATACAGTTGTCTACATTTATCTTTGATACATTTCGAACAAGTTACTATAATAGTATTGAAAGACGATCGGAAAGTTCATTAAACGTTAAACGGAAAATCGGTATGATTTACATGGAAATAACCAAAAGCTGAAAATTCCCCTTTTCTGGTATAATTGGTTAGGCTTACACTGTAAGACAAAAATAAAATAATTTATGATGAACATATCCGACCACCTTATCCCTGATAAAAATTTTAAAGCGAGTCGAAATTGACCATTTCGTAAGTCTAGATAAGTGATCATAAAGTTTTTGTTATCTACTTTTTCAAGTTATCTCGACTGTTCATTATATATAATATAGCTGTGCTGTTCACTGTATATGTTCGTGTGTACCTATATACATTCCTCTCCGCATGGATGTATTCGATTATGTGAAATTAAAATTGATCATGACTTAAGAAAACCAAACAGTATTAACTTACTTGTTATTCTCAATTTTGTTTTCACCGCATTCAACCGATTTCTGAAAGTCAAGCCGAGACCTTTCAATCTTCTCGAACTCCTGTTTCACATTGAATCGCCTACCTCGTAACCATCTATAACATCAAATCATAAAAACGTGACATAATGTAAGTTTCTCAACAGTTGAGCAAGATATATACTATAAGCCTACGCGGAACTGTATATTAAACTATATATTAAAACAGTTTTATAAAGCGGTAAATATTTTTCCTCGGAGCGTTCAATGGATATTATTTATATCTACTGCTAGCTAGTATAATATGACAACATTATGGATAAATATTTGATTTGTAATGTAATATTATATTTTTGTCGATTTAGTGACAATAGCCTTTAAGACACTTAAAAGAAAAATTTTAATTTAAAAAAAACGCGAAATACTATTTATAAATAAGTAGTATAATAATCATTATAATATATTCTTATCTACATTAAAACACCCATTCCAGGACGGATCGGGTCGCGGATGTTCATTTGTGGTCATTATATTTCCATATGGGCATTTTGGCGGTTATTTTAAATCATTATAGAATGGTTGTAGAGGTTCGCTCGACCACCGGCGGTTCCACTAACGATCTCGTACACTATTCATCTTCGAGAGGATGGAACAGCGCCCAAAGGTGAGATATAAATACTAGCGTTATACCTTATGTCATAACCTATTAATACTGTACCGTGAAGTATAATATAGTGTTTTGAATGAAAACCTAAAACTTTGATTCGAGGGATGATCGTTTATTTTTAAAAACCTTTTGTATTAACTACAGCGCGATAAACAGGCGGCCGAGTCGATAGATGTAGTTTTTCCGAAACAGGACCCGATGACCTTTACATGTAAGCTAATTTAATAACCCGAATGAAAATTGAACGACTGAAAATGTCAGTAAAAAGACCGCGGTGAAAACGTTTTGGTGACCGGACGAAATCGATTGAACATCGTACCGATCTTCCCCCGTGTTCAGCCGCATACAGCAACTGCAACGCAACAGCCAATGTTTTCTAATTACTGTTAAATTATACTGCCAATACGTTCCCAAGGCGATCGCCGATGCACCCCGAGATCCCGTCCGAACCACCCTGTATAGTATACGGTGTTGGTAAGTGAATTCCCGAGTGCCTATGGTATTTCAGATAATTTTTTTTTCTAATTTTTTATATGCCATACAACATATTAAGACCTAACAACTTTTTCGATTTAGAACATTTCGGATAATCGATTGGCAACCCTATCCGCAGTTTGCGTTTTATTCGTTCAACTATAAGGTAACTATAAAATGAACCGTCACTACTCATTGCCGACAAGGTTCTAAAGAAATACCTGTTATTTTCGTAACCGTCGTACAAGGCAACTCGTACAACACACACCCCTTGATAACCGCGGGATCAATCAATGCACCGGTATCGACGCAGGTAAACGGATAACCGGTAATCAACCCTTACGCGGCCGCAGTACGAGCACCGCCACCACCACGCACGACGGCGGGACACTCACCTGAGCACAGAGGCCGCCTGCTCGCACCGGCCCTCCTCGAACAGGTGGACGGGCGACTCGGGCATCCACGAGAACAGCAGGACGAACGCGAGCGGCACGATCAAGCACACCTTGATGAAATCGCGCAGGCCGTCCAGCAGCGCCCGGGTCACGTACGCGTACAGTATGCCGGCGCACAGCATGAAGTCGAGGAACACGCCGGTGCGGCCGCGCAGCACGTCCGACGACACGTCGCTGGCGTACAGCGGCACGGCCACGGTGGTCGCGCCCACCGACAGCCCGCACAGGAACCGCCCGATGCACACGAGTGTCAGCTGAAAACAACGGAACGGCACGCGTCATTTACATTCGTCGAGATGGATGCATCCGAGTTCCGTCCCGAGAACCTTTTTTTATACCAATTCCGTCCCGGTAAAAAAAAAGATACATACCAATTCCGTCCCGGTTAAAAAAAGACACATACCGATTCCGTCCCGGTTAAAAAAAAAAAAGAAGAATTAAAATAATAATAAAATATAATATGTATAGTATTGTTGTTATAAAATATTTACAAAAAAATATAGGTATTCATAATATTAGTACATCTTCATAATTTAATTATAATTAATCGTAATAATATAAATAATAAAAATCAATAAATATTAAACATTTTTAAAAATTTGAAATTGGATTGAATTTAAAGGATAATTCCTTTATTTTTTCCTTTATTTGGTGCAATAACTGAAATAAATATCATCTTTATTTCTAAAAGACTTGATACAAGACAGAATTAGTATATTATCCATTAAGAAAAACCTGGGACGGAATTAGTATGTTCATTAAAAAAAGCTGGGACGGAACTAGTATACCTTTAATTTCAATTTTTATATATGGGACGGAACTCGGATGCAGCCGTCGAGATGCACATTTTTTTTTTTTTATAACTCACACTCCGGTGTGCGTGATGTGCGTACACAACGTGTAGAACACAATAATAAGAACTGTACTCGGAACCGTCGATTATGGAACTAATGTGTCCGGCGATAGGCGCTCGCGACTATTCTAACTTTGAAACTCGACTGTGACTGCAAAAATGTGTACACCTCGTTTCATGTCACTCGAATCATCAACGATAATCTTATAAGCGCGTCGCGCCCTATCCATGTTTTTATTATCATTTACGGTGTTAGCGGTATAACAACCAGCGGCACCGTTTTGGGTGGTGACAGGGTGTACCATATTGGCACACTTATCTTTTCGGTGTCTTATTGGCCTTTGCGCGTTTACAAACGATGAGTCGGACCGACTTCTTACACGTGTTACACTGTTAATTATAGTTGAGGATACCTGCGTAAGTAGGTTTTTTCATTTGAACGTTAACAATTTCATATAATCACATCGTAATGTACAATGGTCATTTTAGGTGATTCGTTAAGTTTTTAAATATATAAACATTGAATCCATGCGTCATGTGCCGCTGAAATATAATGACTACGACGAATAAAACATTGCCCGACAAAAAACGTTCAGATGTTGGCACCCGGATTAAAAAATTGAAATGGCCGCTATTCTAACCTATTGTAACTCGGTGCCATTAACTCGTTTATTCCGATAGGGTACGAAAGCGGGTAGGCGAGGTGTAATAGCAGATTTTTGCAATATTATAGTACGCGTACTTTGCATATAAACTGGTTTATATGACAAATACGTTATTCATCTTGGCGCCATTCGGTATACAGCCAAAAATGGGTAAGATAAGTATGGCGCGTATTAACATAATGTGTCGCTTATTTATAGCGCGTTTGTCTCTTTTAATAACACTTCACACAGTTGTTGCATTGATTTAATGTATTTTTAAATTTTTTTTTCAAAACTCTTTTAAATATCTTGAAAAATATTTTATCTTTGTTTGGATCTCGTTGCATCCAAATAACCGATTGGAAAAGGCTTGTTCAAATCATAAATTGCCAATTGAATCAAAACCCTATCCGGATACCACGGATTTAGAATTTTCAAATATAGTACTAAATAAATACTCGAATCACCAGGTAATGTATTATATATATCATGTAAAAAGTACACCAGGTGATTGGACTTCAAATCGTAACGATGGAAAGTATTATAAGATTGTTTTTACAGCTGGCCTAAGTTCATCACAATTGCGTGTCTAAGGGGGTAAGGGATGTCGGATGAGTTTTGCATTATTATACCCGATACCGGGCCATCAAGGTACACAAAGTATATGGGTATAAGTTTAGTAACTATAGTTGAGCTATAGTGCTATACCATGATTTTTCGATTTTTTTTTCATACATAAATATTTCACTGTCCTTAAAATACAAAAAAATTACGAAAAACAATAGTTTTGAGTAATCACTTTTTGAAATATGCGTAATTTTTAATTTCTCCTAGTATAGTCACTTTCAGACAGCTATATCTACAATACAGTTATTGCCTAGTGGATAACGCTACACCACTTCTTTTGCACGTCCCAGGTTCGATTCCACGGACTTCATTATCCAAAACGTATTGACCTTTTGACAATCCGACGTGGTTTTTCGGAATAATCCGGGGGAATATTTTTGATTTAAAAGTTCTGCAGTGTGTTCACGTAGCGATCAAACGATCAAGAGGCAGAAAGTTGGTAGAAAGTAGAAGCCAAGAAACAGAGCTTCTGCTAACATGCAGTTGTACACAAAGTGTGCAGTTCTTACTCGTATAATGTTGTGCAGCTCATAAAAAATAATATGATTCGAATTTTTATTGCTATATGTCTAGGATCTGATAACATATCTGTTTTTCGTAATTATTAGAAATTATGATAAAAGCATTGATGATGAACAAAAATAATAATTATGGTTTAAGAATTTAAGATAAACCTTGACTAAAATCAAAATCAACAACAACCATTATCATAAATTGCAGGCTAACCGCTTATAGAAAAATTAAACTCTTCATAAAATACTACTTATTCATGAGTGAGAATTTTTGAATTTATAAGTTGTTTGTCATGGCCGTTGCGTTCTGCCAACAAATACCACATTAATAGTGATTGTGCTCAAATTAATAATAATATAATTGTTTTATTCATTAATAAATTAATTGTGAAATGGATGGATAACAAAAAACATAGAACAGTTACAAGATCTAAGGCTAAGAAACAAAATTATTTCAATACGTTTCCAGATGCTATAAATAAAAATCACCAAATTGAAAATAGTAATGAAGAGGTCGTCGTACAATAGAAAAAATAGCATTTTTAAGTTTAATTAACATTAATTGTATTCATTAAAAATATCATTTAAGCAATTAGTTATTGACTTGAAAAAAGTGTGATTATAGTACTGTGATTTAACTATGAATATTTAATCAAAATGGTATTATCATTTATGTTAGTTCGTGACTGTATAATACAAGCGAACGAAGCCAGTACACTTTGTTCACCTTGTAAAACAAACAGGATGTACAGATCTAACATTTCTTAAGCACAAGATCTACCAAAAAGTCCATACCTGTAGAATGTAGTTACTATAGTTGAAATTATTTAAATGAATGATAAAAATTTACGTGATTTCCATATCTCCTATAACCATGGAATATTTATGAATATTTAACAAAAAAGGAGAACCTCACAATACCTTAAAAAATAGGCAAATGTGAACATTTTAAAACTCAAAAACTAATGTTTTCCGCGGTTTTTTTTGGAAAAATAATTTTTTAAAACATGGATTAATTACTTGCGTTTTCAAAAAAAATCTCAAATCGGGGGATAGCTAATGTAAATTTGCTCCAGTATTTGTTATACAAGGGGCCTCCAAATCAGCCAACAAAATTAATTTTATTAAACTATCAGACTTTAAAACTGTATTCAAGCGAAAATTTACAGTTATTAAATCCATAAACCATAAATACGAGTATAATGTGTTAAAATGTATTTTATAACATTACTGTTTTATTCGAGATTTACATTTTTACCTATAGGTAAACTTAACGAGCACATTTTACTAATCAGAGTACTATTTTCACACATATTCGAATGTATAAGGTTGCGATAGAAACGGAAGACCACGAATTCATCCATAGATGAACCCAGTCCTGAGATTCATAATGAGTGGTTAACCAGCTTTGATAATTATTAGGGGTCCGGAAAATCTGCTGCTCGCTTAATGGCGAGATATGCCCCGGATCGGTATGAATTTATTTTTATAATATTCTATATACTCACGTTGTTCAAACGCAGCGATATGATAAACCACCCGGCGATCATGGGCAAAGCCAGCCACATCAGATATCTCTTGCGGCCGTACTTCCGAGACAACTTGCCGGACGGTAGCGCACCGATCAGCGCGCCCAGCACGTATATCGACACGATCCACGATTCTTGTTCCGTGGTCCACATCCTCAGGTCCACGTCGTCGGCATTTCCGCCGGACGGTGACCATCCCGCGATCACCGTGCCCGATGAGAAGGACATCAACGAGGCTATTATAATAAACAACAGATAAACGATACGATATAACGGTTTAGAGATGTGAAGTGATTAATCACTGTTTTATCAAACCTGCTAGAGTAAAATATTATAACATATAATTCCGTTCGTACGTGATATTGTTTAATTTAAAAAAATGTAATTTATTAGGAATCAAGGTTCCCGCACATACTTTTCCAGAATCAATTTGATCTGTTTGTCATTCCTTACTATCGTAAGAGTTATGGTGCAGATTCTTAATGCTCGCATGATTCATTGTTAGCTAATAAGATATCCATATCAATAGACTTTTTTGATTGTGGTCGTGATCAATTTAAATCCAATGTTGTATTGATGTATATAAAATTTTTTTTTTTTAATATTTTTAATTTCAATGTAAGTGGTTTGTATTTGTACTCAGTAAAGTTTGAAGATGATGTTTATTGCGTCATCTTAATTCAGTAATTTTTGTCCGTCCTTGTAATATTTGTCAATTATATTTTTTCATATATCCAAAGGACTCAAGCCCATTAAATTATTATGAAAAAAGAGCGAGACTTCAGTCTTTTAAATTTAAAACCAAGATATCATTGTTTTCGAAAACACGATTCTGTGTGATATACATAGGTCGAAAGGATCAGTTTATAATGTGTAAATTTATATAAAAAAGCAAAAAGACAACTTTCTAAACAGGAATCTCTAAAAAAAAGTGATATTCTTAATTGTTAATTTATCTATATTATCTGAATATCAACTACCTATACATAAAAATTGTTGAAATCTTTTGAATCTTTCATCTCTAAAAAATAGCAATATACATTCTTAGTGAGAATAGGTCGAAAGGATCAGTTTATAATGTGTAAATTTATATAAAAAAGCAAAAAGACAACTTTCTAAACAGGAATCTCTAAAAAAAAGTGATATTCTTAATTGTTAATTTATCTATATTATCTAAATATCAAATACCTATACATAAAAATTGTTGAAATCTTTTGAATCTTTCATCTCTAAAAAATAGCCATATACATTCTTAGTGAGAATTGCAAGTCCCTACAATCATTACTTTTTGAATTGAAATGAAAAAAAAAAAATCAAAATTGGCATTCCGTAAATGTTACCGTTTTTTTCGCAATTTTTCGTTAGTCTTCCGCCATTTTTGAGAAAACTGTTAAGAAACTCAAAAATTTGCATTCCATAAATGTTACCGTTTTTTTCGCAATTTTTCGTTAGTCTTCCGCCATTTTTAAGAAAACTGTTAAGAAACTCAAAAAATGATCTTTCTAACTTACCAACTAGACATAATTTATTTTTGCAAACATGTATATACTACTATTGATAATGGGATAACAATTTCTAGGAAAAAGCATGACATAAAACAAAAACACACACATACATCTTGGTACTAAACCAATACATTCCTCGTTTCACTCGGAATTTAAAATAATATCTGGTATGGGAAGTACGATAAAATATGTACGCAAGTACAGGTTAAAATATGAATAGAATATGCTAAATTATTGCCGATACATGATTTCCGTTGAAAATAAGCGCTACAATAACAATCAACTCAAGAGTTATCAGTTAATTATTACTGTTTTTTATTTTGTTGTTTCAACACTACACGGAATAATAAACAGCTAAAATAATATAAAATAATAACCGAATTATCATTATTTTATTCAATGTTCTTTTAGAAAAAATATATAATATATCATTCTACAGTTATTGATTAAAATACTAAAAATAATGATATATTGAGTAGTTTTCATAAATCATTAATATTATATTATGATATGGTTATTGCTTACCCAAGAAGGCCGCCAAGAGTTGCCGACGTCCAGCTTTCGCATACTCAGCTTCTGCTTCGCCAATGAGCCTTTCATTTTCCCTGGATGTATGGTTGTCTATTAACGACTTCATGTGTGTAATGTAAAATTATGTTTTCTAAACAATGTGTGGTGTCTTGCAATGATTTATGTATATTGAATGCCACTTATAATCTGAAACACAATAAACATTTAATATATATTCAATTCGGAATGTAAATTATTTATAGATAAATTAATATAAATCTTATGGATGTTTCGTCGAGCAAGACATTTTAGTTTCATTCATCAATAGAGCTGAAAAAAAAATATTTTAATGCTTCTTAAAAATTTAATTTTTATTTTATTATCGACATTGTGGATAGAAATTGTTACCAATCGATAAACAAATTGATAAGAATTCACGAAAACAACAAAAAACATGACCTAGACAATTCGGAGAAACTTAAACCAATTATAAAAATAGTGATTATGTATATGTAGGCGTTAAAATTTGTTTTTAAGATCACATCAAGATTATGGAGTTTTTAAAATTGCTAATTCTATAGAAATAACGATTACTATGCCTAGATTAACCAAAAATTAAACCAAACGATGCAATGTAACTGCCGTTAATGAAGAAGAATATTATAGACGTGCCTTTTTCATTCCATGGCTAGATTCTTTTACGTATATAAGCAATATATCCGAACGCTTTTTAAAGCATTAATATGTTATTAAAAGTTTTAAGTGCTTTGTGCCATTTATTAACAGGAAATTCTCCAAATCAAACAGAAAAATCACAGTATTTAAAAATGTAAGAATTTTATAAAAATGATATTCCACAAAATGGTGTTAATGCTGCAGTAGCCGAGTTTGATTAAGGGTTAGCCAAAAACTCCAATGCCCAAATCATTTATTACCACATAATGCAATCGAAATATTAAACTTGTGTAATGATACTCTATTACAATATTAGAAAATGTTTTCTCCAATGGTCAAATTATTGGTTGTCAATTTCACTTAAACGAAACTCTAAAAGATGATTTCGTAAAATACAAATTAACAAACATTTATCGAAACACTGCACCGAGAAAACAAGGATTTGGCTTCAATACTTTTTTGATTTGAGTTTTTTGCCGACTGATTGAAGATGGTTTAGTAGATGTTATATCAATAGCACCCCACCCCCCACCCCGTGGCAAATGTGAAAAACTTTTCTGATAATATACGTCTTGAAAATTATGTATCTAAAGATACACAATTACTTCCACCTATTATTTGAGCTGAGGAGCCATTTGCATGCCCAAGAACCAAGCAATGAACCGGAATCTTTGCACTCAAAGTATAAACAACATATAAATCATAAAAATGTTGTTAATTATTTATTATTGATGGAAATTCCAGCGGATAACGATTTAAAAATAAACTTTTTTGCAAAAAACATAACGAATAAATGAAGAAAAGATACGGGAAAAAAATAATAATCGAACATTTGAAAATGTACGATTTGAAATGATACAAACATATTTTTTGAAAGCCTCGATCGTCCTCGCGTTAACCGTACGCGGCCAAACGTGGTGATATGCAGCGAAACATTGCGTAAATATTGTGCTTAATATTCCGCCGCCCATCGGTACGTCGCGTTTAACGTAACGACGAATCGACGACCAATTCGAATTACGGACGCTAACGAATGACCAGCCAGCTCGTGGCTTGTGCGTAAAAATATCGTTTCGCACGTTTCAGTAAACGTCGCGCCGCGAAACCTGCGGCCTTTACACGTTTGCATTCGTAGACGCTGGTCCACGTGCGATATTACGGGTACGGCGTTACAAACCTGAGCGGTGCCGTGACGGAAGTACTGCCGAGGTTCGGGGATCTTGTGTGAGCGCGCGACAGTGCGACTTGTGCGGCGGTGACGGTGAACGCGTCGGGATACGGAGCACGCGACGAACGAGTTTACGCGACCGGTGCGCACCAGATCGCTTCTCGGACTGGCGGCCGCCACGTGCTCGACCGCGGGGTCCCGTGCGAGCCGCGGCCGACGTCGAGCCCGAGCAGCGCCGCGCAATCCGGTTTCCGTTCCGTCTCGTGCACGACCGCCGCCGTGCCGATTGCTGTTGCGTCACGACCATCGGTACCGCGGAAAACCCACCCTTTCCACTCGTCCCACTCGCCGTGACCGTTTTAGAACGATACATTTGCGACGGACCACGAAACGGCCCTCGTACACGACGCGTACGGCCGGCGACTCGGTAGTGTTTACGCGGTGGAACCGATCGTCGGTAGGCTCAAAACTCGCCGTCCCCCGTACGGTTCAGCGCGGTCCTAACCGGTTAGGTTTGAATGGACAATAATCTCGTTTGAACGCGAAAAAAATACTCGAAACGAAATCGTGTGTCCGCAATCACATGATGGCCCGCCAACAGAAATAGTACACAGCCGATTTGTACGACTTGTACGCGCAATCACGAACTTAATCGTGAATAGATTAGATATGAAACGGAGCCAAATCATTGTACTACCGATTATTATAGCAGTACAAAATGTATGTTCAAACAGTCTGCTAATAATATAGAATCATGCTTGGCGACGTTAAAATTTAAAAATTCCGTACGATCCAAACCAGGGATCATCAACATTGTCGTGCAGCGGGCCAAATTTTATTCACTACGCACTCCTATGTATTTCATCCGAAAATTCAGATTTTATTACTGTAATATTGATGGTTAACACTTAAATAACGGACTATTATAATTTATTATTACAACGCGTATAAATAAACGCATATCGATTTTGAATTGCAGATTATTTTTTTCAAATTTTTAGTGGGATGAATTTACATTGTTTTTCAGAAACTAATTTGTCCATAAAGTTGGTTGTATTCGAGACGATGCAATCATCAGCGAGTTTTCTAGGTGAATTTCAGTTAACCGAATTCGTGTTTTCGATTTGAAAATTTGCATTCGTGAAAAAATATGCTCACAAGCATACTACCAAACAGAGACATAATTTATGTTTTTCCGCAAATTAGGATATGTCTCCATGCCAATATATTTTGAATAAAAATTATAATGCTTACTTAAAAATCGTTGGCCGCAAATAGTGACAAGCTGGGCTGCACGCGGCTCACGGGCCGCGGGTTGAAGACTTCGGGTCTAGACACTACCATACTCGACCATAGAAGTTGTGTTATACGTACTTTAATCAAGTGTTCTGACTTAATTCCCGATTTAAGTTCAACTATTAGCGCGGAAAATATTAAAACTCATTTTACGATAATACGTATAAAAGTTCAAAGGTAACGACTATAAAATGATAATATCAAATCGTTTTAAGTTGTTTTTTATTTATATCAGCAGTTCCCAACCTTTTTTTTCTTTCTTGTATACCCCTAGGCTAAATATTATGTTAGTTTGTACCCCTCGTTATATATTTTTAACTTTCTTCACATACTGTTCATAAAATGTATAAAAAAAATATCAATAATGTAATATAGGGTAATGAAGTATACATTTTTATATTTTGTATTAAAAACATAGAATTGAGTATTATCCAGGTGTACGAATGTTCGATAACAATATTGTGATGACAAAATTGAAATAAATATACGTCTTGTAGGTAACGAGTGACGACCATCCTAATCGGAATAAATTCATTGTATTCCATAACCAATGGTATTATATACCTATACTTTACAGTATACTCTTTAATCAACAACCATAAAAGATATGTAGGTAGATAACTTTTTATTTATATAACACAAGTATTTCATTTTTAATAACATAAATTGTATATTCGTATTTCCGAAACGAGGCGTCTTAAATAATTCTTCAAATTTAACATTTTTCTGACATTATCCATTTTTTTTCACCTACCCCCGGAGATAATCTTGCGTACCCCAGGTTGGGAACCGCTGATTTATATGCTAAGCGTTTATTTTTTCTACGTAGAATTTAGTGGGATATCAGTGATATCTCATTGTTATTGTTGTACAATATTTTAAGTACCTCACTGTATTTCATAGTAATATTTTAAATCCAGGTGAACTGTTTAAGATTAATTTCTGTTATTTTATAAAATAAGTTAATCTTTCCTATTTATGATAAATATTTAACAATTTTCAATTAACTATGTAAATATTGGGATTTTAAATTTCAATTAGTTTTCTCCATTATTATGATATAATTAATATATATTTCACTCCATGCATAGGTGCAACTTGTCCAGCTGTCGTATGTTGTGCTGCCCATGTGTTCGTTTTTAAGGGGTTCCCTTTTATTTTTTATGTATAAATAGCGGGTCCTTGGATTTTGTATTATTTGAATTCATTTTATTTTATTCGATTTCGTGTCTTTTCTATGATCATTAAAATCGGTACTCCGTCTTATTCTAATAGTTACGGAATAATCGTGTTTAAAGTGTGCAAGGTAACACAATTTTCCATTCATTGTATTTTAATCTGAAATAATGTAGTATACGAAATATTAAATAGTTTTTAGTCGTGTGTCTGATATATTATCTTGCATGCATCACTCGTACATCACTGCATACATTACTGATCTTTGTGTTAAAGTAATAATACAGTTAAATTCGTATATAGTATTTAAATTAAGTTCACCGAGAGCGTTATTCGATTCGTTTCGATCACCACCGGCGATTGATTCGACAAACAGCGATGACGCGATGTAGTGTATACCTACGTTTAGGCATATCATATTGTCATGTAGTTGTACGTCACAACGGAATATCTGCGGTAAGACTAGATAGTAGACGGAAAAGACGATCAGAGTTTCGAGTCTAATGATCACGTAGAACATATATTTTTTAAAAAAAGGGTACCGGATATTCTCTCACTCGGCGCCCTGCTATCTCTAGTAGCTAGGAATAGAGTCTATTGCCTGTTACAAATTAAAATCGTTTTGATAAAACATAGACGCACCATTAGCCTATAACATTATTTTGCAAGTTTTCATATTTTATCACCATCCGCTGGAGAAACACCGTACCGCTTTAACGATAAACCCGTTGTCGTTACTAATGTCTATTTCACTCGAATCCCTCAATCTCAATATTTTTTTTTTTACGCTTTTTTATGCTACAATTGGATAGTATTCGATTTGAGTTATACGCACAACCGTATACGTATGAAACTTATCAACGACTACTACAAAACATAATATTTCGTGTATATAGGTACATTAAAATATTATGCTGAATAAAAAACGATTTTAAACGTAACGAAGCGTATTTTTTAAATTCTTCGATATCACTGAGGGAATTTTTTTCATTTTTAATCAGAGTCGAAAATCGCAATGTGTTTAAAAAAAAATCATGTCTAGAGGTCACATACTCTCATTACTCGCTCATTACTCACTGAAAGTTGGCTGAGATTGTTTATTAGCTGTTGGTTGTAATATATTTAATAAGTCCAAAATGTGTGAATAACTATTAACTCGTAACGATGTAAATTTAACAAGAGAAAATTGTGATTTTTTTCTCCTGATTAAGTAGAAAATCGATTGGACTTCGAACGATTAGATTTTGGTTCAAATAAAACAAGATTAAAATATTTGTACATACACAGTAGTCAAATTACTTCCAAATAAGTGGGAACGATGATAAAACTTTGTATATATATACGACATGTAATATCATCTTCATTCTGCATCAAAATATATTATATTTACCTGTAAGTATTATATAATGAATAAAATGTATATTTTAAAGAGGATGACGTGTCATATATTTACGAAGTTTTAACATCCTCCCACTTGTATGAAGTTAATACATTTGTTGGAGATGCAGTAAATTATGCTAGTGGTAACATTATAGATTCGCTTCATCACCACCCATACGGTAGTAAAGCTTTCACCAAACCAATAAGCTCTATCTTTTGCACCCAATGAATGTGCCTGCATTACGCCTAGACTACGGCGAGGCTCTGTTTGTTAATTTATGCGTACATGAATACGTGTTAGATCGTATAATATAAAAATATGATTTTTAAGTACTTGAAAGTGCGTTAATTGTTATTTTCACTGTACAAAGGGTAATAACTTTTACATCATGCAAGACTATTGTTCGTTATTACTTATTTAGTATAATAGTATACCTAATACTATTAATACTTAGTACTACTATATAGCTACAGTTACTATAAAAATAGTCAACGCTAGCCAACTAATTATGACTAGTGTCGTTTACATGAATACCACATTCCACAGCAAATAGTTTGTATCGTAATTTAAAATTACAACTTTTCAAAGGATTGCGTAATTTCGAAAAAATAAATAGAAGAATAACTAAAAAAAAAAACCAGTAGAAGGACGGCATTCGCCATCGCCAGGACTCATAATATATTCGAGTTAAATCGATGGCTATCAAGCGAAACACAACAAGGTATATATGTTTAAAAAATTATAATGTTATAGTGACATTATAGACGAAATGAAAACTATCATCATAAATTCATAGACATTAATATTATTGTCTGTTCGGCTACGTCCGAACTGTTAAAAGTTCTTATACGTGACGTTAAAAGTTATACTCACTCGATGTTTAGTCGTTTTGCAGCCGTATATTATTTTTCAGTATTCTTAACTGCGTGAAATCATGACCAAAGTATGTTATCACTCGCCGGGCGACGAAATTATCGCCTTTCAATAACAATGCGTCGAGGACACTTATATTAATTCTACGTTACATAATATTATGATAATATACCAGTATGATATTTGATTACGGGTGCGAGCATGTGTGCGGTAGGTGTGTGTGTGTGTGTGTGTGTGTGTGTGTGCGTGTGTTGTGACATACGCTAAACCTGTGGCCGTGAAAACTACGTCGGCGTTATAGATGGAACGGAGATAGTTGTGCGGGCGTGAAGAGAGCACGTGAAAGAGAACGAGTGAGACAGTATAAACGTGTTCCAACGCATTAAAAAACAATAAAAAATCTATTTTAAAGTGATCGCATGAGCCGTGATTTTTTATATCGTCGTACCATCGAATTTGTTTTCGTCCTTACAAGTTTCAAAAATACGGTGTATATCATCTTTCGATGATGTTTTTTTTTTCTTCATCTTGTTCTGCAAAAACAATTTGTTGATTATACTCGTATATGTTCATGTATATTATTTGCAACAAATGACTCATTTAGTACCTCATTAGATCACATGTTGAACATAAGTTATATAATATAGTATAAATCGTCTTTAAAAAAAAAAAAATCATTTTCGACGATCTTCGGAGTTTGTTTTTACGATATGAGGAAGATTTCCAGTTTAAAAATAAATTAAATAATACATTTCAGTGTTATAACTTATAAGTTATCATTTTTCAACTATTTTTTTTTTTTTTGAACTTTTTTCAACTATTTTAATATTATAAGAGTACAATATATGTACAATAATATGGAACATTGCAGGAATCGTAAAATGTGCTTATAGCGTATACGTCTCGGCGATAATAATTTAGGCAACATTGCTGATAATGACAGTTATTATTCAGTAGGTACATCTAATCTCGCCCGCTGTTACGTTATCAATCATTAAACAACGAAATGTGAAAAATACATAATGTATAATGTATATTGAATTGAACATTTTCACGTTACACAACATGTGTAACAATGTGCCCGGTAAAATGTGAAGTATGAATCCTGATCACTTGTATAATTTAGATTTGTTTTTTTCCTTCTAGACGAACGTTTTTGCTATATATTTTCCATGTGATTTCGCACACCATTATTTAGGACGATTGTTTATTTTACGAGTTATACAAAGGTATGATAATACTGCTGTGACTTTCCTAGTGTCTCCGACAAACGGTTACCAAATGCATCGTTTTTTTCAATTGTACTCGCATGGCTACCAACATTTATTTATTCTATTGTCACTACCCGTTGTTACAGTTACTTCACGCAAGCCTAACACTTTATTATAGCTGAACCGTCTTAAATATCGTTCAGTATTTATTATATAGTTATGGTATTAGCGAAACATAAAAAAACGTAAGAATTGGTCTGAAAATATGACAAAATAACTGTCACGAACACGTAAATTATAATATAATGTAGATATGTATAACTGTAATATATAGAGGTATGCATGCGTAGTGTGCGTGTTGAGCAAAATGTTACTAGATTAAATAAGAAAAAGTGAGTCAACAACTATTTATTTAATCATCTATAGGTAACATTCAATCGTGACCTACAGGTGAAGGAATAACCTCACCTCAGAGGCTCAGACTACTGAAAAATTTGTTTTTTTTTTTAAATTATTATATTATATAACATGTATACTTTGTAAGCCATTTTTTTTATACAATTTATTTTATGACCGCGTGTAAAAATGTATAATAATTATTATTTTAAAGGTTTATTTTCAAATCCGTTAAATTATATATGGTAATGCGTTTTGGCAATTGAAATTAGGTTAATTTTTAAAATGAATTTCATCAATAAACACAAATTATTTAATTCGTAACCTCTGTTCTTAAATTATAAATAATCGATAGCGATTATTTTATAAGCTATAATCGACGAAATCGGCGTAAACGTTTACTGTAGAGTACAGATAGAAAAAAACTGTACACCGAAAGTTTCAATCCATTTATTAATAGATAATTTTAAAACACAGAAGACATACCTGGGGTTCCAAAGAAAAATTATATTCACCGACGATATGAAAATCAACACTTATTTTTGTGTCCCAATAAACCTGACATTCGGTGTAAAATCAGTTTTTTTAATAATTTTAAATTTCAATAAAGAATAATAATATTCTATTTTATAATTGGAAGTATTATTTTTTTAATTTAAACTATTATGGGTAAAATTTAATTTATCGTTTAAATACATAATATAATTAATATAATATAACTAGTCAAATATTTACAAAGTCTTTGTACCTATACACATTATGGATCATAAACATATCAAATAATAGCAATTTTATTTATATCCATATAGAATTATATACATCGAAAAATTGAATTATTTCGCATAAATTTTCTTTTTTCTTTGTACACATGCGCCGCATTATTTATAGTAATATAAATTATTGACTTACGTATACTTTTTTTTTATAGCTCTTAGAAACCAATTGGTAATATTTTTTCTTTTCATTATTCTAAAAATTAAATAATTAACATGGACAAGTCAATTTCAAAGTTTGTAATTTAATATATTTTGGTATCTTTGAATCATTTTCTATACCGTAACTTGTAAGTATAATCGTACAATTAACCTAACTGATCTATGAATTATGATCCCAAAGCCAAAGGCGTGTAACACAGGCAATGAGGAATCTGAGGTTTTATTATAATACTCAGGTAACTTTATCAAATGGCACTGGATTCATAATTTATTGTTGGTTTAACTTCAGTTGCTTGTGATGCGAAATACAAAATTAATTTACTATATGAAATCAAAATTAAAATTTCAATATATTTGAAAAAAATTGTAAATAGTTGTTCGAACAATTTACAATTCAACTTTCAATAGCAATTCAAGTTGTACTCATAAGGGCATATGTGACAAGTGTTCTATGTTTTAATGAAAAAATTCAAAAAATGGAACAGCGAAACAAAATGGTATACGTAACAGTATACACTATACAGCATTATCTTAAATGTTTGACACGGTGAATTTGTTCCGTGCCGTCGTTTAACATTCAATTCCTCTGCGCCTTCTCGTATTCGTTGTTCATGTGCTTACAACTGTCAATGATAACAATATAGGTGTGGTATATTAAAAATGTGTCAAAATAGATAAACTTGTAATACTTTTTATAATACATAGTATGAAATGACGGTTCCAGAACACATTTGTCATTTTTTAACGATATTCTAAAATCGCACTTAAGATTAGCTTATTTGTATTACTACTCCGTTCGTTCTTAACATTTTTTGACAATATATATAGAAATATATGTTAATTTATTTAATTGTTTTATGAGCCAATATTGGTAAACTAGTATATATATTATAAATGACGTATATGCGCGTTAAATTCCCTATAAAGCTAATTCTCACGTAATATATTGTACCGTAGTTTTCAGTATTATTACGAATAATTTATGTGTTATTAAGAAACGTATTAACATATAAACCGCGGTGACATATTTTACTTCTAACCACGTTATATTACTAAACCAAATTTCTGCAGAAAGTTAAATCTACGTTTTGGTTTTTTTATTCTTCAACTCTATTTTAAACAGTCAACACTATTTGAATCTCAAGACTACAATGAGAAAGAAAAAAAAGATTCGATTGAATACAAATGTGTAACATTAAAGATAAAATAGTAACTACCTATACCTACATTGACAATTTAAACAAGGAAAAAAATACAAAGCAAAACAAAAAAAAAATTACAATCTGTTAATGAAAACGAAGACGATATCAATTGTTATTACTTCTACTTATCTGCGGAGTGAAAGGGCAATGGAATAAATTGTACTCACATTAACGACTGTTCAATCCATAGTAATCATCTGAGACATTGTTTGTATTGTTTCTGTAGTCGGTATATAAATATTATCTCATATCATACTAAATTAAGTGAATTAATTTCATAATTTTAAAACAATATTATAGATCATAACTACGTATAAGTATAATATTGCACGAAGTACATTTAACTGGTGGCATAATTCAATTTATTTATTTTTATGTTGATTATCGCGCAAACGACATATTATATTTATACTAGGGATCCAATAACATTGATGATACAGTGGAATTATGTGAAATCATAATACTCTTTAAAATGTAAGAAAAGTTGACAGTTTGAATTCAAAGAGTACGGTATTTTATCCCGCGGCTAAGTTTAGTGTAAAGTGTTAGTGTTTAGTGTTCACCTATCTTGGTCAACCATTGTTCTAAGATTGGAAGAAATCAAACAAATAAGTCTACTCTTAAATGTCCTTTCGGGCTTAAATGATTTCAGAATAATGGTCTCGCTTAGGCATAATAAAATGAAACTGTCATATTTATCGATTCCCGTACGCGACTACAGATTACATTTGACTCGCGCACAATCTAATGCCGATAGTGTAAAGTGAGTATATGTTTTTCTGGACCTTATAGTGTTAAAACTTAAAAATAAGAATACCGCCGAGTAAACCATGTCTACCAATGCATAACAACCGATATAATTACTTTTAAAACGTGTTTAAAATAGAGCAACACGATTCCGATCTTTTAATCAATTGTAAAATGTGTAACTTACATATTATAAAGTAACTATTATTCTCGTATTATACCGTAAAGCCTATAGGACACAGGCATATAAATTATAATGTGATTAAATAATAATAATATACAACCCATGAAAAGAATGTTGATGTTGATGTTGATGTCTACTCGTATATTATTATTTTATGTAAAACGATGAGCAACCAACATAATATATATCTATAATCTCACTGTAGTCATAAGCAAAGCATGGGAGCGGGTTTAAGCCCCCCAAGCTTATCTGCAGTCCCAAAATGTCAAGGCTTATTCAATTATTAATGATGAGCTAATAATTATTATTGTATTATCAATTTTAACTAGAAAATTAAAGAAAATGTGGTGACGGTGTTTTTTGCGTCTAAGTAAATAATATTGTATAATATTATACATGTTAAAAGATCAAGATTTGAAATATCATAACACATAGTTGTCACCCAATAACAATGGTTTGGTCCGTCAATATGTTATAAATTATAATATTTTAATATTTATGTAGCTTTTAAAATATTTGATTGCATTTATTTTTATTGATATTTTTCAGCTTCAATAACAAAGGTCATTAGCTATATATTTTTATACATTTCTTAATAACGTGTTATTTACATTTACGCTTACATTTACAAATTTTTTTTTTACAATTTTCTTACATTCTAAATAAATTTGTACAATTCAGACTCTTTTAAAAATTTAACTATTTAAAATTTATTAATTTTATTTATTTGGTCCTATTGTTGTTGGTCGGGTAAATTGTTTTCTTTTGTTTTTTCCTCATATTAACGGGATTCGGTAAGTATGTACTTTATTGTTATTTGTATTCCACATGTTGTACATATTTGGGGTTCTTCCTTGGCCATCAGGTAACCATGGGTCAGTTTAGTGTGGCCGATTCTTAGTCTATTGATAACAATTTCATTTTTTATGTTTTTGAGCTTAATGGACCATTTGTATATTGTTATTTTTATTTCACTTAACTTTTGATTTTGTGATTTCCAAATGTTGTCCCATTCTAGAAGACAAATATTGTTTATTTGGTTTTTATATCGGCGTATATTTGAATTTTGATTTTTTCGGCATTTGTTTTGTTATTTCTTTTGACGCTTTGTCTGCTTTTTCTTGCATGTTACTGTGTCTAGGTGTCCAAATTAGGAAGATTGTTTTATTTTGCTGATTGCATTCAGGCAAACACAGTCATATACCCAAATAAAATTATTCAATTAAATATATTTAATTATAACATTGTTTCGTTAAATTAATTTCAATATACATTATATGTTTTTAAACTTCATCACTCTTATCTCTCCGAGACTAACAAAGATATTAACAATACGACAGTATTCGCAGACACAGTACAAAGTATACCTATAGGTACTCAACATTGTTGTAAAAACTTATACACAAAGAATCGTTCAAATATTCCGATCGAAGCGACGGAGCAAACAGAGACGCAAGTATTTCTAAAGTTTCACATTACCATTCTGTCGGTTAGCAGGAAAGCGGACAGAGAAACCGTACGTTTTCGTCCATTCATAATTTATGAGAAAATTGCGTGTAAAGAAATTCTGGCTTTTGGCAATACTTTTCCATATTAATACATACTATGTTCACGCGTTACACGCTTGATACGTATACAACGAATTACCTATATCAAGTAGGTAGACTTATGCTCTCACTCGAACTTCTAGAACTCCGCGAATGGATAGTCTAGTGGTCTTTTTAATCGTCATGTATTCAAATTGATGATTTCCATGTACGTAGTGTATGTCCAAAGTTAAACCTATTAACGAACCCTGCAAGCGACCGTGGTTAATGCACGCACGTGTATGGGTTCAACGACACATTATCGTAATAAAAATGTAATATTTTTTCATGGGTTTAAACGTGACCGAAACAGAATATTATACATACACGTCCGTCGATTATAATTATTATTTTAATGATTCAATGAGACCGTTTAGTGAACGCGCTATTTATACTAATTGCCGTCATTAAAATATCAATGGTGTACCTGACTGCTGATTATAGCAATAAAAGAGCGTACAAACAAAACGATAAATTTCTACGACATTTTGTTTTCGTGTAAGCGTACAGGTACAATTTAATATTATCTCTTATTGTTCGTCGTGCATAATATTTGAGTGCAGAGTGCAATAGGTTTTGTTTCTTCCGTCTACGTAGCTCACACTATTGTAATCGTGTACGCATCGCAGTCATACGTTAACAATAATACGCGTGTAGGGATTTTCGTACGAGAAGTCACGGAAATTATTCTCACCACTGTTGGCATCGATCGAACAGCTACACGCGATAATCCGTATAATATGTATTTACACATGCTTATTGCAAGCGCGACGTACAGTTTCAGTAGGTACTTAAACCCCCGCCCTACTATCCGTGATTAATTTTTCGTTTGCTATAGCGCGAAATAGCAATACGTAGTAAACGCGCTATCATTCCGATGATTATAATAATATTGTTGATGATGTTTTAACTCTTGTTGTGTCGTACACGGAATCCCGCGTGCGGCCATACACAACACCAACAATACGTCAGTCACCGCGCGGGCCCGGCCTATGATGACTTGTCAAGTTTTTGTTGAAAATACTATAGTCGAGCGTGATGTTTCTCGTGGAAAAAAAAATCGGGAACATTGCAAACACACTGACCGAAAAACTGTCTACACTTACGATTTACAAATGATAATCGTGTTGATAAAGGTTTTAAATACCATCGAACAGTGATTCTTAAACTGATGTCCATCATGATTAGGGTTGCCACATTTGGCTAGGGTCTTGTCGGGACGTTGTAGAAATTTTAGGATAGAACGTCTAAAAATACTCAATTTTGAAAGAAAAATTAGAGTTCATTGATTTAGAAAAAATTATTTGTATATTTATTAAGGTTACATACTAAATTTTTTTTACTCTATCGCATAAGTACTTGGATGGCCATACTTTTCAGAAGACTTTGGTTTTTTAAACACATTTTTTCTAACATATTTGTAGAACTCTGCGCAAGTCATATTATAATTAACTTGACACTGTAAAATCGACTCCATAGTCTCTGGATGCCCGTGTCCTACGTAATTTGAAAATACCATGAATCCGATAATCGCTGTACAGGCCGACCGATACGATTCTGAGGACGAACGAGTGTCCGACGTAAACACGCAATACCTAAAGATAATAAATTATATTATCGATATGACCGATTTAATTGGATTTTAATCGCATACGTTTGGTCGTTCAAGAACATGTACAAGTTGAAAAACAACTTTTTTTTTGTTTCCGATCATGTCATGCATATTTGTATGCAATAAAGCGAAATTTGCAATGCACAGTTTTAATCGGGACATTTTGTTCTTTTGTCGGGACAGAGAGCTCAATATCGGTGACAGTCCCGATATATCGGGACGGATGGCAACCCTAATCATGATGGGCGTCCGCGACGACACTGGTCACTGGTGTGAACAGTGGCGGATTTAGGAGTTCAAATGAGCTCGGAAAATCCCAAAGAGGGGCCTCAGAAAAAATCAGTTACATACTTAGCTCTGTTTTACAAAGCCACTCGCTACACTTATGACTTTTCCCTCTCTCTTTCTTTAAAGAACATTTCTTGTCTATCAATGAAATAAAACCAACTATTATATTGCCACTAATTACCTTCTTATTATATTTTAGTACATATTTATCTATTTTATTTGTACCTAACATATTTGATATACATAATATTGTGGGAAAGTCACTAGTTACTTTACTAGATACGTATACATATTTTGTTATTCTATGGTGATGGATCAGAAGGATTTTCTTATAGGTGTTTGTGAATTGTAAAACGGTTTTTTTAGTAGATTTATTGATAGAAAGAAATAATAACTAAATATAACATTTATATAAGAAATTTAAGATCATAACTATTGTGAACCTCTGCGAACTTTAGCCTTGGAAAACTTGTTGGTAAGTTCGTTCATATCAAGGAGTTGTGCTTCTTCATACTCCATTCAAAGTAATGCCGGGTTCACACCATTGCAATTTCTTGCGTGCTTTTTCCCGCATGCTTATTTTTACTCGTGCAAGAACAAAATTGAACAAATGTGAACTTTGATAATACGCATGCATGTTCTTGCATGCTCAAACTTGCACGCAGTCCGACATGTTGGACAGAAATTGAATGCAATTAGATACTTGTATGCCAGTTTAATCCCGAACACGAATAGTGAGCCACGTGGTCAATGTGATTTTATTAATTAATTTTTTGAAACACTGAAATGGCCTCCAAACCCAAGTATGGTCTGAACGAAGAAAACGTATTAAAATTAATTACTTTATATCGTCATCATGAAGTACTATGGAATGTAAAACTGGAGCAATATAAAAATAAAGATGCACGAAACCAGGCATATAAAATTATTTCTGAAGAATTGAATGAGCCTAATTTTGGACCATCTGATGTTCCAACAAAAATAAAAAATGTACGCACGGCCTACCACCAAGAAAAAAGAAAAGTAGAGGATTCAAAAAAGTCTGGATCAGGTGCCAACGATGTGTATAAACCAAAAGTATTTTGTTTTGAAGCACTTGATACATTTTTGCATCCGGTTGTCGAATCAAGGAAAACTCATTCTAATTTGGTAAGTTTTTAATTACACTTTACTGCCAAAATGTAAATAGGTACCTATAAACACTAGTAAATTTATGAATAATATAATGTGTTAAAAAGAAAGAAATTATAATTATTAAGTATTCATTATATATAGTTTTATTACAGGAATATTTTCAATTAATTTAAAATTGTTGTCGTTTAATTTATTTATTCAATAAATATTAAATACTATTATTAAATTATAATTTTAATAAATGTAATATATAATAATAATAATTAATATATAGATAAATGTAATATTTAAAAAATCATTTTATCCTGCCACGGAACAGCACCTTCATTATTAAAATATTGTGTGTATTTTTCTCGTAATCTTGTAGCTGATGTCGACGGATATCTCGGTGGGTGTGAAGTCATATTTATAAGTCCTGTTGGTTGTACTTCATTACGCCATGATCCAGGAGACCAATTACCATTATCTAAATCGTCATAATCAAGTGTACCCAATGGTGTACCCAAATTAGGCGATTTTACCCTTAGCCAATTATGTAAAACACAAGTAGCATTTACAATACTGTCTACTTTTTCTGGGATAAGTGATATTGGTTTTTCATAAACTCTAAATCGACTTGTCAAAATTCCAAAAGCATTTTCTACTATACGCCTAGCTCTTGACAATCTATAGTTAAAAATCTTTTGTTCTTTTGTTAGATTTCTTCGAGCATATGGCTTCATTAAGTATGGTTTCATAGGAAACGCTTCATCGGCAACAAAAACTGCTTCTTTTGGAAGGTCAAGTTTATTATTTTCAATTGCATATTTTAAGGAACAATCTGCAAATATACCACCATCTGACTGTCTTCCTTTTGCTCCAACATCTACATACCGAAAGCAATAATCATGATCTGCACTTGCCATTAAGACTATACTACAAGAATTTTTGTAGTTAAAGTACTCAGTCCCTGTTCCCGGTGGTTTTTTTACAACTACATGTTTCCCATCAAGAGCACCAACGCAGTTAGGAAAATTCCAACGCAATTTGAAACCATTTTGGATTTTTTTCCACTCTTCTTCTTCTCTAGGGACCTGGAAATGTATAAAAATAAATAAAAAAATACTTAATACGCTCTTAAAAAGTATAAAAAAGATTACCCCTTTCACAATTTCACATATTTAACTGTTTGTTTACATTATTTTTCAATGACAAATAATTAATACTCAATGTGAGTAATGAAAATATTGTAAAATGTTATAGATATTGTATACTTACGAAATTGTTATTTTGAATTTTCTCGGGTTTATTATTTTTTGACGTCTTTATTTGATGTCCTTTTGAAATCAAATAATACATTTTATTTGCCACGAACCGACGAACCCGTGGAATATGGTAGTAATAGTCGAACTCGTAACGATTATTTTAGTTTCCGCGATAAGAAAATCGAAAATAGTTCAGAAAGAGTTTAATGCAGCGAAACCGATAACCATTGTGTTCATACCCAATACACAGAAATTATACACAACTATATATTACATTTCTATCTTTTTTCTACTTTGTTTATAAATAAAAATAAAAATTTCGTCTTTTGAAGTATTCGGAGTATTCCTGTACATTTAAATTATTTCGTTATAAATACAAATGGTAAATGTAAATGATATTAGTCTGTTCATTTGTTGTACACTTTTTTTTGTGTTAAAATTCAAAAAATTTACCTATAATTTTTTGTGGGCCCCAGTACACAATTTAGGTAGGGGCCCCGTCGGCATTTTTTTAACCTAACCGCTGCTGTAATAATATTACAGATCAACGGTTTTACTCTTCTGCTCGTGTACAAGTTCCTATTATACCGATGAAAAGTATGAAAAAGTATATACATTGGTCTCTTTTCATATGACATCCCAGGAATTGAAAATCTACATGCATCGCAAAGTATTCGATGCACGTTGCAAACTAAAGGTACGGTTTCCTATGTGCGACTGGTCGCATACAACTGAACGCAACGGCTAGTCGCAACTACTGATCTATATTTAAACTGCGAACGTGGTTTCCAATGTGCGATCGACGTGTGCATGTCAACAATAGTCGTTGCGTTCTACGATCGTAGTGCTCTTGAAGCAGTGTATTGCGTGCGTCGCACTGCGATTTTAGTATATACTATACTATTTTATATTATTATTAATATTATTATATTATTTTATTATTTATTTTATATTTATTGGAATTCAAAAATGTCGAAAACCACAAAAACATTATTTACTACAACTGACAATGAGCTGTTAGTTGAAGAAGTAAATTATTTTTCTCTTTCTTAAAATAAATGACTTATTGGCTTCCTATTTGTGTTTGTAGAATACAATATTTCTTCTTATTCCTCCTCTTCTAATAATGTGCGATTATTTTATTATTATTTATAATAACTTGTTATTAATTTTGTCACTAATTTTTAGTGATTTTGTCACTAATTTTTAGTGATTTTTAACGACAAATTAAAAAAAAATAATACGTGTGTGCACATTGAAATATCCGAGCTAAACTAAAATAAACTGAAAATAAATGCCAGCCGCAGCATTCAGTCGTATTATAGGAAACCAATACACACGCAACGATCAGTCGTCGCGTAAAATCGTTGCGGCCAGTCGCAGATTGGAAACCGTACGTGTATAAGAGATTATAACGCTTAGTTAACGCTTATAAAGTTATAACGCTTAGTGCTGTTGCAGATACGTTTCGGCGTACGACGGTTTAAAATGTTCGGTCACGTGCTACGGCGGAATCAGATATCATTGATTATCCTCGTGCTTTGATGTTTCATTTTTAAGTAGTAAAATGTAAATAAAGCGAAAAAGCTAAAGAAGCGCGAACCGACGGAAGAAATAATATTTGCGTGAACGGATATACAATGTATAATATACATACATGCATTTATAAATAAATCTGATGTTTTTCCGAACGCAAAATAATAGTCAATGTCAACTTTAATCTTATCTTACGTCACACAGGTCTCAGCGGATCGTCGGCACCAATTATTTTATTCCAACAATTTTATTTTAGTAAACGTATATGTTTTCGTACAATCTAAAATGTGTGTTTCGAAAATCAACTGACAAGCCGCATATCCCACGCGTAATTTAGCCACTTCTACGGTATAATCTGAACACACAATCAGCACCGTTTGAATCGCCCATGCATATATTTTTCCAGAAGAGCGGATCATTTCACTCGAGTCATTTTTTTCGCGAAAGGGCCATAGAAATTACAATACGCGCCGGCAGGCAGAAGGACGTGTTGTTCACGCCGCGACGTTCGGCGACTAGTGTTTCCGAAATCCACGTGCACGTTACTACGGCGTATGACAAGCTGTTGCGAAAATATAATCTCAATTTGTTTACCACGGCTGGCTACACATATTGTACAGATTATTATAATAATATTCACGCGCCGCGTTGACTCTCGGACCAAACGGTCGTCCGGGGTAACAAATATTTTTTACGCCGCCTCTTAGTTGGAACATCGAGGACCGTCGTTCACTTTTTTTTCAACTCTCATGCACTAACATACAGTCTCTGTAATTTAGAATTTTTTTTTTTCGAATCCACATAAATTGAATTTGTGTTTTCGACATCATCGCGTACGCGACCGAAATCGCTGCAGTAATCGCGTACATAATACGCATTGTACACACGCAGTACCGCGGGCACAGTTATTGTTTTCGCCGCGGAGGAGGATCGCGAGCTCGGAACGCAAACATACTATTGTAGAGGTAAAGTTTCCAACAGTACAATAAGGTTTTGCGAGGTCCGCGATATTTTCCGGCCCGATAATAATATTTTTTTTACACATAGGTGTTATATATTATCGAATATTGTTCGTGGCGCAGACGATGGACACCACGCACAAGGTGGATGATCGTCGACCGGTCGTCGAACAGCGATGGTCGACCCGGGACCGGCGCAACAGACTGTCGGCACTGCGAGGGATGATGACGTCGTCGCAGTGGAAGGCCGACAGGAACGTCCGGTTGCTGTCCGTGTTCCTGGAGCCGGGCCTGTACGAAAAAGGCGTAGAGTTCATCGGGAAAATGAACTACTACTACACGAGAGGCGACCCGTTGCGGTTCAAGATATACTTTGACGTATTCGGCAAGCTCGTCTTGGAGAACGACGTGGCGAAGTTTCGAGCCAAGAAGACGATCGAAAAGTTGTACGGGGACATGCTGTCCCAGATGAGCGTATGAGAGGAGACCTCTGCGGCCGCAAGTCCTTCGCATTTTTTTTTCTTTCGCTTTGTACATTTTTTTCCGCGCCTTTTGCCCGGCAGTTTTGTGTTTTTTGTACATAATATACATATACAGTTATTCGCATAACATACGTGTACGTGTTTTCTTTCATTTCAGCCATATATTTAACATATATAATTGTCGTACAAAAATAAAAATACCATGAGGTGACGCGTCATCGATGGTTCGCGAGACTGTACGCCGGGAATTCTAAAAACAAAAAATAAACGACGGTTTTTTTTTCTATCAAAAAATATTTTAATAATATAATTACTATAATTGAAATATTATAATAATTTACATATGTCTTGGCTGCAGGGATGTACGCTTGTAAAATTTCAATAATTGGTTTTCTACTTAAAACTAATATGCTACGTTTCGTTTATATAATTCATCCGTATATATTATACTAATAGCTAAATATTTACAAAATGATAAGATACCTTAAAGACTATACATATTACATGGTATATGATAATCGACCGATTACTATAATACTAACACAATGATAATTGTTGGCTGTTGCACGTCGGCCAAACGAGACTATAATAATATAACAGTAATAATATTATATGTTGAATGGTACGCGCACAACTTGAGCATGCATTATAACACCGTGGTCGTTTTCGAAAAAAAAAAGAAAAGAAAATACGTACGTAATGTAATTACCGTAAACGGCCGCGGCGTTATGCGATATTCGAAAGAGTTACGTAAAAGTTTTAAAACACACTATAACAATTATTATAAAATAAACTATGGTTTAAACGTAGCGCATTAAAATATATTATGTTAGTCGCAGAGTTATAATAATAATAATAATAATAATGATTTATAATGACCGTAGGAAGACCGCTTGTATGAAACGGCGGAATCGACGGGACTACATTACGGATTAAATATATATATTATATCAATAAACTTTTAATAGACATTAATAATAAACAGGCGATTAAGTTTTGATTTAAATACGTGTCATAAAAAAAATATATATAAAATTGTATCCTGTTAAACAATGATATAACGATTATGTGCTTTGAATTGACATTGTGTAATGAAACATAATAAAACGAAAAGATTGTGTTTATTTATATATTATGTACATGGAAACAAAACAAATATATATAATATATTTTATTTGTGTTTGAGCAATCTAACTGAATTTAGTTAACGATTCTAGACACTAAGACTATTGGCCGATTTTAATATAAATATATATGTATTTACCTATAAATGTATTGGTATAAATCACAAATCACTTTATGTTAAAAATATATATATAACGCATTATTATTATTATTATAATATAAATATTATATTAAATTAATATAGCACAATGTTTTTGTAGAGTTATTCTGAAAGAAGAGAGAATAATTGGTATCATGCGGGGCAGTTTGTGGTAAAGGTTTTAAAATAATACACATAATAAATATATATTATTATTTTTTTTAACAAAACAAGATAAATCTTACATTTCAACATGTCTTTATGTATGATTTAAATCATTTATTTAAAACCTAAGAACCCTAGAATATTTCGATTTCAATTTATTGTCACGCTCGTCGTGAGATTCTACTAAAACCGTTTTTCTCTGACCGAACACGGAAATTTGAGCGTATATTTGATTTCTATTTTGTGGTCAAACGAAAATATTTTTTGGTCAGAATAATATGTTTACATACCTACTAAAAATAATAGTTTATTTTAATGACAGTTACTAATATATGGCTTACGGCCAAGCACCATAAAATATAATATCAGGTTTGGTCGTAGAAAAATGTTTTAAAAAATATAAACAGCATTTTAATATATTTTCTTTTTTTATATCCGAGATTTAAAAAAACAGTTATGTACCTATTTGAAGATGCTCTCTTTATAGTTAACCATGGAATGCAAGTTGTACAATGCAACAAATCAGTTGTGAAAAAAAAAGGAAAAAAAAAACAATAAAGTATATTATACCTAAGTAAAATTATATTATTAACGTGTAGATTTTAGCGAAATGAGTCATTTTATCCGAAAACAAAAAAACAAAATAAATTAAGTGTCTTAAAACAATCCAATACGTTTAATTTTCAATGCATTTGATTACCTATTTTGTTCAAATTTTGGGGCTAAAAAAATGTAAAATGTTTTTAAGGCCCCACCCGTTTGTCAAACATATACACACACTGCTACATTTATTATAATATTGCCTTATCAAACAATTGCTGCGTTCTTGTTGTACAACGTTTCCATTTGTTGAGAGCGGTTGGTGTTGCGGTTTTTCGGCTTCTTCTTTCCGTTCAGTTCGTTTTGGATTTCCTGCAGCGACTTGTTCTTCGTCTCCGGCACCAAGAACCACACGAACACCGTGCCCAGTATGCAGAAGCCGGCGAATATCCAGAACGTCACGCCGTGGTTGAACCAGTCCAAGAGGTTCTGGTACATCTTGACCACGACGAACTCCAACAGGGATGCGATCACGCACACCACGCCCAACGCCAGTCCCTTGACGTCCGGACTGAACAGTTCACCCATCATCACACCGGGTATGGGCCCGAAGCCCAGCGAGAACGTACTGATGTACACGCCCAGACTGATGAGCGGTATTAGACTGAAGGCGGACACGTCGACGTTGTGTTCCTTCAGCCAGAAGAAGTAGCCCAAACAGCCCAGACAGACGGCCATCACGGAGTCGGAGATCAGGAGTAACACACGCCGTCCGGCCTTGTCCACCAGTAACGCAGACGCGAAGGTAAATTTCACCTGCGGGCAGAAGGGAAGAAACAATAAATTATGGTTTAACGTCGTAATATTTGAATCGTACGAAGCCCGGAATGCGATTCGTTACAGTCTTGTGGTCGTACCGTATATAGACGGATTTTTACTCGAGGGTAAGGCCACTTCAGATTCGAGCCATAGATGTGACCAAGTATTTTTACAGCATCTAACGCATAATATACTGCAGAGAAATGGCAATTTTTTATAAATCTGAAGCAAGTACCGTCAATTTTTTTTTACTAATTCTGTTCGGCCTTTCGATTGCCTATTAAATCATTATAGAAATTCGAAAATAGATAAAAAATAAATACTCGATACTTTTTTCACACTTAATATCGGGAAACAATAACAATTATATGATTAAGAAATACGAAATTTTACGTATTACTACATATTTAGAAATTTTTCTTCTTCTAAAATAATGCTTCAGATATCTTCTACTCTTAATAATTCTTGATAATTACCATACGTTTAAGAAATGTCTAGGTAAAAATTAGAAAAAAAAAACTATACTGATGTCTATCTTAAAACGTTCGATACTGTAGACGTATTATATTATAGCAGAATACTAAAAGATAATATTAATCGGAAGAAAGTAAACGTCGAAAACTGATAAATGGAAATCGAATACCGTCTACGAACACAATCGCTTATCTCATGAAACAGATTAGTTGTCAAAAACCAACGTGTTTTTTGTAATTAGTTTTCATGTTTTGCAGTTGTGATAATGTACAGCTCAGAAAATATAACAATTCGAAAAGAGTGCGCCGAAATGAAAGAGAAAATTGTTCATATAAAAATCACATAGATTTTACTTCAACTATTGAATTTAGTTATTTCAATTGGAGTGGTGAAGTTTACAACGACAATTTTAACGTTCACTACAATTATCTCAAAAAAAGAAGATTCTACGACACACGTATTTTTCGATTCCAATAGCATACGTGTATAACAGAGTGGGGAAATTCCTATGGGTGTACCCGGGACGTGAACTTTTCGGTCACACGCGTACGTTGTGATTTCTACAACAGCCAAGGGTAGTTATTGTCATTCAACTCACTTGAAGAATCCCAATGATGATGGAGCTGACTTGAGGGGAAATGCTGCTGGTACTGCTTTTGAATATGGACTCTGCGTAAAATATGAGCACGTTAATTCCCGAGAAAGACAGGAAACTCAGCAGTCCCATGACGGCGATTGACGCGCGGACCGTGGCCCTGGACGATATTAGGTCCTTGAAGTTGCTGCTGCGCTTCTGTTCCTCCTCGAGTTGTTGCTGCAATTCCTCCAGCTCGCCGGCGATGTCGTACTCGTGTCCACGCAACAGCACCAGAGACCGTTCCGCCTCTCTCTTCTTACCAGTCCTCAGCAGGTACGTGGGCGTCTCGGGCGCGATCAGTATCACCAAGACGAACATGATCACCGGTATGATACCGCACAGTATGGCCAGACCTTCGTAGGATACAAACGGCCCGATGGCGTACACGTACAGTATTCCCAGGGTCACCTTCACCTGGATGTAAGAGCCGAGTTCACCTGGAAAAAATGTTATACGAGCGTGTTAATATGTGTACCGGCTTGCGCAAGTATCGTGGAGTCGTATAATTATACGCACGTCGTAACAGTAATAAAACAACGAAAATGTTTTTATTTGATTAAAACGAGAACATAATTTTGACCTTATCAATGTCATTACGAGTGCATCAATTATATTAATATTATACGATAAGTTAATTTGCGTAAAACTTTATTTTTTTTTATTTGAAAATAAACAATCTATGCTATGAAGCACAATAAGTAAATGTGATGATATTTACAGGTGAGATGATTAATATGAGGAGGGAGGCCATCCATTGATAGAACCCAACGTGAATTATTTTATTGGAGGTTTATTTGAGTAAGTCTACACCATTTTCGTTTCAACCGACGTGTAGGGTTTCCACTTTTCCAGGAAGAGTTTTGCATGACAGTGATGAGATTTTTGGATTTGGATGTGTAGATAATTTGGAGTGGAATCTAGAGTAGTGTTTCGAAGCTAGCTGGCTGACTGTTTAAATATTTAGATCGTTATGCAGTGTATCGTTGGATATGTACCAGGGTGCAGAGGTGACGAGTCGAAGTGCTATTGTTTGAAAAGCCTGTATGGTGCGGACTTGCGAAGGTTTTGCGCAACCCCAAATTTGAATGGCATAAGTTAATGGTATAAGCGTAAAACTTACGTGTACAACACGTTCGGATACATATAGTAATGTATTATGCACGTTTTACTTTAAAAGCAATTTTTTTTCAGTTTTTCTCGTAATTTTTGTTATTTGTAAAATATTCAGGTACCTAGTATATTATACCTAAAATCGCATTTGAAAAGTAGTTTTCAACTAGTGTCGACGAACTACTCGAATGAAAAAAATAATAATAATAATAATATTAACCGACAGATAACTCGTACATTAAAAATTAAACTTTCTAAAGATTACGGTTCGGTAACATATAGTGAGATTAGGGACACTATGTAGAAAAATGTAGAAAAATAAACACGAACAAATCTCAATTACCTACAAAATAGCTCATAATTCATGTTATAAAATAATAATAATTATTATACGGTAAGCATAATTTGACAACGAGTGTACAATTTATACACATGCGAGACATACGTGAGATAAATCGGAATTCATGAGAAAATTATCCGAATACCATTCGAAAACAGTTTTAAAAGAAAAAAAGTGTATACAACACACGGTTACCCACACGTCTTACACATTTATAATTTTTGCATAGTAATGATTAAACGAAATACCAGTGACTAAAAAGTGTCCATAAGGATAAATTGCAGTATTCGATCGCAATTTTTTTTCACGTCGAACAGCGAACAAAATGATAATGAAAATAATATAATAGCAACACTGCCGAATTTTTTTATTTTTTTCTAACGTGATCATACACGATACGAAATACTTCAGTATAATAAAAGACATTACATAAGTGCAGTTGTTGTTATAACGCGTGTACAGCGATGATCGTAGTATTATTTTTATAATTGTATAGTTAACACGTCCGAGTTTAGTTTGAACCGCGTGTCTTGTTATTATATTATATTTACGTAATATGTACAACGTACCTCTAATGGAACTTTCAGCTATCTCTCCGATGTACATAGGAACGGTGGCAGTGACTCCGCCGATGACCG
Organism: Periphyllus acericola; assembly: GCA_949715065.1. Lineage (NCBI taxonomy): Eukaryota > Metazoa > Arthropoda > Insecta > Hemiptera > Aphididae > Periphyllus > Periphyllus acericola. The sequence continues at coordinate 4,774,426 of OX454271.1, forward strand.
CGCCGGCTATCAGACGGGCGACGTACAGCTCCCAGACGGTCGTGGCGAAGTAGATCATCGCCCAGCTGATGATGAACGGTACGGCTAGCGCGGCGATGGTCGGCTTCCGGCCGAATATGTCCGCGCCCTTGCCGGCCGGTATGGACCCGATGATGGCGCCGATCGCGATCAACGAACCTACCCACGATCCCTCGTCCGCCGTGATAGGGATTCTGGAGTTCTCGGCCTCCAACATGGGCAACACCGGTGACGTCCACGCCAGCACGGTACCCACCGCGAACGGTCCGATCGTTGCTATATAAAGGAAAAACAAAGAACAATCATGTAGACAGCGGTAAAAAAAAAGTACAGGACACTATAGGTTCAATAATAATACGAAATAATAAATGGAGTGTTGATCAGAAAAATTAATTAGTAGTGGATCGGGGACCATTGTCGCGCCGGTCATCCAACATATTGTGATCGACAATGCGATTCGCGGGCAAAACAAAGTCGCCTCTACTGTACTATAGGTATATTTAACAATAACATCGACCAAACGCTGAGGATGATCCGCGAAACTATAAAACAGCCGCGATCGGTTGCGCTAGAATTTCTCGGTAAATACGCAGGACGGCGAGTCGGAGTATGGTTGTAAAAGGTTATGGTTCGAATAATTGGGCAAATCTTCAGGGACTATTAATAAATGCGAATAAACAACACACTATAAGTATAGCTCTCCGTGCATGTAGGTACGACACGCCGCGTACGGGATTCAACGTTATACATGTCGCCGTCGTATACCTAGGTTGTAACCCCATTGAAACCATCATTATATACGTGCAGCCTACTTGCAATAATCTTAACTGCAGCGCGCACCAAATTCAATAAAACTCGATACCGAACATTTTCTAATCGCAGACAATAATAATTGTTCTATTCCGCTAGAGAACCTATTGCGTTGTGTTCGCGGGGGCACCGCGAGCGTGCAAGTGTTCGGAAATGAAATTACGGCGTGTATAGAGTGACAGAAATGTACACGAGAATATACTGTACGACAAATAGTTTCGTTATTTATTGCAAAACACTTGTTTCTCCGTGACAGCTATCGAAACCAGGCGAATACATCACGGAACTGTCCGTGCAGCACTGCAGTAGTGCAGTTACGCTGCAAATGGAAATGCACAAATCGATTACCCGTACAACTCCGTTCATCGGGTTCCCCGCCCTCGTCGGCTTATAAAAAGTCTTTGAATTCAAATAATATTTCCACGTAGGTGTGTAGGTGATGGTGTAGGAGAGCACTCTACACCACCACTTCATATAGTGTACACTGTTAATACTCTACTGTCACTTGCTCTGTACAAGATACAACACTATCATATCGATATTAAAGTAGTGTCGTATATTATTACGCGTCGTATTTGAAAATTTTTAAATGTTATATTACAGTGATAAAATGAGTAAAACAATTATGAGACGCAAAAATCCGTGTAATATAGTAAAATTGAAAACTGAATCACGTGTTATGTCAGGATAGTATTGCGAGAATAGATTTGTTTCTTTGTACATTACAGACATGTGAAACCAATTACGTCTCGACCGCCGTAAAGATATAATATGGTAAAAAACGAAATGCGTAAGAATTAATGCATATTAACTTGTTTTAATCGTTTCAGAGATAATTACTGTACTGATACAGTTTATTGTTTTCAAATAACGTTTTCTCGTCGAAGTCATTACTGCATTTAGTCGTTTTATTACGTCATTCGTATATTTACCGATCATCGAAGCAATATTATATGTTTTTGAATAATGGATATTTTAGTGTTTTGTTCGTGAACATCGCTGCACACGCATAACTAGCAACGTCGGTTCGCTTTGAAACAAAACAGCCGGAAGTCCGGACCCAACCCATCAAATTCCGTCAATGAATCGAAGTGTGAATACGGAAAATGTATACTACACGATAAAATAATGGACAGAAACAAAAAATGTACACGATCCAAAGTTATTCATTACAATATAGTTGAGAAAAAAGTATAATAGTGCAATAAATGTTGACTCTTCGATTCATAAATACACATTTTAACCGAGTGTTTTGTTTTTTTGTTTTATTATCACCAAAGTTCATCCAAATGATAGAATTGATATTTGCACTTATCGTTAAATTTAAAATTAGTAAAAGTGTGTGATGATAACAAATCACACGTTTGTCCAGTTATTTAAAAATAGCTGTTCGATAAATGAAACCTACTTGGATTGAAATGTGTACGACATTTTTTTTAGTTTATTAAGTAGGTACGTCCTTGTAACATTGTTCGATTATGAAATCCGTTATCTTTTTTTAAAACAGGCGTAGTTTTGTTTGTCTAAGAGTTTTATTGCTTTTGTTTTATTTTATTGTCTACACACCATGTCGACTTAATTGTTACATAAACAGCATAACTTGTAATGCTACAACAACTTTTATACTTAAAAAAAAAATCAATAAATGTATACATATAACATTATGATAAAACTTTCCCCAAAAATCCAAAGATCGATCGATGCGGTATAGAATAAGCTCATACAAGTCATATAATGTCTCATAACTAATATATTATTTGCTATGGCACTCGCACTATCGTTATGGAATCATGAAAATGGGTACCAACCTTTACCTATAAACATGGAATTTTATTTTTAAAGTGAATTGACTTTAGAACACGATTTAATTCTTATAACTGCATTTGCGACTAGCCAAACAATTGGAAGGAAAAAATCCACTACAGTTGTATGTGCGACAAAAATAAAAAACTATAATACAAGAATAAATAAAAAAAACGACATGCGAGGTTGCGTGAATGAAACACAATACTAACCAATGCGGATTGCGTCGGTCAGCCAGGTAATATAAATTCATTGAATAAATAATAATATAGCGAGTATATAAACCATAAGCAATGTTAAAAATATTTTTTTAACTTTCGATCTCAATACATACAAAATTGTAATTTATTCAAACTGCAGGTTAAAATATTATAATTTTTAATAACGGGAATCGAAACGAATGTAAAATATTTTCTGATGAAAACGCGCGTAAAACGAATTTCGAATTATCAATTCCTGTGTCGCCTATTTTTAAAATACGAGGATAAATATTATACCACGCGAATGAATAGCGAATCGCCTTACAATCGAAAAGATGAAAACACGGATGAGAGAGTGTGTGCGGTGGGTAAAGCAGGTGTGGATAGTTTTCGTGGAAAACGGACGTATTATTTTAGCCAAACGAATGCGCACGCAATAATATTAATGAAAAAAAAATCTCTTACCGACGCGGCAGAGTGATGATAATGTTCAGGGCATCGACCGTTTTAAAACTTCAATGAAAATGTAAAAAAAAAGCTTAGGTGAACGCGATCACATATTGCGGCAGCACGGTATACCCAAAGGGTACAGAAATTAGAAACAGTATTGTAATACGTAATGTAACGTTAATAATCACTATGCACACCCGTGTAAGCTGGAAACGTCCTCGTGGTCAGGGGGCGAATGGATGACGAAATGCGTTTTATTACGGGGTGTGCATACTAATAGCTGTACACCACACGTCACCCGTAGTGGGACCGATCAATTTTTCGGAAGAAAAAAAAAAGAAAGAGTGAAAATAATTTATACGTTAAAAACTGCGGTCGAAATCACGTTGTCTCCGTCGCCTTCAATAGCGTTTAATATTACACAGCGTACCTATTTATGTGAATAAACTAATAAACTAATCGATTCCTCGCACACGCTCTCGTGCAGACGCTTTGAATGCATAATTATTACGCCACGGCGTGTAAGATTAATCACGAACCTCACGTAATACCTGCGCTCGTGCACGGCAAAAGTGTCGCGGACGAGTTACCGCAGAGCTATTTATATGGTTATTGTTATACGTGCCACATGGTAGTTGGCGACGACGCACACGCGGCGGCGCGCGCGTTTATCACGCTGCAGCTCATCATCGGTGGGTACATATTGCACGTGGGCCGGGGAGAAGAATATGTTTGGTGGTTGAAGGCGCTTCTCTCGGCCGTTTTCGACCGCACGCTCGCGGCTACCGCGAATAACTATTACACCCGGCGAAACACGAAATAATCGCGCACACTATAAATTATAATACGGTATTATCGTGATGTGTACATAGGTACGCGGGGAAAATAAGACCTTGACCTCGGCACGCCGAACCCAGGCAGTGGTATACACGGTCGTGGTCTCTTCGACGGAGTTTCACGCGTCATCGTCAAAACGTGATATCATATTATTATAGTACGTCTATACGTCTGTTATTATGTACATACCGTACGGCGTGTACCGAAGCCGTGCTGGTACACTGCAGATGGACGCCGCAGGCTGCACGAGGGAGTATACAAGGTACGTATAAAATACGATGTATATGCGTACAGTACGCATGGGGTCTTTGAAACTTCAAATGACGGCTAATTTCTCTACGAAATATTTTAATTAGAAAAACAGCCAACCAAGCGAAAACGCTATAATTTATTTTTGACGAGACGAATTAACCGACAGTTTTTTTTTCCCAATTAAATAGATGAAATTTCGGCGGCGACTTAAAACTCAAACGAGAACCTCTGTAATGTATTTTTATGCCTGTGAACCGTAATTTACGTACGTATGAATATATAGCTTTTGCATTAACCGCTGTTCGAACAAATCCAAAAAACGAACCGGGAACGCGAGTGAGGAAAAATTTAGAACAAAATGTAATGAACACACTTGCGACGTACACGACGAGCGTGCGGAATCTCGACGACAACCCGATGAGGAATGAGAAAATAATTTGAAAAATCGAAAACGCGCGCGTCGAGTAGAATATTATTTCGGGGGCATTGTCTTCCAACCGAGTTGTCGAACATAATACTACGATATCAAACATGTTAAAGACTAAGTGCAAGTTATTCAAATAATAATGCATTGCAATTTGTAACGAGGCGCGTGCGATAAAATACAAACGTGCGTCACGTATAATAATTTGGGCCATCAGCTTTTTATTCGGCGGCGGCGGCGGAGCGAAAACAAAAACAAACGGAACGAAAATAAATAAATACAAATGACGACGACAGACGAGACGATGCAAAATCGTGCAGCTGTGCGCGCGCGGTGGACCGGGGACTATGGCCGACGTCAGACTTCGGACCCTGTGAGCGTGCCTCCACCTCACCCCACGAGCCGTATACACGGCGCACGCAGCGTTGTCGTCACTTGTTGAGCAATCGGCCGTTACACGCGCTGCATGGGCGCACACCACGTAGACACGGCGCGGCGTTTTCGGTTTTCATAATGTCCGTCGCCTTTTTCTCCCCCGAAATGATTGCAGACCCTTCCGAACGCATCGCTCCGCCGAAGGTCGTGTCGCGTCGATCGAACGGACGGACGGACAAGCGTCGGTTTACAATTTATATATATATATTAATATCGATAAAACTGTTGTGATTGGCTCGTAATGCGACGTTTTAATGGACTATGATCTGCCGAAAACTCGATAGCGGCGACCGAGGATTTCCGCTCACGCCCGAACGAGGTATTACGTGCGGACTACGTATTTTTTTTATCTTTAACGAATCCCACGGCATCGGTCATACGTAAAGAAGAGAATATTAATTCGATTGGGGACATGTTTCCGCGCTGGTATGAGTACGTTGCATGCGTCCACGATGCGTCTCGAGACACGTTTCACCGAAAACGCGCGGGTGTAACACGAAAACTTACGGCTGTACACCGTGCTACACCATATTATACGATCGTATAATATTACACGTTATATGTAAACTCGACGACGACGACCGTTGTGTTAAGCTACGCGCTGTAACTTCACGCACACCTATCGACCTACACGCATAAACGTATACCCACTCGAGCACAAAGTACATACAATACCACTATTAAGTGTGTATACCGTGCTGGGGAAAACGAATGCGGATTTCGAGTTCGGCCGAATCACGTCGCACGGCCGGGCGGGGGGTCTATTTATATATATCTATAGTATTTCCAAAAGATTTCCGTACGTATACATTTAGTAATAGGTATATTATTAATGCAGCGGAAAATCCAAGTTTTTGCAGTACCTACATCATCCGCCCGACAAAATAGGTCCCTTGGAACATTTGGAGAAATAAGTAATGCATAGAAGTTAACTAGGCGCGTACGTACAGCGAGTCATAAGCCGGCGGCGAACGCTGCTTAGTAGGAAATAAAAAAATAAAAAATACAGGCACAGGAGGCTCGGGTGAGACATAACAGAAGTCGGGTGATATACAGAGACTAAGAGGCGGGTAATTTTTTCTTATACAAAACTATCGATTTTGTCGAAAATCACTAGATATCGTATTAATGTTGCCGATATTTTTTATTTTCTCAATTATTTAGTTAACTGTTGAAAAATCCAAAAGACGATCTTTCGAATGCACCTACTATTAAACATTAGTAATCAAAAACAAAAAAAAAACCGAGACTTCTGGCCTAAATATTGTAGACGAACACTAACAATTTTACAAAAACATCATAGACGAACTAATACATTCTTCGCTTCACTCTAAAACGAATACTTTAATGATCTGAATTTACAGTTGAACTGGAATGCAATATAATAATAGGCCGAACGTTAGCCTGAAGCTTCCAAAAAATAGTTAGTAATCGCGGTAATTATACTTGATGAATACAGAATAACTTATAACAACAACAACAACAACAATAAAATTCGAGCCTTCTACTTTTTTATCAATGGTGGCAGTTCTTCGATCCCGAGTAACTGCGATGAAGGTTTATCTGAAATTCAAGGATATCTCGAGGGAGTTCTGAGTTTAATAATACCATAGTGCTAACAATATAACTACGTGACGATACGTTAAAGTAAAGATTTAACATAATGTAAAGAACAGGAAACGCAATGGACTTTTCACCGTGACGCTGAATTAACAGCAGAACACGGATTTGGTGTGACTGCAGCCTCATAATATAATATAATCGCGTTTACGTTTTTTATTTTCTCTTTGGCTGCTGTTCCAGATGTTCGATATCCCGTCCAAACAGACATCATTTATTTCCGACCGAAATAATAATAATATGTTTATTTCTATATGTGTTCCATAAGATAACAATAATAATAACGTCGAGTTTTTAAATTCAAGACAGAACTTTTCACAATACCTACGCATCAACTAATCGAGAAAAATGGTGTTTTCGAATATTATTCTCGTCGAGTAATGTAACATTATAGTAAATTAGAAAAAAAAAACGAATTATACAATTATTGATTCGACTATAATTGTGGCGTAGCATGTGATTTACCTATCCCCGTCTAAGACACGAGAAACGATACAATAATTAATTAATGTTATGATGACAAAGACAGTGTGTGGTGGTTAGCCTCCGCCGTACACGTTTTATTGTTTCTAGACGTTGTTTTGTTTTTTCGTCCCACCGTACGCATTGAAACGCATGTCGATCCGGCCTGGGAATAATAATAATATGCCATCTCTATCGACGAATCGTATTATCGTCATTATTATGATTTATTAATTATTGTGTGCGGTAAGATTTTGTGTTTTTTATCCCCCGTCTCTTTGGATTCAGGCCAGCGGCGGCGTGGTCGTCGTCGCCGTCGTATAAAAAAAAAAAAAAAATACAAAACGACGAAATAAAGGGGAAACCATTCGTCGTCTCACTCCCGAACACGACTACACGCGGGTCCATTGTTCGTCGGGTCGTACGACGTCGTCAGCAGAGACGTGTGGGCGAGCAGACATTACTGGGTAACATGACGCGTGATGCTTGCGATCATACAATATTATTTTAATAAAATACCATATATAGTATATACGAAACGATTTCATTTAACGATCGTAGACGTTGTGTTGAGTGTAATGCTACGGCGGAAAACGTTTAGGCTATAGTGCTTTACGGACCAAACGCGATCGTGAGAACACTGTGGAACAGAACTATTAAGTCACTGTTTCACTCGTGTATCATATAAATGATATGTATATGTACGCATAATATGACAACAGAGTGATTAGAAACGATAATTTTAATTATAGTTACTACACGACACAGTGTCGTGGTGGACAAGGACGAGGAGTGTGGGGAAATTTGTTATTATTATTATTATTATTATTATCGTACGGTCCATTATTTCATTCGTGTTCCGAAGTATTGTAGCATTTGTATACGTTATGAATATGATATTGCGCGTGTACTTTTAGAATGGAAATAAAACGATGCACCAGACGTCCGTCGTCACCATGATAATTCTTGACTACGTATATGTAACATACGATATACCTAATCAGTGTGACCACTTTCAAACAGACAATGTGGACTTATAATCCGGTTCGGAAATTAAAATGCGTAGTCGAGAGTTAATAATAATCGTTTTTTAACGAATGACCTGTACACGACATTTCCATTGACTACGTATACACTATGTGTATTACTCTTCTGCTTCAAACCAAAACGTTGACTACGATAATTGTCATTACGTTTGCGGCTAAATAAATATTTTCGGTCTGAAATAAAATCCTTATAACAACCTTTACTGCAGCAGCTCTACCGAAATGATGTTTACCAAACGATATCTATGTAATAATTAGGTAATAAAAACGAACGAGTGCGATATATTGTGTTTTAGAAAAATGAATACCTTCGATTGCTCAACACCGAAATAACAAACATGTGTTTATTACGTTTCTTACGACCCGTACATAATATATACGGCTCAGTACCTATATATGTATATATAATTAAGTTTAATTGGACGTTATCGCAATCGAGAATGTCGGATTTACGTTATTATAGATAAAAAAATATAACCATAATAATAACGCATTTTTCGTACCAACTATTACACCTTATTTGAAATTACAGTTTTTGATATTGATATTTCATTGAGACGGATTTTTTTTCTTTCTATACTTAACGTATTCCTATGATTACAATGAGTAAGCGAATATCATTTGTTTTTACGTTAAACAAATCGGTTGTTCGCGCACGCGCGCGTGTATGTCTGTACGTTTGTAACCCACGAGTTAAACACGTGCTGAACATAATATACCGAACTGTCAAAATCCAGACGGAACGCTCGGAGAACATAAAGAAAATAACTATTTAAAATTAAAACTTATTCGGGACGTTGTCTAACGACTTTCGTGTTTATTCGTATACGTTTTAATCGTCGTCAATTCTATGGTAATTTTTTTAATTATCCATTTAAATGTTACGTGATGTTAACCGTTATAAAATAGGTACCCGCTGCAGTCAACAATATTTTCGATTACAATAATTACGTTGCTCCGTTCATTCCCCCCTCCCATGTTATTATAATATATTCTCGGGTACGGTTTATAATTTTATTCCGAATATTAAATCACATCTCCCAACCTATTTAAAATAACTGCAGCAGTGCTCGTAAGACGTTTATTACACGCATGTCTCGACCGCGAACATTGCTGATAATAAGATGTACTCAGGGAGCACCCTCCACGAGTAAAAACTCACGGGGTGTGTGTGTGTTTGTGGAAATAAAATCTCGTTAAAACCCTTATATTTTATACATTTAAATATTATTTTTAATAATTAAATCGAAGCCAAGTGGTGGATAGTTGTCCATCCTACCCTTTCGCGTAGACACCCAAAGTTCTAGTACACAATATTGTTGGGTGTGTTACCGTTACGTGTTTTTATAAGATTTACATTTTTACAGCTGATAAGTACCGGTATTATAACGCAATGTTTTATTGCATTTTATACGGCCTTATCTAATTAGAACACGCTACGACTTTGTTTCGACCGCAAAATCATTATAGGCAGTTTAAACAAACTGAAATTATAATCGCTTCGAACACGATTGTAAACGAACACGCTTAGGTACGGGCGCGTCACAACCATATTGCTCATCGTCGCAATGAACTCATCATCCACGGAGGAAGACGTTTTTATTTCACTGCGGCTACTCGGGATTCGCGAATTTTGTGGCACGCGAGGTTAACATTTCACGTATTAAAACCGTGTATTTGTTAGTCTTGTAATTCGATTTGATCAGAGGTCTTTTGTCTTCTTGGTTCTGCCACCCCGTGACGTTTTTCGGTTAATATAATTTGATTTCGTGAAACGAGAGACACGTGGGAATCCTTTGGTTATTATAAGCATATATAATAATAATTGTGGTCACACGCTGCGCAGTCGTATTTTTACTCGTACGTCATCACGGATAGTTGTGAACATTATTGTTTTTACGTACTCGTATTATGCGCCCGATAACCGTATCAGTAAAGTTTATTATATAACATGAACTGTGGTGAAATAAAAACCAATCATACATTATGGGAACGGGGATGAATTTATCGGTGGACATAACCCTTCGCATCTATATATTCTATTACATTGGACGGGCACGAACATGTATCTGTTAAGGGATAAATCTGATAAATAGGATACGTGTCAACAGCCGAGAGGATAGAATACAAACGACGAATTGAACAATGGCTGTTAAGTGTACAAAAACGATTTTGTTTTTTGCCTTCTCGTCACGGTTGTTCCAAGAATAATACGAGTAGTAGTGTGAACACCAAAATATATAATAATAATTATAATACGTAAAGCGTATATACATTATACATCGTGAGTAAACATGGTTAAGTACGTTCGAACACACACGACAACAATTTATCGCGATAAAGAAACAATACGGAAAAATCGTTTTAACGCGAACCAACAATAATATATGGATAAAACGAATGTTGCTCGGTCAATCACGTGTTCACCCCCGCCGTCACCCTAGAAATTGTTCGAAGAGCGTTCACAACGTGTGTGGTTATAATATATTATCATAGAATGTAGATAGACTGCAAAAGTGCAAACGGACTTATCGCGGTTGCCGAGCGCGAAATGAGTTTTTTTACATTGCGATTTCGTTTTCGGCGATGGACTTTCGACCACCAAACAGCGACGTGCCGCTTATAACATAGATAAATGCTACAGCTGTCACGGCGGCCGCACGTGACGGCTTTGTCAAATTCACCGGTGCTTTGCATGTGTGGTGTCAGCATCGCTATATGGCAGCACCCCAGTCCGACGCAAGTCTATGATTTTACCAGCAAAGGAAGCGCGTTAATATTATTGTAATTATTGTCTTTTTCAGTATTACGTATTTACTCGGATTTCACTTTGTATCGGTATTTCAATATCGTTCTGGCTTCGTTTAAAAGGGCGGAGGGGGTCAGGGGAGGGGAAGGACGAGGACAGGGCGTACGCGAGCGGAATTCTGGCTCGCGTGTTGATAACAATAAATTATTAATTAATCCCCGTCTCGTTCGGAACAGATATGTGTCGCGGCAGCCGGCGGCATGACGAAATCGCGCGGACGGACGCGACGACGACACTTTGCCTCGCGCCGGCGTTATTGTTGTTGGTGTATTACGGTACCGATGACAGAGAAAGAAAGCTTACGGGCCGCGAGGTCGGCACGTCACCGATCGGCGCGCCAAAAGACACGCGCGCGCGCTCCCGGCTGAATTATTTATGGTCGCGCGGCGGCCAGCAGCTACATAGTGTAGTGAGGTATGTATGATACTGGTACGCGAAAGTACGAAAAATGTGTTCGAGGGAGGACCGTCGAAACAAAGCTACGTGAAAAAAACTGGTTGAATGCAGGCGATACGAGCGAGGGTTTGGGATGGTCGAAGGACTTGAGCGCCAGACCGAGGGTAAAGCGTTCGATTACGAAGCACATTACACATTATCGGCACTACACTTATCAGCTTCACCAATAAATCTCATTATTGGTACCAGTGGACCAGTTCCGCAGGTATATAGTATTTGTCGACAATTTGCAAAATAATTCAAGAACGACATTTTAGAGACCGTTTTACGAAAGATCGATCATATTATTAACTACACTAAAGAAAATCGATGAAATTGGATTGTGTAATCGTAACAACCATTATTTTCGTTCAGCAACAACGATCTTAACCAAGCAAAACGTGTTCTTCGCCTGAACAGCCGTAAAGGATGATTTGGTTTTAGAATAGGTATACAAATACGATAGTAAATATACTATAAGCAATGTGATCTCTGTATAATGAGTACGCGCCTAGGAAGGATTTTACGCATTTTCATGCGGTGTTAGACCATAATAATTTTGTATCTAGAATGTAACTCATACTACCTATGTTATGTTTATTATGTAATCTTATATTTTGTGGAATAGCGCGGGTTTCGTCTCGGATTATAATCTTAAATTTAAAAAACGTACCGGGGCTACTGATTTATAGATTTCGTTTCAAATTACCCGGCTGCAGTAAAACGAAATTGTACTCTATCACAGTAAGATCCCGGGGGTCCATCACGCTTTTCAATAAAATACGCTGCAGCAGCGAGCAGTATGCACTAATGTCAATCACGCCTTCAAGTGTGCATCAATATTTATAACAACGGCAACGTTATTTATGTGAGATCACTTTTATTCAAAACTAAAAGGGAATAAACTATTACAGTGTTTTTCTTTTCATTTTATTCAACATGTTTTAAACCTTGTTGTACATATCACTATTTATTTAGTATTAATACATAATGTACGGAAAGAGAGGATTTTCTCAGACATCTGAGTATTGAAATTGAGAAACAGCTTTGAAAACAAGAAAAATATACAAGCGGTTGCAAAATTCCCGATTGAACGTTATTGAGTAAATGTTACGATATAATAATATGAACCGAGCTTTTCACGTGCCTTTAATGAATGTGTATTAATAAGAGAAAATGCATATCTTCAATCCTAGACACCGCGTATAAGATGTATACTGTGTATTTGATTGCGAAGATAATTTCGTCCGCGGTAGACGAGTAATAATTTTCGTACGCCCGAATAAACTGAAAATATAATTTGTGAGCCGTCACGAGCCGACGGAATGAAAAAATTAAAAACAACTCGAGTACGCGAAGTACAGTACGGACGAAGATAACGCGTGTACGTTGTAAATAATGCGATCAGTGATACGCGACGACTCTGCAGTTCATAATATGGACTACAGCATCGTAATATCGCGTACAACACGCATTAGCGGCGAGCGTTCACTCGTGTGCGTAAAGAAATGCATTAATTTTCCATTTTAAACCGTTATTGTTCAGTTATCATCGTCTCGAACGAGCTCCCGTGCCCCGCGGGTGGCTGACTAATGAACGCGCGAGACACGAATATTTATACTACGATCATTTTATAACAATATCACGTTATACGCGGACGGCATGGTTATTTTTTAAATTTTCTTTCATCAACAAGCGACGACTTCTAAAACGTAACCACGAGCAGCCACGGTTCTAAACTATATACATGTGAAAATGTGGTGGACACGATGAAAAAACAAAAAAAAAAAAAAACCCCCGTGCACCATTCCGCCGGCGAGGTGCTAGCAGTGTTTTACCACGAATTTTACGGTCCGATAACACGCCGAACACGCGCTTATGGTACACCGTGTACCGTGTATTTTTATTTTATTCTCACAAAAGTTATGAACTGCGCAAAAAATTCCGTGTTATTATTATTATTGCATTACCGTCGTCGGCGAAAAACTCCGCACGTGCACAGCAGACGCGACACGCGATTACAATGTGTACAAAATACTATTATCGAGACGCGCGGCGGGCGAATGAAATGCCGACTCGGCGTAAATAACAATACGCTCGCCGCCGCGGTATCCAAACTTGTCTCCGACCGGTACAACGCGAAGCGTGTAAACCTAATAAAACGGTTTGTAATTACGTCAAGAGGTGACAAATGTATCGGCAGTGTTGCACGTAGGTGTACAATTATTATATGCTGCACGTATAATGTTCTACGACGTACATTATATGTGTACGCAAAAACAAAATTAAATAAATATGATTAAAGGTATTGCGTATCAACGCTGCATCCGCGCTGGAGACGAGTACGGGGAATAATATTATGACGGAGCAGCACACTGGCGATTGCTGGCATTGGTTTAATACTCCGATAGTATTTTAACGAGTGTTTTAACGCATTATAAGTTATTGTTTTGTACAATAACCGTGTATGAATCAACGTCAAATTGTATAAAACACATTAACATTAACGATAAACGATCATAATACGATGGGTATGAGGAAAAAGAAACGATAACAGTCCTTAAGAATAATGGACCGGTGATTCTGAACTTTGGGCGACCAGAGAATTTCCTGTTTCTGTTTTATGTTTCGTCCAACCTGTGGTGTACCTCAAACGATTTACTGTATAGCAGTGGTAATGAAAACGCATTGAATCTATGTCAGTATTGGATCGAAATTTAAAACTTATATATGTATTATGTATATATTCATTTTTATAATACAAAGTGAAACAACTTAGTAGGCAAAAACATTAATAATTCCGTTTTCAATAACTTATAATTAGATGAAATCACGTTTTTTGCGTTGGTCGTGGTCGTAAAAAATTAATGTATTATTTTATTTCATCAAACAAGAGAACTTTCAACATCCAAAACTATCAATGAATGTCTATTTTTGTACTTAAATATACGATAAATCAATTGTTTAAAATAAAAATTGAAAACCTAAACATTTATTTAATTTAGGACGTGTTATTTCGAAACAATGAAAATGACAAGCTAAAGAAAAACTGATGGTCATCGCAGTTTATTAAAATACATAATCCATAATTACAGTAATAAGAGACATATCAATATACTATATTATTTAATGAATTATATTGTCAGCACCTTCACAATAAAAATACATTTTAAAAAGTCACAAAATATAAAATAAAATATAACGAGACGTTACGTCGAAAAGGATAAAAAAAACAAGCAACTTCAGACAGGATGTTATAATATTATAATTAGTTTTCAGTTTTAATTTAAATGCAGATCAGTAGGTTTACATACAAGAACATTATTACCAATCGAGACATTATAGACACTACAAATAGCTTTATTTATTACCGTTGTCGCATATCTATTAAAATTATTAATCAAGTCGTCAACAATAGAATTACATACTTTTTATTTATACAGCTAGGGTAGAAATATAATTAAATATGTTACTGCCAATTAGTTATTTTTTTAAATTTAATCTATTCAAATATAATGATCAGTTCTATTATACTTAATATCCTAATACATACTATATAGTTATATACTTACTATATATATATACATACCATATAGTTTATACACATGAATAATAATCGATTAGATTATTCATTTATTAATTTTTAGAATGCAAAGCTGAAGACGTCATACGTAAATAAGGTTCATTACGTGTAAATATAATATGTTATCCTCACGGTAGTTATTATAACGATGAACCATAATACTTTTTAACAATAAAAATAAAACTCTACTATATAATAAGATGATTTATTAGTTATTTCTTAAATAATGAACACATTAGAGCAATATATTGATTTTAATGTTTGTCTTTATGCCTTCATGGTTTTTATATTCTTAAGAATATGTTCTATTTACAAACAATTAAAAGAAAAAGTTATGGTTTGTTAAAGTGAAAAATGATTATAATCTATTCATAAGTAGACAAATGTTTTTTCGAGCACGCTACCTTTTCATTATATGAGTACATATACCTAGTATATCGTTTATAATTAAATGCAAATTGCTAGATGTTGTAAAATTACATTTAAAAACCAGTTTCAACTGAGCAATGTCCAAGTGATTGATATATTAAAACAAGGCCAATATAATATTATATTAGTGATTAAATAATAATTATCAAATCTATCTATTGTCTGTTTAATATGAAGAAAATGTGTTCAATAAATCTATGATTAAGATCCGAGATTGAATACGTGTTTCGATATGTTCAAGACATTAGACAATATAAGGTAGTACGTGACATGAAAATAAGAATGCAAAAAAAAAACCTTTTCTTACATAACAAACAGAACATCATGAACCGTTTGGATTTGGATATCATACAGGCAATATGAAAATACGAAAATCATGATGAAGATCATTTTAAAGGTCAACGTGTAAATTGTGTGGAACTGTGAAAGCACTGAAGATAATATAAGCGGTTGTTTATGCATAATAAAATTGATTTGAAGACTACTAAACTTTACGCGTACGTGAGGTTGCGTGAGATAAATACCGGTTTCGCCGACTATCACAAATTGACGAATTTCAATTGAAGTTAATTATCTCGAAAAATACCTGAGATATCTTTGTTAAACCGTAAGTAGTGCAAAGCATCATTCTGGTCTACAGAAAGAAAAAAATCGCCAAGGTTCGTTAGTGGTAATTATAGTTCATACCTATCTTCAAGTATCTGCGTTCATGTCCATACATTCATCAAAGTGACCACCTAATAACCTTGTTTGATGTTTATACAACAATAAAGGATAATTAAACTATATTTTCGAAAACTGTTGAACGCTTCAACTTGGAATAACGTTTTTCTATAGACTCCAAAGGAAAAAAATAATATTCTTTCCATATTATATCATGATAAAAAATATACCTATACAAAATTTCATACAATTATTAAGCATTTTTATCAACAACATATATTGATAAGTCTAATAAATAAATACCATAGTTTTGATATTTTCCGTAAAAATAATAATTATTAGAAAATTACCAACACAACCGGTTCACGTGGTAAAGTAAGCTCATATAGCTCGCGTCGTTTAACACTATTAAAAAATTATATTGAAGTACACGATCATTTATATTTTAAACGGTTCTAGATCCTTGAAACCGTAGTTCATGACGTTTTAACGATTTTAAAAAAAGTGAGCCATATTTCTACAACCAATTCACATTAAATTTCAACACTAATAGAAACAGTAGACATGTCATTGCTATCATTAACAATATAATAACAACAAATTACTTTAAAATACGTGAAAAAGTATTCTTTTTTTTCCATAAATTATCAGACCTGTGCGGTTTGCTCGTATTGAGAAATTATAATTTGGTATAATCAAATAGTTAAGTATTTAAATATGACATACATATATACGTAACGTAAGACTGGATAAGATAATACTGTATTTGAATATTAACCAAACCACATGCTCTATATACGAGTGAATTGAAATTTAATATTTTTAACAATAATCAGCTAAGTAGGTAAGTAATATGATATTTGCAGTCGAATAATTGAATGATGTTGCCGTCAAGTTTTGTGTGCATTTATACGTGAAGTGGAATAGAATTATTGCACTTGACACGGTTCAATTAAAATGATCATGTTGTATGCCAATGTTCTATATTTACTTAGCTATAGGTAACAATATTCGAAAATACACTTAATCAATCGGTATCGAACGCATAGGGAAAATGAATGTATATACAGTATTGGAAAGTGGAACGCGTCAATTATGAAGTACCTGCATTATTATTATTATATATATATATATATATATATATATATATACATAGGTATACCTACATAACGCTATGAATATAGTACGTATTCGTGTTCTAGAGGACAATGCGCATATTCAACGAAGGGAAAAATATTGGTTATGATTATTTCTGAAAAGTGAACTAAACAATAAGGTTTGGACAGCATCAAAATATATAATCACTCTATTGTGGTTTACGGTGAGTATTCCGCAGACGATTATTTTGTTCGATCAAAAATGTTTTTATAGTCAGCAGCAGATTGATTTTCATATTTTCTAAATATAGTCACGGTACAAGTATGTTAAATAACTACATTTTTCTTTCAATGTCATGAATAAAATATGTATTTACAAGTGGGCCCATATGAGACCAAAATTAAAAAAAAATCTTATTGGAAATCATCGTGATGTGTATATCGGATAAAATAAAAAGGATCCTACGCTCGCCACATTGAACACGTATACACTAATTCTATTATTACTATGAATATAAAATAAATATAATATACATTTTTTTTACGGAAATGTATTTGTTGGAAAAAATATGATTACATAAGCTTCTGTGATCGTAAAAAACGTTTATCTACTTAAAAATACGTATTAATAATAAACTGCAGTAAACAGGTACGAGACGATGATTCGACGTTATCGCCAATAAGGCGTACAAATATAAACTTATCTTTCGTTATTATGAACATTTCGTTTTAATATTTAGGTACCACCTTTAAGAGGATAAGCTCGTCGATGACCTACAATTTCGTGTTACATAAATTGCGACAAACTATATAATTATCATATCGATTGTTACCTACTAATACGTAGTATAATGTGTATTAATTTTTTACGATGTGCTTGATTAGTTAATCGATATACATGTATTATATTATATGACCGGTCTACTTGCAGTAGGTACCTGTAATACGTTTGTGTTCATCTTATTACCTACAGGTATAATGTGCAATCGAACAATGTATCTAGCTGCGAGCGTAAAATGTAATCTAAGCAGAGTGCGACGGCGGAACAGTAACATAACCATTATAACGTATAGTAATTTTTCTTCTTCTCCTTTGGTTTCGCGTGCGCAGCTAGTATAGGTTTAACGGCAGTTGTTATTTTTTCAAAGTCCCCGCGGTGTAACGCGATTTCGTACCGGTAATCAAGACCGTGCGCTAAACAGACGAACAGTAGCGATTTGTGTACATAGAAAATAATATTATCGACTTATTGTCGTGTCCTTGCGGTGAAAAAAATAAAAAAATAAAAAAAAATAAAAAAATAGTCTACGGTACATGAATACAAACGTATAACTTCAGCGATAATTGTATGGGCATATATTATTACGGTACACAACAAACTCTAGTAACTAACGTCTAACAGTGAATTATAACGTATACGGCCGCATATTACAAACACGTGCATATGCACAGCGTTCACGGGGCATACAAGTGCACGTTAATAATGTTACAAAACTTTACGTGTACGTGTTGTACATGTACGCACGTTAACGGTGAAAGAGCAAAGACAATGGTCGCCGCAAAACATATATTTCTGCAACGACGACAACGACGACGAATCGAACGCGTTCAATCCGCAAACCCGGGACCGTGCGGCAGGAGCGCTGTTAGCCATATGCTTAGCATGCAGGGCAGTTTTTCTGCAAGTGTTCGGGATTATCACCCTTTGTTGGCCACGTTTTCGTCGGTCTTACTATAGTTTCACCGCGGGGGTTGCGGAAAAAGGTCGATTGTCCAATTCAGTGGCGTAGTTACGGGGGGGGGGGTGTAAGGGGTTTCCACCCCCCCATCATCAAAACAAAATGTTTTTTTAAATAACAGTTATACTAAATAATACTAGTACAAATTAACATGTATATTATTATTACTATTTATAATAATATAGTTGTAGAAATTATCCGAGTGTTTACACTTCTATTTTAAGAAAACCAATTATAAAATCGACGAAAACAGCGATAACGGCCTCCGACGTTCAGCACGCCGACGCTGGTCGATAATATATACGATATTAGTATATTACGGTCAGTCGACCGACATTATATTTCATTTGATTGTTTGAATTTGAAACATTAGTAAAATTACACATTTACACGATACGCATACATGATAACTTGTAAATTTGATCATAAATATATTTTAAAAACCCCCCACCCCCAGAAAAAAATTGTATCTACGCCACTGGTCCAATTCATCGTTTTGCCCGACAACTTCGAGATAACGTTTACACCACTGACGCGTGGTACACGTCGCCATCTGTAGTATTCCCGGCTATTGTGCATCCCATAATATTGCTTTAGCTGTAGCTACACAAGTCTTAAATTGATAAATGCGAGAAAAATCAAATGAATATGTATGAAAATGTAAAGTCGAGAAAAGCGGACGGCAATAGCGCACCGAAACGCGATGGTTTTGTATAATGTTATTATACGGTTCTATAGCCAACATCTGTCGATGGGCCGTTATTCGTTAAGTATACGCGAGACAAACGGTTAGAACCGTTGGGCGGAGGTGGATGCTACAATTTAATACTGCAGCGAGTAGGAGTCAGTAAACTTCGCGGGCAGCATTTGTGGATCGGTGCCAACAAACGGAATCGGAGACGTTCGTCGTGCGGCCCGTGCGCGCGGAAATAGCTCGTCGATGTCGATATTCACGCAGGGGCGAGCGCGAGCGCGATGTCGTTGCACGTTCCCTTTGATCCCTGCCGAGTGATAAACGACCAAGGGCCCTCGGTGTGCCTACGACCGGACGTGATGCGGCCCGACCGGACGTAGCGGCGTAATCGGAATCCGGTTAACCCGAACAGTGAACATCCCAGACTCGGAGGGACTCGAGCAGGCGGTGTCCTTTTTAAAAGATTCAAAACTTTGCGCGGAAAAAAAATAATAACCACCGGCAAGACTGGGTTTGGACTCGTTTCAAAAGCGATAACGCTGGGTAATAAAAATACACGCGACGTTACGCAACCAGCAACAGTTAACCGCGACTGTGCGTCACCCCGTTCTGGCGGACAACAAACGTTTCGGCGATCGGACGTTTTCGCTGGAAAATCCGCACGACCTCGGAATTATAATGTAATCGCTTTTCGTAAACATACAAGACGTAAACAGTGTTTTCTACAGTATATGAATTGTCGTAATAATAATATACGCGTCAAGTTCGTTCCGCGGTGTTTGTGATAAACAAAAATATTATAATATTTTATAAATCCGCCACCGTGTGTCCCGCACGCGGTTTACACACGAGCACGCGCGCACGACGACGCCGTTCAATGACATTTAAATCGCCGAGCTCAATGACAAAAAAATAGCGATTATATGTGTATTATTATTATTAGTTCAACAATGATATTATAATGAACGCGCGTCTCATCCGTCTTTCGCGTGCATTGTATAACATAGGTATAATATAATATTCTACACGACACTTGAGGACTAATATTTTTATTATAATATATACATTATACATGTATAATATACGAGACCGACCTAATCAAAACTCGTACGCGCAGTTGCATTGTGTGATAGTCGCTCGGACGGATATTGAATCATCAGTCGAAATGCGGACCCACCTCATGCTCAGCGCATTTTCTACCTTATCAGTGCGTAGGGGGGAAATCGTTTCGAGGAAATATCCCGTACAGTGTCGCCGACCGCAATGTTGATGCACATCACGCCTACGAGGCGGTCCGCAATCGCCGGACGAACGACCTACGGAGTTCAGAGACAATTTTCTATATGGAGGGGCAATAGAAATATTACCGAGCATTCCTTATGAATACGATCTGTGAGACCGATTATGCTGCAGCCGTACTGCACAAATTAAATCTCAATAGAGAGATATTCATACATAGAATTATGTTCCCCCGCAAAAATATTGAACCATGTTGAACCATTGAACCACGCATCTTATGTCGTTTTCCGGACCATAACTTGACACCTGTTGCATTTACGCTGTTTGTCCCATCCTTCGACAGTTTTATCTCATCGACGGGGTAAGACGCGAAGATATCATTTCTCGTCCAGGGTTTGGGGGACGTGCATTTTACTTGGGTATGAAACAGAGCCATAAAAATGTAACGCGACGACGACGGGGTGAGTCAGAACATTTCAACAAAGGAATATTACGTGCAGCATCCCCTTCCCCAATGGCGAACGAAAAGAAGACGTAAAGAACGATGATTTTAACTGAAAATAGGAAAGCTACAGCCGAACAAAAAAAAACCAGACAACAACGGCGACTGCATCGGATTTTTCCATTGTCCTGCGCGCAGCTGCCTGCACGTGTGTAATCTTCGGTCGCACACACGCGCACGCACGATACGTGTATAAAATAATCAACCCACCACCAGACCGGTTTTCGCCCGACCAGATCGCACTATTATTATTATTATAAGTTATAACTATCATCATCGTCACCGCAGCCCGTACGGAGTGTCTATTATACACACACCCACACGTTAACCGAACATATAATATAACTATACCTCTACCAGAGTATATAATATCATAACAGGTTGCTACGATAGGTTTTCGCGGTGCCTGGGGAATCAGCCGAAGAAGAGGACGGCAAAGCAGCCGTACATATAAAGGGGTAGGTTTTTGTTCTTCTTCCAGAGAGACTCAAAAATTCTACACATTTACATGTTAACGTTGTAATAACGTAAATCGAAGTACGAGGTTTTTCCAATATCGATGTAATAATAATAATAATACGTACGAGATCTAAATATTTTATCATAATATTGCATAGTAATATACTCACTGGACAGCGCGGCGGCGTATTGTCTGAACTTCTTGCCCTCTCGCCTGGTGCCCTTCGGCCCGTTGACCGACAGCATGCTGCTGAAAACCGACAAATCCATGGTTGGTGATGTGCGTTATACTTCTTCCACACGGCTCGTGTATTATTATAATGATAATGTCTTATAAACGTTCGCGGTGCACACGTGGACGCTCGTCGGGGCTTAGCGACGGCGTCGTGGGGTGTCGGGCGGTTGAAGGAGAAAAACCCGCGATCGCGGTGACTTCGGGGTATCAAGCGGCGGTGGCGGGTGGCATCGGCGCGCGGTGCGCCAGAGCCCGGACGTGGGGACCGGGTCCGGATCGAAAAAAAGAAAAAAAAAACCGTTCGGCGGTCAGAAGAGAAGGCTGGAAAAAATGCTACGCGAACGTGATCGTCTCGGTTCGAACGCCGCGCGGCAAGTGCACAACGGCGACTACTGACTGTACGGCGGCGGCGGCGGGAGCGTGCAGTGATCGCGTTGCGTGCTCGCGGCTGTTTGGCACCGACTCGTTTGCGGTGCGTGTGCGCGGCGTCGCGCGAGTCGTACGCGCGTGTGTTCGTGTGCGTGAGTGAGCGCCCGTCCGCGTGCTCTTGTGTGCGTGCGTACGCGTGTTCGTTCGCACGTGTGTGCGTGCGTTCGTGTGCACGCGTGTGCGTTCGTGTGCACGTGTGTGCGTTCGTGTGTACGTGCGCGCGCGACGGGTAGGACGACGACGGTGTGGGCGCTGGTGGCGCGAGCGCTCCTCTCGTGCTTGATCGCCGCCGTCGCCGCCGTCACCACCGAGGCGGCGCCGGCGTGCTGCCCCCCAGGTATACGTCGTCCGGCGGAGACGCACGCGAAATTTCCCGCGAATCCCGCGGGCGGCGCGTGCGATTGCCGACTGCTGTATATTATTTTTATTTTTATTATCATTACGTTTTTTCTCCGGGGCGGCCTTTCTAACGATGAACGATTTTCTAACACAACATCCCTTCTGGTAAGGGGACGAAATTCCGAGAACGTGCAGCCATCGTCTGTCCACGTGCAACGCGTTGCCCGCAACGTTTTCGGAACGAGAACGAAGATGCATTTTTTTTTTTCAAATTTGAGTGAAAACCTCGGGTTAACGCCGTGTGTTGGACGCCGATGTGACGGGCTCGCTATCATACGGGCGGCACGTCGTCGTTCGGAGGGACAGAAACTTTCGTCGGCCGCCGTTGAAAGTGAAAAAAAAAGAAGATATTTTTAGGTGTTTTCCGGCGCAATAACGTGGTATACGCGCGGGCGACGGGACGCGCCACTGCGGTGACCTTGGTGTTTAAAGTTGAAAATTCATCGTTCGTTTTGTTATCATCGCATCTCGACGGCGGAAAAACGTCTCGATCAAATTACTCGGTATTTTACCGAATTTTTCGCGCAAAATCATCGTCGTCATCATCATCATCAATTAATTAAAATATTATATCATCCCATTTTATCAGTAAATCACGCGCACACAGCAACCAGAAATCGATGATTATTAACCACGAAACGTTGCGATCGATCATTTTTTTCGCGAGCGTAATGTATAGCGTTTTAACGAAACATTATTATTCCAACTTCGCGTTCCTACAACAGTTACATGGTGACATTTTTACGTTGGTTCAAAAGCTCGACTAGTAGCCAGAGAAACATAAGTCAGTCATAGCACCTATATGGTTTTCTAACACAATCCATTGTAAACTCTGTCAATATTTTTGTGTAATTGTTACGTTACGTACAAACGAAAATAATTAATAAGTATATTTATATTATGTATCTATATGACCATATAAGTAAATACGTTATTGCTATGCTATGACTTATAACTGAAGATGCCCTTGACCGTTGAAAAAAATCTCATTAGAATTCAGGTGTACAATACAGTAATAATATAATAGTATACGAAATAGGTAGTGTAATAGAAATAGGTAGTATTTTATTTTTATTGTGTACTTAAAGTGCACCGTACACAGCATTGTGTTTTAGTTTTCTCGGAAAAATTATCGGTCAACGATATATTTATAGAAATGCAAAACGATCGCTGGAAATTGATCAACTACGAGTACTCGGCGCTTACATGAAAAAATAATTATTTTCCCGGAAAAGTTATATTCAATTTATGTTCGTAATAGTTATTGACGTATCATAGCAATTGAGCAATTATTGAGATGGCCATTATGTAAAATGTTTAATTTGTTGAATGATATGGCCATAATTTTTTAAATCGACTGTAAATTTTTAATTCGTTATTCACTGCAAGGGTGTGCGAGAGACCAACATCGCACGGACAATTATCCAATGTCCAACGCCTCCAACCCCATCCTTGGCAATTCACAAGTTTATTAACGCATTCAGAGTTTTCAGTTCGTTTATTTATATGAATTTCAATCGTTTTGTTTTAGCGGCATTGTAAATTTAGTGTGCTCTATTATTTACTGAACTGACTGACTGACTGAGAGATTTTACGGTAAGACGATGTTATTTGTTATTTAAAAACAATATTACAATACGTAGTCTATGGTAAGGATAGTAGCTGTATGAACTATGAACATGCGAAGAAAAAAAAATATATTAAGTAAATGTATGTGTAAATAATATCATAGTAGAGAGTTAAATACTTTAATGTATAACATCGTTAATAATTATTTGAACTGATAACTAATGTACACAATTGTATGAAATATTTAAAATTGAAATCTTCAATAAATACTCAAGTACTCAATAAGTTGAAGACTATCTGCCAATTTGAATATAATTAAACTGTGGAATTTGTATTGTCATATCGTTAAGAATCATTTTTTATCTCTCAATTTACACAGATTATGTGTGCTCATTAGTGAATTATAGAAATGGTATTATCTACTTTCAAACATTTATACACATTTAAATGTTTGGGAAATGTGGTGCCAAAGTAATTAATTGTTAAAGCAATGTAACGTTATTTTGTTCACCTAATTTTCCATTAAAATTAACACAATAAGCTAATTTATTACATATGAGTGTGATTAGTTATGTTTGTTTTATTTTCAAAGCACACGAGTTATAAAATAAAATAAAATAAAACATTTACAAATAGAATTAATAAAATTAATACAAATTAAAATCTTGTAATGCTTTATATTGTTTATAGTACAATATATTATATTCTAATATATTCAGTCTTATTGTTTTTAGGCTTGTTCTGTTAAGTCAATTAAATACATTTTAATTCACAATTTAGTTTTAAAATATAATAATTACAATAATAATTAAATAAATGTTTAAATCACATAATTTCATGTTCATTTAAATTATTTTGATTAATTAAAAATAGAAAATATGAAAGAAAAACCTTAGAAAAATAACTTATATTTCTTTAATTAAAGAAAACTACTAATGAGTTTTTATTTTGAACATCATTATACTTACAAAAGCCAAAAATACGTATACGTACATAAGATTCTATGAAGTAAAAACGTTTGTGCTTAAAAAGTATAACTATACTATAATAAGTATAACTTCGTTTGACTTTTGTAAACGAATTTAATTAGTATTATGTTCAACTGTATTAAAATTTAATTTTATCTCGCCTCTGTGTGATTAAAATAAAATGCATTGTAAATAACAAAATATTACTCAATGTAAAATTATTATTGTTTATTGTGTAACATTTGTATTTACAATAAGCCGTACATTAACTATTCATGAAACGTCCTTTTATGGTTTTATAGTATCAGACTGATTATGTACTTACTTTCCTACTAAATTTCAATAGAACTATTACCTAATTGAATAATATTTTATAAAAGAATTATGACATTAGAATACAAGAAATTATAAACAGTTTACCATTCATACTTTGAAATTTTTAAACCACACATTTTACTGCCTACTTCGTTTCTAAAATGACATTAAATTAACGCCCATGAGATTTTGGCCTATTTTAAATGTTGTTTTTTTATAAAATTAATAAAAGGTTTTATCTTTTTCTGTGTTGGCCGTACCATAAAAGGAAATGTATCCATACACTTAAAAAACCTCATTGAAATGGATTAAGTAAAACGTTTCAGTTTTTAGTAACAACTATGAAAGCTATGAAACAAAAAATTATTCAAATATAAATTTTATTTTTTATTATATTTTTGCGCATTTGTTAGACAGTTAATTTATTATTTAGCCTTATGGTAAATATTTGTTAATTGTTTAGGTAAAACTTATATTGATTTTAATAAATAAAGAGTTTTGTGTAAATATTTCCTTTTGTATTTAGTTTTCATACATAAATTTAAAAACCAATTTATTTCAGAAATGGTGTCAATCTAAGTCAATATTAATTTTTTTCAATTTATAGTTAAATCACGTATGTCTTATAAGTCATGCGGTCACTTCACTCATTTACAAAATAATATTTCACACACATCCGTTCTTAATCGGAGATATCGTTCGTATGACCCTTATGATTCTTAGCACGAACAAATATAATAATATATATGTTTGATTGTCGTAATAATATTAAGGACGTTTCTTTTTAATATTTTATAATTTTATTATTTGATAATAATATTATTGGATAGGTTTTCTTTAAACTCAAACTGCCAAAATTATAATTCATAAATATGTCCAAATAATAATGGTTATTGATAAGTCAATTTTTTTAATATGATTCGCCCATGGTAGCATGGTTTACGATCGTTTTTAATTTGATTTAATTAAATATCGATAGGTATTATTAATTTTAGAGGTCAACTGACTTTGGTTTTTGCACCAGGCATATTGTATAGACCACATCCAACCTAATGGCTAATGTGATAGGTGTTATTATTGAAAAGTAAAAATTGTACAGAGTGATCATATTGTCGAGAAACATGTTTACTAGTTTAGATTATTGTTAATTTAATAAATTAAATAATTGGTGCTCAAATTGTTTTTAGAATCGTTCTTCTTTTTTTTTGACAGCACAATTATCGTAACGTTTTAAATAAACATGTCATGAACCAACATTTCAATACACTTTTTGCATGTTGGTTGTATTATTATCACAAATTTCTTATTAATGGGAACTAGAAAGTAGGTACTTTAAAGTTTAAAGCGTCAACTATCTGGGTACCAAGGTAATTATTCAAAATTTACTTATGTTACAAAAAGCAGCACACAACATTAAAATGCTATTTTCTATACAAAAAGCATATTTTACAGTTAAAAAAAAATTAGAAGCCAACAATAGCTTCTTATAATATTATGTTAGTGTATCTCAGAACTTCGATTATGGGTTACGTAATGAGTTTAAATTCAGTAAATTATGATTTTTTTTTAATATTAATGAAAATAAAAAAAATGTCTAAAAACTACGATTTTATACGCTTTGAAATTATTTTCAACACTAAACTCCCATAATAAAATTGATCGACAATACCTAATCATATCACACTGTATGTATCTACACAATTTAGATAATGCATATTATGTAGATTTATTATTTAGTAAAAGAATTGAATACCGAGAAACGCGTTTGTCGATCAACAACATGTGATTTTTTAATGTTTCCGTAGGTTCACGTATGATAGTGTAACGGTCGTAGCTATTATATTATTATACTCCTAATGTATTTTATTAATCATCATCAGCTTACGGTTTTCATGAGATTTTTTGATATAAAACTCTCTGTTATCAGTTTATTGCAACACGGGTTAAGGGGTTGTTGGCATTATACACGGTTTCGATGTATGTGGTATAATATATTGTACGAGTATTGTAATAGCACCGTAAAAATGATTAATTTGTAAATCAAACGACGTCGTTAGCATAATAATTATTGTCACAGCGATACCAAAAATCAAACCAAAAGACTTATATTATGTTCTTATCATGAATCAAATATGTAATTTGAAAATTCACCATGATTCCATAATGTTTTCGAATAAAGAACAAAACACATCAATCGACACGTCCGACCTAAATGTTTATCTTAGCTTTTAAATCGAATGTTGTTTTAGTAAGATAATATGTATTATGCTCAAGGGAGGTAAATTGATTAAAATATACAATAATAAAACGTTTAACCACAACCGATTGGAAACTATTCAGAAACACAGACAAATTAAATATAATCAGTATATTTTTATTATGCCGTAGTGTTGTAATCATTTTTACGAAATAACAACATGTATTTTTGCCGATACGTTTCGAGCTAAAAAACAAACCGAAAGTAGAACATCAATGAGTACCTACTCGAAATATTAAGTTTTTATACTACTAGTTACGGTTTACTTAGGCGGTTTATTTATTGAAACATTCTGATATGTAATATTGAATGCATTTCCACGAGTTATTATACTAATTAAATCGATATATTTTAAGCATGAACGTTTTTTTGCTCAAAGTAGTTCTGACTGGGAGCTTACATTTATTGAATCATTTTTTATACCGTCCATCGCTGGGAAATTTTTTATTAGTTTTTGAGACATATGGTTCAAACTCAAAGCGGTTTTTTGCGACGTAGTTTCAGTTAGTTCATAAGACGTTACCACTTTATGGAATCTATTGATGCATCATCCCTTTTAACAGTCCATTTCGAGTACAACATTCGAGTTGTTATTTAACTTTTATTTCCACTAGAAATAATTTAATCTATAAGGCTTAAATATTATAATATTTACCAATGCTAATATCAATGTGATATGACAGGCATGATCAATAAACACATTTTATCGAACGCCATTTCGTAGTACTTGTAAATAAAACATCATTGTTCTGTGTTGGTTTAGTTGCATAACTTTCTTGCCCAAGGAAACAATACTCGTAAAATCGAGAAGCAATAAAACATTATAATATAACACACATTTTCCTGATTTGATTGAATACAGAATGTGAGTCTTTCGCAATACCCCAAGAGCCTAACCTATTTTTTACGTCTTGTTGAATTAACATATTTCCCATCACGCGAAGGAGATCTGTCGTACAAGTGTCGAACGTTGTTCAGAACATACAACGGTAATAATTGCCTGCAGACTACAATACAGGTACGTTATATTGTTGGTATAAGTGCACGCGTTATGTATTTTTTCGTGACCTAAACACCCTAAAGGGTTTGTGATGAAGAAATTGAAAAAGTCATACCTACGTCATTTAAATTTGAAATATTCACATCGTCATTAAAAAAGTTTAATTTTAAATAATTATATTGTTTTAAATGAAACAATCACAAACAAACGATTTCAATAGCATGCGTGACTTTGCGTGCGCTAACATACTATTACTAGGACTATTATACTATTCCTAGATTTTACTAGTAGGTATACATTTATAAGTGTATTACTATTATGATTATTATTATTGTTTCTATTAAAAATAATTGTGATGGACATAAAATCACATATAAACGTAGTTTTTCCGAATACATTATTTTATTACTAATATATTATTATCGACTGAATATTTCCAAACATAATATTTTGATTTATTATTTTTTTATTTTTTCAAGACGGGAACTTTAGTGAGTCAAAATCGTGTTTTTGGAATAGCATATTGTGGGTGAAGGGTTGGTGGTGGTTTCTTTTCTCTGGATGATGTTACCGCCCGGAAAGCGAAACCTCCGGCGGCCGGATTCGATCCGTCGATAATGCGATTAAGCGCAGCCGCTTTATCCGCTTGGCTATGCCACCCCGACAGACATAATATTCGTACCACGACTGTTACTACGTGTAAGATAAATATTATCATGTGAATATTGATAAGTAAAATAATATGAATTCGTAGTATAGAGATAAGTTGTTAACGTAAGAAGGGGGTTGTCGACAGGCAGTGTCATGTTTCATTACAATTTGCGATTAACTTTGGCTTATATAACTTCAGTACTTTAGTACATACAGGATGTCTCACCTCACGCCGATTTACTAGTTGATAAACAGATCAAACACAGAGAGAAATCATTTGATTTTATAGTATAAAAATATTAAATGTAAATAGGTATGGCAATTAAAAAATCCTTGACGCCCATTTAACACCCTGTATTATAAATATACAATTTAAGGCGCTACAAATGTTTTAAGTATTTTTCTAGACCTATATTTGTCAAAAACCGAAATGGTATTATTTAATATTTCTAAGTTTAAAACAAGAAAAAAAAATCAAGGTTTTCCATCTAAAACTAAATTGTTTATTTTGAAATTTGATGCTCACATCGTTGTGTAACAATAAATAACAAACGATAACAATTATCACATAAGTGTGCTCGTAAATATATATTACACGTGTGTGTTATAAAAATTTACTAAAAAAAATCGATTTTTTAAACGTAAAACAAAAACTAACAAATATAATTTTATGGGTTCTTATTAATAATTGTCATCTCGCTGATTGTTTTAAAGTTTTTCGAACGATTTGCGTTAATTAAACTCAAATAAAATTAATATTATCGCTATCCAAACATTTTGTGCATATTTCCACCACTGTCCACGACGTTAACTATGACAAGTATGATTTTAATTTATTATCCGGTAAAATAAAGTTGTAATATATGAAGGACTCTAATCGGACGACATTAAAAAGATTAATTATTCCGGATCCCGTGAGTTTGCCATTTATCCTACGATTGCGCTAAATTGACAAGTGATGAATTATGGTTTTTGGAGTTTATCGAAGAACAATACTTCGAAAACCCGTAGTGTTCGAATAATATTATATACTTTTGCAACGATCGATTCTAGAATTAACCGGTCAGAAATAGCTGTTCGTGTGCGCCTGTGTACTACAATTATGATATCGCACGATCAAAATTGTATAGTACTCGTAGGTCTATTTTCCCGCAAGAAGTATTTTAATGTTTATTTTGGTAATAAGCTAAAATCAAAGTTATAACTAGGTCTAGGATTTCTCAGAAGTTGTAGAAGTTGCATTCTGTTTTATATGCTCTAGATTTATAGCAGATCAAGCTAAATTAATATTAATAAAAAATCCTGGCCATTCAATGGTGAGTTAAACAATTGAAAGTTCAAAATTCATACTTTTACATATTTCATCAACTTTAGGGAGAAAATGCATATTTATTGATTTTTATATGCATATTTGATATTGGGCATGTTTTCCGAGAAAATTGATTTTTTTCTTACTTACCTACATGTATTTTAAATAATATTGAACATAAAAATCAATGTTATTGAACGTAAGTGATTGTTATTATCGCTGCTGTCGACTATTAATTACTACAACGTTGTACACGATTCGATGTTTAATATTTTACATGTTACTGAACATTTATTTTTCCATATTTTCCATTTCGTTTTGGAGCATATTAATGACAACAGTAGATGTTAATTTTGAAAATGTTTTATGCATAATTAACAATTTTTTCACGCACATTTTACAACATCTACTCGCGCATACGTTGCATTTTTAACCCCTATTACTTTCGAGCCCTGGTCTTATTGCTTTACGGTCGTACTGTTGAATTGTAATATTGCCGTATAAATAATTTGTTGTCGAGAAACATTCTCATCGACCGGACGGCGAATCGAGCGTTACCGGTGGCGAGCCGATACAAACACAACGCGATCTTCCTCACGGACATGTGTGTAAACTGTGTGGTGTACATTAAGGAACGCCGGCGCAAGCCACGTACAACAACGTGATAAATAATAATAATTCGATGATGATGATGATGAAGACGATTGATGATGATATTTAATGACACGTCGCGGGTGCGACGACGTAGGTATAAAAAAATTTAGAGCTAACGTCCAAGTGCAGCTTAAAATGCCGTGCCTTCAAACAGCATATCATATAGTACAGCGGTTCTCAAAATGTTTACTCGGTGGTGCCCTTTTTAGGAACAATTTTCTTCACGATGCCCCGCAGTGAATACCAGAAGGAGCAAAGTAATCATTAATGAACACCAGTGCGTCTAAGACACTATAGTTTTATATTTATGTGGACCTTGGTGCCGCTTGAATGGGCTCCCGGTACCGTGGCGCACATATTGGGAACCACTGATGTGATGTATGCAATATATTAATTACATTAGATATTTACGCAAAATGTATACGGCAAAAGGGTGTATCTATGCACGAGATCAGCGATGATATCACACAATTACAGTTATCACTAGCGGACACGTGCACAGGTAAGTTTAATTATTTTTAGAGAAAAATTTCGTTCTTTTTTTTTTATCAGATACCACGATTACATAATATCGTCACTGTTACCCTTTTTCCAACATTAAAAATTCACCACTAAGAATAAACACGTCGCATATTTTTTCGGTGATAAAAAAAAATCGCCCACTTTAAATATTGTATTACAACAATTTTAGAATTATTATATAAAATATACTTAAATTATGGCTTATACGATGGATATAAAATAAAATGAAAAATATTGTAAACGATAAATACCCAGTAAAAGAAAATCCACGACATTTTTTGCTTTCAGTTTGTTCAATAATGAGTTTCGTTTACATGGGTGAATAATATTTAATTAAGTGTTCGTTTTTACGAGTAGCATAAACTATCTGTTTTGAGTGAATTTTTAATGCGTCCCCTTACAAAGAAATGTCTTATTTTACAATATTACGAATTTTGTTTTCTTACTTTTTGTTTGCATTTTTATTGGATGATGTTAACGCTAGTCTCAGTGGTCTTACGAGGTTTGTACTGAATAAGGATACGAATCCGACAAACCAGCCCATAAACTCTTCTGGTGATGACAGGAACGTCGCTACCGCCAGATATGAGTCCCAGGAGGTCATCTTGGCTGAATCTGGCCCGATGGCACCTAAAGACAAGACAAATGCAAGCTCAATTAGTTCAAATTGTTTATAAGTGTGTGAACTGATATAATTTAATAATTAAATCCCTAAAACAAATTATTCCTTTCTCACCTATCCAAAACTTAGTTATCTTAGTTATAAGTTATCTATTTTGTTGTTAACCTAATGTCATACAAAACCACCATACCGAAAACGAATGTTTCAGTAAGGAATCATATTATGTTAGTCAAACCTCAAATAAGAATTTTTTTATGTCTCGCACGTATGATGGCAGTTTTTCATAGATTCTACAGTAGAGTTTTTAAATGAAGACACTGTTGGAGAATAATTTGAATATGCTAAGTATTAATTAATGTACATAAATACAGTTTGAATTTATTTGAAACCCAGAGTACATACATGCAGTAGAAGTAATATTTGCTCTAATTTATGATTCAACCACGTAGATTAAATTCTTTTTTTGTTTTAATTCAAAAGCGATACAAATATAATTCCTAATAATCACATATCTTACTCTTAGAAAATTAGTAAATTTTAGACCAATGTTGATAAAATCATAATTTTCACAAAAGCATAAGTGACATATTTGCGAGAAATGTTTGGTTAGTAAATTTGTTTATCAAAATTTGACATAGCTGAGTTTTGCGAGCATTATAATATAATATGCCACAATATCTGCATAGTTTATTAGTTTTTATTGTTGTGGTGTATAAACTGTAATGTTAACGATCATCAAAATCGATTATCAAACTATCGCATCTATTGTCAAAAGTTTGATTTCATAACGTGGTTTTTGATAAATACATCTTTTAAAATGTTTGTGTTTAAAACGACTCATTGATCAAAATTGTATTTTCTGTTAATGGCATTGTAACCGGATTCTATTGAAATTGTAATTCTGCATTACATGTATACAATGACTTAAAAATATAATTCATTCAAAGTCTACAATAATTATTTAATTGTATAGATATGTAAAGTACACAATGAATAAGCGTAATAATCTTACCATAGCAGGTTACTTTACTCTGATAATAAGTTAAAACTAAGACGATATAGTATCGACTTGGCATCTCGGAATTTTTAATGCATATTTTATATAAGTTATTAAAAAACGCAGTTTTATGTAATTATATAATTAGTTAAACTCAACTATCAAAAATTCGACACATATCTTATCATTTGTTAGATTAACTCTTGTTTGTGATTAAGAACATCTAAGTTCTAACGGAAAGATAGTGTATTCCAATTTCCAATGATACTGATACAATAACTAAAATTGTAATTAGCATAGCTAAGATGGAGTAACATTTATTTAACAATCGTATGTAACGACTACCTGGACGAGCGAGTATATTTTGTGATTTCCTACCTAGTAAAAATGTATAAATGGAATAAACACTATTTATATATGGACACTAGATCAGGGTTGGCACGCGTGCCTTTCGTGGCACATTTTATGTTATTGAACGGCACAGGAACACTAGCGTTAGATAAAATAACATAATATGGTGTGACAGGGAATACTCGATTTTTATAATTAATTTTAAAATTATATTTTTCAATATTATTAAATTATCTCGTAAAAATCGTAAATATTATATTACACATTAATTGTGTCAAAATAACATTAATAATGTTAAATGTTAGGTAACATATTAGAACATATTACCTATAAATTATATAATATATGATCGTATCATTGATTTTTATTTTGTACCAAAGTACCAAACAACAGTAGGTATGCAGATACGTTATAAGTGTTAATTTTTTTATGGCACATCTCAATTTTTTTTCATTTATTTGGCACAATATAGAAAAAAGTTGGCCATCCCTGCACTAGATAATATTCAAAATTCCGCCTAATAAATATAAATTATAATATATTCACATTCATTGTCCCCGTAATTTAGATTGTTACATATTGTTTAAAAAGTACAATTTGTGTACAGTTTTTTTCAACAGTGTATTGCCAGTGTATCTTAAATGGCCATTTAATTGTCATGCACACATAACATATTATTAAAGCTACATTGATAACAATTATTAATTATAATCCAACTTATTTAAAATTATATAACTTCATAGACCACCTAACCTAAGCGTAAAATATTTTGGGTATTTTTATCGATTTACATTTAAAATATCATTCACCAAAAGTACATGTGTTCAATGCGCTATAATTATAAGTACAAGACGTGTATTACCATTAGTATTATTCCATAATCCATAACATCAAATATCAAAAAGTTAAATAAGTTATATCATAATATATAATATAAATATATATGTGAATGAGTGTGTATTAAATTAAATTACTATACGTTCCATTAAAACTATTGAACTGTGTCATAATACATGATTTATAAATTCCAAAGTATGAATCATACCAACCTTATTAAATATCTTATACTGTTAATTACATGTATTATATTCTATAAATATGAATAGGAACTGACGTGAAGTATGGTTTACCAGTCAGCTGGAAATACTTGATTTAAAGGACAATTTATTACTTTTCACAATATTTTTTCGGTATTCCAACTTCAGATAAGATAAAGCCAATACTTTATTACCACACGTCTCATAAAAATTATTACAAAAATATGTAGAAAACATATTTTCTGGTAACTTAAAATTCAATTGATAAACAGTTAAAAATACTGTTAATAGCATTTGTTAACTAATGCAAGTCTGTGGCAGTGTGTCATGGGCCTTTAAGATGTAACTGCACCAAAAAAGCATTGAATACCAGATGATCTTGTTGTGGAATTATCCATTTTTCATTTTTTCATTAAGATTTTTAACACTAAAACTGTTGCCTAGGTTGTGCTTGTACTTAGTAGGGTTTCACGTGTTTGCTTAGAGAAATATCGGTAACATTACGGATAGGATTTATTCTAGTTTCATTCTTAGTAGATAGCGTAAATTATATACTACGCAAATTATAAAATTAAGGTTTTTCATATCAAGAATATTAACCAAAAAATAATTTTATTTTCGTGTCTTAATTCTTACAAATTTTATGTTTCTATTTACGAATTTACAGGAATAAAAGTACATCATTTTTGTAGTTTTTATAAACGTACCAATGGTAAGTAAGAGTTGTAACTGATACAAAGCAATGTGATCATATTTAAGTATTGAACAATTAACACTTATAGATAATAGACGTATTATAGAAGAGTTATAATAACTAATATAACATACACAACATGTTGAATCGATTAAATGAACAGAAAAAAAATCTCTCTTCATTTTTTTTCGTCATCCAATACTTTAAAATATGTCATAATGTAATTTAATTTATTATTTATATTTACTAAACTCGAAATTTAGTATTGATATCAATTATATATTTTTATCAATAATGAAAAGACTATTACCAAGGTTTTCTTATATTTGATTTTAGCAATTAAACATTAATCATAAGCAGCTATTAATGGCGTTGCAATGTTTTATGAAAAAAAATCAAGTCTTGTTATATTACACTTTATTGTTCTACGTAGACGGTAATTTTCTCGAAGAAAATAATTTATAAGTGTTCGTGAGACAAATCAGTCATATGAAAATAATATTTTATGTAGGTAACATAGGTAGAAACGAATCTATTCAATTTATCGTTTTCATCACATAAATATTTCCAATAAAACTATATTCGGAAACCAAACGAATAAAAACATGTTATATACGTTTGAATTATTTTTATAAGACTGTTTATACCAATTATTCGAGAATTCCAATGTTAAAATATTCATTAAAAATAGTTGTTTTTGTTGGGGAAATGCGCTTTGGCAAATATTCTTGGTGACGGGTGTGTATTGTTTTCGCCAGAAACGAATAAATCAGTAAATAATTTTTAGTGGATAAAAAAATTAAACCTTAGTTGATATTTCGAGTTATTTTAAAGAATAAATATACGAATATATAATTTAACAATATGCCTATTATACATGGCGTGTTATATTGTTATCACATGCCTACATACATGCAATGGCATTGCCCTGATTAGGTAACAAAGTGTCAAGACTAATCGACAGAGCTCGAAGTAAAACTTATTGAAATTTAAAAAAACATGATCACAGCTCTGTCAACTCCTCGTAGTATTGAATGATAATAACTATCGAATCGAAACAAGAAACACTTTTAAATTAGTAAAATTAATGTAACATCTATTATAATCGCGACTACAAGACGTATAATGACAGCAGGCTATCGATTAGGACGCATTGATAAAGCAATTGTATTATCTGCATGTATAAACCTAGTGTTTTAAAACAACGAAATTAACTGGGGGGGCCATTATAAACAAAATTTTCATTAGTAACGATTGACGTAGTTATTATATTTTGCAAACATTTTAATAATCTTGACACGAAACTATGCGACAAGTGACAACAACAGAATGTACACAACGTACAAGTATGGTTAATTTTCAAGTATTTCAAACATTTTAGTAGAACCAACGCGCACATACGATATGGTCAAAATGATTAAAATAATTATGGTACATTATAACACTCGAAAAATGTACAGTGTTAGATTTTCAGTAATTCAAAAAGAAATCGCAATCAGAAAAAACATGGACCGTGATTCCAACATTGAATACTTGTCTTGTTTCGCTTATCTAGACTTCTAGATACGTATATCTAGTTATTTTTCATTTTAAAAACAAGATAATTTAAATTACTGTTCATAAGAAAATAAGACTGCGACCGGAGTTTTTAGTTAATCCAAAATTGGTTAAGATTTTATTAAAATTCAATAAGCTACATTCTAGGAAACCTTAAGAGACGCTGTGTGAGACTTTGTGATTATTGTTAGTGTACCAAAAAGTATTTATAAATGATAAAATATACAAACATAAAAAACGTACACTCGACTGTACAAGATCAATGCTTTTCTCGTTCTGCTCAAAATGTAATACCCGTTTCAATTATAATATTAATTTTACTTGCCTCGGGGCTCGGAACACCTGTCATTGTATAAAAAGTACATAATTTTCAGTTCTCAGAAATGTTTGTATAACATAATTTTTACGTCTGACGAAATCGAGATAACTGAAACTATTTTCCCGTACACTTTTTTCAAATCGTAAAATTTGTAAAGAAAAATACTTTGCTCACCATCAAGTATATAGTTTTCTTGTATTTGAACGAAATCGACTGAATAATAATTGTTTACATTCATTTGTGCCGTTAGAAATACCCGCCGATCCTTGAGTAGTCTCCTGCGTTCGGAGGAATTGTATTGCAATACGTTTTAGTTTACTATTGTTTCTTCTTCTCTTCACCCTCATCCATCCAGTTGTCGGGTATTGATAAACCAGGACCCGTGGCTTTTAGGAAATTTTGAATCCAGGGACAACATTTAATTAGCGTTCCTCTCTCTTTGTTTAATATTTATTTGATTGTATTATTTTTCACTTTTTCAATTGTCAAGAACATTATTTAATCGACTCTATTTCGCTCCTAAAATGTTTGCTACCTGCAGGGTATATGTCCTCACTGATGTTATAACTTAGCGGTCGTGAAGGGTAATTCGACGGCGGGTAGAGGAGAAGAGAAGTACAAAAAGTCTCGAGACTGAATATGTTTTCTTCCTCTGCACGCAACGGGCGGCTCTGCCGGCGACGATGTTTACATGATCAATTATCATATTATCAGCATATTGTTTAAATATATGTATTGTGTAAATTTGTTTTTTCTACCCATAAGATCGACTGGTTCCCTTCGAAGAGTGTATTAGAGATTTAAGAAAAGTTGGTCCCTTGGAACAAGATTATGTGATGATATGATGTATTATTTATTAACAGTGTATTGTGTGACGAGGGCGGAAATTGCTTTTCCGCACAAGCCACACATATTGTTTTTTGTCACACCGCCTTTCTTTATTAATACGGTACTGGTGATTGGTAGCAGAGTGAAAATTAAAAACGTATAGACTTGCACGTCGTAGGTGCGCCTGAAATCTGCTACACCATGTACACGTATATATATTTGGACATTTATTTATTCACCCAAGCGTGCGGCCTTTTCTGGTCTTTTCCGCCCGATGGACGGGAAAAAGTCACTTTTGGCCGCATCTAGTAGCGTGACGAAAATATGTTTTCAAAGCGATATAGTTTACCTCAACGCACGAAACCCGGAGCGCAGCAGTCGTTGACGCGTGAGTCACCGGTTCCGCGCACTGTCGAGGGATGCAGGTACGGGTGGGAACGATAAACGTGTAGGTCGCAGCCGGTGGTGGTTTAATATTATGCCGACGCGTTCCGTGATAATATGACGATCGTCACGACACGATGATATCGCCTCTGCCGGGGGTGAGAGCTGGTCCGCGCTGTGTGCGTCGCGTACCGTCGTCGTCGTCGTCGCCGCCGCGGCAAGAACGGAATCTCCGCGCGCGGGTTGACGCGTGACGGACGCGTTCTGCGAAGCTACCCCCGGGGCCGTACGCAAGAAGAGGTTCACGGGGGGGCGGAAAAAAAAACCGAACACGACGGACGGACGGACGGGCGGACTGTCGCGAGACGGACGCGTAAATGAGGCGGATCGCAATACGGTATTGTTATGACCGCACGCGGACAAGGCGTCGTTATCGCTCCGATACGCGGACCGTGATTATGATTACGCGCGGATCGGGACAAGACCCGCGGCCGTCTTCTGTCCGCGGTGCCGCGCGACAACCGCGGCGGCGGACAGCGATAAACGGCGGCGGCCGCGTGCGCGACGTGTGATAACGCACGCAAATCGTCGCGGGATACTGCATTACACGTTTTAATCACAATCTATTGGTTTCCCTCTCCTATAGCTCCCCCACCCCTGAACGCCTCACGGAAGGGAGGCAGTCGTCGCAGTCGTCGTCGGATCTACGTGGCCGCACTGCGCGGCCAGAGCATGCGGAAATTTAATCTCGCTTGAACTCAAAGCCTTTTCCCATCGTGATGGAGGACCGGAGAAAAATATTTGCATAGAACGTTACTCGCAGTTCATTCAAAGTTCAAATTTAATTAGAAAATACTACAAATCTCTGGTGGAGTTACACTTTCAGCTCGAATGTTCCACCTCCAACCGAACGCGGCGCCAATGGACATACG
This sequence comes from Periphyllus acericola, assembly GCA_949715065.1. NCBI lineage: Eukaryota > Metazoa > Arthropoda > Insecta > Hemiptera > Aphididae > Periphyllus > Periphyllus acericola. The sequence continues at coordinate 4,814,461 of OX454271.1, forward strand.
ATTTATATCAGGAGTACGAAGCGGATCCAGAGTAAATTTTAGAGAGGGATATCATTCTTTAAAGAGTGATATTTACTAAATCAAACACGGAAAGAAACCTCACTGTCGTATGAGTACAAGTAGTACTTTTCAACGTATATATTACAATACTAACTAACCCGGTCAGAGGCGTATATAGGATTTAATTTCGGAGGGGGCCGATTATGTATTTAGAGTTTAGGGAGAAATGACGGAGGAGGCACAATGACAAATATTGCTTAAACGCTAAAAGACCTTTGGACTATTTGGACTATCATCATTACTTCACCAGAGAAAAAATAAACTCATTTTTTCATTTTTTATGAAATGTAATGTAAAAAATGTATAAAAACTCTTCATTGCAGTAAACAATTTTTTTTACTACAGTCACTCAAAATTAATTACATATTTTCTTACAAGAATAAACGAATATTATACATTTTAAATACGAGGTTTTGAATCGACATTTGTCTCTTCATTATGACGAAGCTATCGTACCACAAAACTTTAAAGCATATGGCTAAACGACAAACTGTGATACGATATAAATACTCGGAAACACGAAAATACACGTGTCTAAAGCACGAAAGCCTCGAACTTCAGTCACGGAGATACCGCACACAACTGATGTCTGATCAACGATAATAAATAACAAAATGTTACGGTCACAGAATATATTAATGTTATGGTATAGCAGTGATGGAATGGCCCCGGTGCAGAGTGGGACAAATCAAATATTAATAGAATATACTATCTATTATTATCTATTATCTATTATTATAAGCTAAAATTACAAATACCGATAATTCCTATCTATCTATTTCTATCCGACTACACAGACTACAGGCTATACAATTTTTATTATCTTATCGCATAAGCGATTTTTCATTTCGGGGGGGGCCCGGGCCCCATCGCCCCCCCCCCCCCATATATACGCCCCTGAACCCGGTAATGCTCTGCTGTTGCTAGATTTAATTATATTACTGTTCTGCGCCTGTGTACATTTATTTGCCAATGTAAAATTAAAAATGAACGATCTATTTACCATTTTCATTTTTTCACTAACGGTATTCACCACATTTCCATACGTTTTTCGGCTAGCTTAGGTCAGGTTAATACATAATTTAATATTATTATATATAGGTTAACAACCTAACCTCACCTAACATGACAAACATTTGAAACATACAAACACAATAATTGAAATAATAACTGTTTTTGTTTCAACTTTGAAAAAGCAAGGTGGTAGTAAAGTTATAGATGGATAGTAATGGCTTCAAACCTTTTCCGGACAATGCAGACCATTTAGTAAAAACACCATGTTACAATGTGTTCAGTAGTTTTCGAGTTTTTTAATCCAAGGTATAATACAATCCACTTTTATACATATAGATTATAGATAGATGTACAGTCATAGGCACTACTACTGATGAAAGATATAAAATTTAAGTTAGTACTACTTGATTTTGACTGAAAGAGTGACACGACACAGCATTAGCATTAGACAGCATTAGCGCAAAAATGATTTTATGGCGGCTGTTGGTCCAGTCGAAAAAACTAAGGCTTCTTGAATAATATGATCACGTGTAGAATTTGAGACTTTCAATTGTAAAAAATATTAAAATACAACGGAATCACAAGTCACAACAATCGACCGAACTTCGAGACGAAATAATGGGATCGTGAACGACGTAAATATAATAAAAAAAAAAACTATTTATATGACGTAAGATGACGATGAGTGGTGGCCGGGTGGAAAGGGGGAGTGCCGAGTAAAGTAATCCATTAAAATTATTGCACTATAATTCGGTTATTAGTGTAATCATTACACTGTAATGGTTGAATGACGCGCATTGAGATGCTGATAGGATTTCTTATTTTGCGCCTACGGTGTACACAATATCACAACGTGTTAAAGGGCAGTTCGTCCCGCGAGTGTTGCGCCGAACGATTTTGAGTATACTTTTCATATCACTAATTGACACGAAAACAACGCTGCCGGTTCGAGAACACCTTACACCAATAATGAAAATCACTGGTGATACGTCATTTGTTTACATTTTACAAGTATATCGTTAAGATGTTCACCCGAAACGAACGAAATTATTTACAGTGACTCATCGCAATTTGTTATAGTTTATGTTTACACCGTAGTAGATACACATTATGAGATTTTGTCGTCAGACCCGAGCCGATTTTCGCGGGTTTAATGCTTTTGAAAACGTACACTATACACACAATACCACGACGCTTCGCGACGTATAGAGCGATCACCACGTCATCTTATTTCTAAAAACGTTTTGAACCATCGGTACTACTGCACGGGCTATCAACTGCAGACTGCAGGCAGCTGAGCGAATTAATGGTGTTTATTATTTCCGTAAAGAGATCAGATGATACAGGTGTAGGTACCCGTGTTAACGTTTTGAAGCCGATGCATATAAAACGTGATAAAACTACGATAGGGTGTGTAAAAACGTATGCTAGCTGTTTATTGATTTCAAAACAATAAGACATTGTATGTATAGCAACGCGCACGGTTCAAACTTTACTTTCTCTTCATTGTAATTAAAAAACACAGAAAACACGAAGTCTATAATAACCGAATACATAAGTATAGATAATATTTATGACGTGAACACATATGGATACGTGTAACTATACACCTATACATACAACATACATGTATAATAGCATACATGATTTCACTAGATTAACAGTTACAATCATAATACGCACACGATAAAATACAATAATGTACTCTACAATATACGCTAGCGCGCTGCCTATTGAGATTAACACGACGAAGTTGTAAAATGCAAAAACAATGGAATCAAATATTGCCTAATTAATATTGACTGATATTGAACTTATGAAAACCGTCGTACGTATGGCATATACTCTCGAGTTGCTAAAAAAAACTTTCGGTTCCCTTGTTATTGATACGTATTGAAACGCATACATGTATCTTATATTGAACCGACGACTTTGAGTTGCAATAATATTCATATATTTTATATGTCCTTATTCACACATGTAGAATAGTGAAGCTAGTAACCGTAAAATGTTATGCCTTATAAAATATAAAAATCGTGTTTTTGAAAATACTCATAATTTTATTCGCATGAATATCTGTAATTATCTTATGTCTATTGTTTTAAGCCCATTAACTCTGATAGCATTGACGAAGGTCGAACAGAACGATCGCAAATGCATATAGATTGTCAATACTCAGTGTTAATGTTACATTTTCATTTGAATAACGCTGTTTCGTAACCTTTTTAAAATGTCGTTAAGCGAGTTAATTTTCACTTAAAATATCTATACTTCCTTAACTGTGATAGGCTATATTATTTATAAATAAATCGTTATCATCGATTAAATAGGACACAACAAATAGAATGTAAAATAATAACTATGTATAAATTCCTCCTATACACTCAAATACAAATGTAATACTATAATGTATTACATATTGTAATAAATACTTCCCTCGGAATACAAATGATCCATCGATAAAACTTATTTTAATTCATCTATAATCGTTAACAGCGTCCGGAGTAGGTACCTAATACCTATGTTGGTGTTTCTATTGAGGGATTATGTAGTAAGAACAGTGATGTGATTAGAATTTTTTAGCTTGGTATTAAATATTTTGTTCACGAAAAAATTAATTTCCAAGGTCGAGCCATATCTCAATACATAAAGCTGTGGATTATGTAATGTATACAAATTAAGACCGCTGCCCACGGGGTATAACAACCCTTACAAAAATCTATAATTACGTCAGCGTAAAAGAAGTATTTAAATTGAATACTTAGTGTACAACATTTGTAAACCAATATACTGTTTCCTAGGTAAAAAAAAACTTCTGGCAATCAGAAAATAATTGAATGAATTAGCAAAATACATTTAAAACCATTGCTTGGCATACAAATAATAATAATAATAATGATAAAAAATAAATAAAAATAGTAATATATAATTTTAAGACACACACATGCTGAAAGTTATAAATTTGAATTCGTGAAATAAATTTACCGGAAAAATTATGAGATTAATGTTCAGTTCGTTGAATAGTGTTGAATTGTATAATTTGACGTGTGTTGAAGGGCAGTAAATGAAGGTCGTGGTAAATAATATGTCAAAATAGCACGTTGTTATAACAACAAAATAAATAATATTTAATCATTTTTCGAACCGTTTGGATATTTTTCATAGGTACCTATGCGAAGTAGAAAAATGTTCATGTTGTGATTTTGTAATTGTTAGATTATTAATTTGGTTAAACTGTTTTTTCGATTTCATAGTTCAGATATTTAATAATAATTAATATCAGCGTTGCGTGAGGGAAGCGGTTTTACGCATATGATAGGAAGCACATAGTTGATAAGAATTACGTGGACGTCGTATAGTATTCGTGAAACGTTTGTGTTTCAAACATGAATGTTTAAATTCCAAAGTTAAACTACCGTTTTAATAATAATTTTATTTTATTATTTTTCGTTTTTAGAATGTAAGTAGAGCGGTGAAGTCATTGGTTTTATATTTTTCCGGAAAATCTTTTTTTGGTATAGTAAAGTATTTCAAAATATTTCACATTCCTCACTATCTAAATAAAAAACTGGAAACCGTTAGTAATTTCACTAACCTTTGTATAAATTCTAAATATTTGTTGAAAATATTGTGAAAAATTGCCAAAAAAAGTACAATTACAATTTTGTTAGAATCATACAATTTTTAAGATTCAAGTCGTTATTGGATAAGGTCACTAATATTATATGTCACTAAAACATAGTTGTCTACTTGTAAAATATCTGTAAAATATTTTTTACTCGAATTATACCGCGTAGCGTGCTCTGAATAAAAATAATTTTACTTAGAATATCATTTTTGATTTTTAATTTTTTATTACTTTATTAAATGTTTTAATGTTATAATATGTTGACTTATAAGTGTAAACACATCATATAAAGATTTTATGATTATATATTTTCAATGCTAACACAAAATATTTTATGTTATTGGTAATTCAGTGTATTTAACATTTATTAGTAAAAAGTACTTTTAAATTTAAATACTCAAATATTATACTTATTTAATATGATTAACGGTGTATTTACTACGATTCCGTAGGATAAGGTCAGAAAATAAAATGTAAAATATATTTGAGAAGTTATAACACGTTCTTGATGACACGTTCACCGTGTTCGATGTAATATTTTGAAAATCATTATATCTACTTTTTTTTGAGCACTTAAAATTGAAAAAAAACAACAAGCACTTCACAAACAGAATTTCATCTATATTTTTTTAGGTTTTAGGATAAGATAATCTATCATTATTTTCAAAATTAAGACATTTTAATTGGTACCACTTTGTTTTGCGCCAAGGCTAGCGAAACGCGAGAACAGTATAATATGTACTCTACACCTAGTAGCTTGTTATATTATTCTGTCGGCATAGATTTTGGATTTAATTTTTGATCAAAATATTCAAAATTTACCTAAAAGAACATATCATGATTAAATTCAAACAGTATCAAATGTTTAGTATTTAAAACATCAATGATAATATATTATAAAATCAAAATAATCATAAGAAATTAATGATATAACCAACAGTGATATTGCGTGATGGAAAAAATAGTTATTATTTAGAACTATTAATTTGTGTCCCATTAAATTAGATACAATTCTGATGATATGACTGTTAAAATAATAATAAATAATTACAATGAAATAAGTGAATAATAACTTTACTTATGATCGATACCATATTATATATTGTGTTCTACCAAAGCGTAATTTTGAATGTTTATGAGACAATTACAGTACCACGAGGGCTTAAGTAATCGTTTTTAAATATTATGAAATTTCCATTAAGTTAGCAATGAATAATAATAATAGAAAAAAAAATGAAAAACAAACAAACCTAAGAAATTTGTGTAATAGACGTTTACTTACCGTTTTAGTTACAGACAGAAACGTTCGAGTACAGCGACCAACTGGTTTACGTATAGTATAGGAATACGAATACGAGTACACCTGGTCGCGTGTTGAATTGAATTTAAGATAATCACACTTGACTCTCGACACAATTTTTTTTTATTATTATTTAAATATAAACTGAGATTAGGTTCATTTCGAGTAGATTTTACAATTATTATAAATACTAATTTATTTTTAATAACTATTCACGGACATAAATCGTCGTATTAATCAATATCATATTGTTTTGAATTATTACTTGTCGAGGGATAAATAAAACGTGAACGTAAAATAATTTTTCACCGACACTTTTCTCGAAACAAAAAATGTAGTGCATATAATTTAATTGTATTTATTAAATGTGTTAATTGTGTGTAAAAGCAGATTGCGACAATGGAAAATGGACTGCGTAGCCGATTTACGTCGATCGTTTAACAAGGTGAGTTTAATTATTTAAAATATGAGACACTCTTGAAATAATTAAAAAGTATTACAATTTAACTTATCAGCTAAGTAAATTACCGATATCACTTTACATATGGTTGATAACTTTGACGACCTTTTCAAGGCCCTAGTCGCATAAAACAATATTTCAATTACAAACGATTCATCGAAATTATCGCATTTTATTACACATTACGTTAGAGATGAGAATACAATAGATATTCGTAGAGCACATATGATGATTTATCGCACGAATTATATACATTAGTGTTGACACCATACCGATTTGAAAATTATATATTTTATAGAAACGTTTAAAGGAAAACATAATAATAGTTTTTTTTTTCTTTTCAAAGCTTTGATATTAAAAATGACTTCGCGGTGAAAACGCAAAGTATAAGATTAACTTTTCCAGGCCATCGACGCGTACTAAACATAAACACGGGCAACAAAATTAAGACACTTTTAGCGAATTCCCAATAAATCCCGGTGAAAGCATTTTAAGAATTATGGTCCGACTGGCGCAGTGGACCGTTCGCGTTCATAAAACAAATCACGCTCGTCGTTCGATGAAGTGGATTTAAAAAGAATCCTTAACCTAGTTTTTATTTCAATAAAACACATTAAAGTCGCGGAAGGCTGCTCTTGTCTCTTGAATACCGAATGGTAATAGTTTTTTTTTTCCATCTCTCGTATAATTCAGCAATTAGCGATTGTGTATAAATAGTAAAATATCAACAATTAAACGCGCAACACCACGGTGACTAGGACGAGAGCGCGCTCGGAAGTTTCTACGGATTCGTCTTGGAAATCGCGGCGCGAGCATAATGTATTCATCATAAAAAAAAATGCATCCGTCCGTCCGGCGTTCCGTGAGCTCGGAGAAAAATATGCATTCCTCGCAACACGGCGTCTTACACAGGCAACCCGGCCGGCTCTCCATATGCGCAAGCGCGTTGTTATTATAATATTAATCGTAACCGTTATTCGTATTATTAACATAATATGATTATTATATTGAATTATCCCGTACGCATCCGCGTACAGAGTCTAGAAAGCGCCACTCGCGGCCTCAAGTCCCGTTGATTATTTCGTCAGCATATAATAATATTATTATTATTATATTACTGTATTGATAACGATTTTTTCTCGCGGATCGCCGGACGAATGTCGGCCTAGTGTAATAATGACATATTATAATTTTTTTTTTTCTCTTCTTTTTTTCGCAATACCGTCTTATCTAAAATTAGATCGCCATCGTCCACAGAGCTACAATAATATGCCCGCGCGCACATTCGCAATCGCACCGTTAGTCAGTTGTTTTCGGTCTTTTGATACGCGCACTACGCGTCCGCCCCTGAAATGACAGACGTTTTGCATTGTATGCGATCGCGGGCCATTATAACCGTCGAACCATCGCACGTGCCCCGGGCACCCGTACGCAAATTCGAGTGAACCACGTGATAAGCTGGAGGTGAAGCGAACGTCGATAAGGCCGTGGATCCACGCGTGCATGTAATACGCTCGAGATACGCATTAAACAGGCGACGCGCACGCACAGTGCCGGCCGCGACGCGACTACCGTATACGACGTGGTTATGTACACAAATATGTGTACTATGCATGTATATGAACTATACATAACCTCTGTTACTCCTCTGTGGACCACTTGAGAACACTTCGAGTGTTTTTCGCGATTACACGTGGGTGTTCTTGTCCGTCGCTTTTTTCCTGCACACACTGGCAGCCAGACAGACACATTTCTGTTCCATTTCTAAATCTAAATCGTATCTTGGGCACCCTTAAAACCCCGAGGGTTTCCCCGTCGTTTTCACGCGACTTCCGATCACTGATAACACACGGGGTGAATTCGAAACTTGTGAAACGAGCGTGTACCACCTATACGTAAAACAGTGATTTATGTTGATTTAACGCTCGCTTAACGTTGCTGTGCGTACAGTATTCGTGTCACGTCTGTACAGCCTGCTGCTGCGATCGTTTAATCACAAATTAATGATTACGTAGACTTAAAACGCGTCTACTATGTATTTATACATACACCACATACACACACTCACACGCGCGCACACACGCAGTAGTTGCCGTAAGTTATGCACGGTTTCTGAATTATATCTTATATACACGCCGTACAGAAAACGTCGGCAAGAGGATATACACAATATAATAGAACAAAAAAAATTTGTTTTCTTTGAACTTCAAATTCAACTTTAAAATATTATAGATATTTATAAAATACCAGTTGGTCTGGCCAATGTAGAATAAGGCCAATTGGGCGTGAGTACTGGGTAGCCCATATAGAATAATTAATTGTAATGTTTTTTTAAATTTGAAACCAGTGAGTCATCACATTTAAAAGACTCTTCCAGGTATATATAGTCAATTTACTGATGAATAAATTATATTTCGAATATAACGTATTACACCTTCATATTTTGAAAAATAAAAACGAATTACGATTTAGGAAAATTCGTTATTAAATGTGTTTCAATGTGATCCACCACGAAGCAGTTGATGTTAGGTTAAACTTTGCAAAGTATTCAATAGGGGAACCCCTACATACAATAAAATATATTTTAATTGACTCAATAAAGTAGTTAAATAAAATAATTAATAAACAATAAAAATGATTTAATCATTTTAACGCATTTAACTAATTGTTAATAAAACAAACGATGGGTAATTATACATTTTCGTAGTTATCAATAGTTCTCTATTTTACAATTTAAAACTGGTACAATATATAGCCAAAGAGCTATACCTAACGAATTGGTATTAGTTTATGTGATTTACAGGCGCATATTATATTCATTTACACAATATATTGAAAGCTATTGACTTATTTTAGTTATCTAACACATTTTTGACCCAAGTTATGTATTTATTTTATTCATATAAATCTAAATAACTTTTACGATATAAACATATTATTTATGAACCTATTTAAGCTAATTTTATATTTATTTTAAAATAAAGAGAAATATAGACAAATATATATATCAAATACATTTAGTGTTTGTAAAAAATTATGCATGTATTTAAAATAGGGTGAGGGGGAATGAAATTTCGGGAATCAAAAGTTCGTTTGAAAATTTAACATTTATTGTGTTTGAATCCCATATTAAATTGAAACCTATATAACGCACACGAGCACTATGAAATCAAAGATAAATATAGTTCCGCTATCTCAGTAAAAAACAGTATAGCATTATTTCAGTCTTCGATTGTGGCATCAATCGATTAAGAAGACCCACTGTGAATCAAGAGTTTTCAAACTCTCTAGAGTACCAAGGAGTATATTATATTACCAGCTAAGAGATAATGTGATCAGAATACAAGTCGTAACGATGAACAAATAATGCGAAAATAAATTTCAAATGTATATTATATATTACAATGGTTGATGAAAAAAAAAAACACTGCGGCGTGATGTAAAACTAAAAGTAGATATTGATCGCCACAGCGTAGTCCGTGGAGGATGGGACGGAGATCCGATTTGAATTTATCCTATTTGTCGAGTGTACGTCAGTACAACATGGATCTGATAAAATATGGCAATATTAGAGTGAGGTCGTTTTTAGTTTTTACTACCTTCTATTCAGTTAAAACAACCCGAAAGGTATCGTAGGTAGGTACTTGATACAATCCACCACGCCTCCAGTTTTACGGTATATTTTCAATTCGGTCATAAACCCGTTAGTGTTTGGAAATACCCAGGAAATCCCTCTAAAGTACGTCATTATCTTTGTATGGTGGGAACTTAAAAAACATTTTATCGCACTTATCGGTCCTCGACGGTAAAAACTAGCATATTATCATTATTGTGATTTATCTGCAACGAACTATTTTCACTACAAGTGCCGAATTAGAAAAAAAAAAATTTTAATTATATATCACGACTATTTCAAAATATCTAGTTCTATTTTCGTTGCAATATCTTGCAATACGACACTCTCATAGTTCCAACACAAAACTTGAAAAATTGTGTTTATGATGGTGCACATTAATTAATTAATCATTAATGAAGAATGGTGACCAAATTAAACACTTTGAGCTTGGTCAGTACATAGTTCTGTACACCTCTTAAGAGATAAAATGTTTTTATATTTAGAACATTTCGTGACAACTGTTAAAATTGCTAATCATAACTTGTTGTAGACTATTTTTTTTAAATAAAAATACTTCTAAAAAGAACTGTTTACAGACCTTATATTATGAAATAAAACATCACAAAAGGAAAAAGGTGATAATCAACACAGTAAGTATACCTGGGAACCTGAAAATAAAACGAATATTTATTGTCAGTCTTAGTAAATATGACTGATGAATTAGAAATGCGCAATGCATTGAAAATCAATTACGTTAATTACATAACATGTTCATTAACCCTAAAGAATAGGACTGATCGTTAATAAAGAAAAAAAAGTAATCATAAATATTAATAGTAAATAACTTATTGAAATGTTTATTTTAATTTATAAATAGGAGCGGTTGATTGAAATTAGATATTTTCGATTCTGGTAAAATATTTTTAATCTATATAATTTATCAATTATATAACCTTATTATTTAAACAAATCAAACCCCTATTCATGTAACAATACCATTTTTAATAAAAATATTTGTTAATACGTGTAACATGATAGTTGATTTTTATCTCTTTCAAAGCTATTAATAGCTTAAGTATTTTGACTGTTAATGGTTATAGTAATGACAATTTAAATAACAAATCTACTAAAAAATATGAAAATTCAAGAACTTAACAGCAATTTAACATCATGCATTACTCAAATGTTTATAAAATTGATTCCAAGTTTACATATTATTACTAATTTTTTTTTAAGTAAAGGTAAATTTTCAGAATAAATTCGTTTATTTATGTAAGGCATAACAATAATATATAACGATTTAAGAGTATAACTACTATCATTAACATGTGACATTACTGATCCGTGATAGTTATAGGAAGATATAACTTTCACTTTAAAAGGACGTAACATTTGAACACTGTATTACTATATAAGTACTTGTTATCTTTGTTGCATACACTGAAAATCATAGAAAATATACAAAACGAGTGATTTAAGTTTTATTGAAAATCAAAATTTATAATATCTACGATCTATATTCATAAATTATACGATAGGTAAATTTGATGTGATTCAGAAGGCGAAGTCGCCCCTTTGTCGACACCATATGGGTAATGTTTTTTTGAAGGGGAGAATAGTTCCCTACACCAGTTATTTTTAGGAAAAATTAGGTGGGTTATCTGGAATTTGTTAGGGTGAAAGATCAGTGATAACAGGATTTGAGTGAATACCGTAAAATCATTTAAGTTTCATTCAAAAAGTAAATTCACTTACAATTAATCATTCTGTATTTAAGGCTTTTAGTTACATTTTTATAGTTGAATTTGAAACTGGTTACTTAATTGGTTAAATTATTAATTTCTTACATAATTATTATTAATACTTCGTTGAAGAGTTCATTGTTTCTCACAATAAAAATGTAATAAAACATTTGCATATCAGAATACGTTAATATCCAAGGTAGATAGTTTAGTTTTAAAACATTAAAACGAATACTGTAAAAAAAACACTCATGAAAATATTTAAATGCCAGGGAAGGGGTTAGTTCTTCTCAAGTATGCTAGTCCCAGTTTAAAATATTTAAAATTAGTATAAATTAAATTCATCAAAATAAACGTAATTCATGAGTGTATAAAATACCTATAGTTATTCTATGGGAATTATTGTATTTTATATTCTGTACGTGATTTTCGTTCTCTCTTGCACAAGGTCTTGTCTTGTCTCGGTGATACGCAAAGCCATAATGTTATCATTATCGACATCGCATAGAACTTGCAGCATTTACGATCTTACAGCATAATTTCCATGTCTGATAAAAAGTTATGATTTAAGAACGTTACGAACTAAAACCATCACATTTGCTAAAAAAATCTCATCCGGGAAGAAATACATTTATTTTTATTATTTTTTTGTGCTGCTTATAATTTGGTATAGAAGAACTAAATCAAAGACAACGTCATATGATTACGATTTCATGAAGAAATCACATCATTATTAAATTCATATATATATATTGTAAATTGATTGTTTTTATGATTTGATATGCAGTTGCGTATTAATACTACAAAATCGTGTTATGTTAATTTTTTCAAAATGACAGACTATGACTCAAAAACAATAAAAATACGCTTTATTTACATCAATATTATATTATAAATACTGTAATAATAAACAAGAAAAATAACACCAAACAAGGATCGCCATTTTTCATCAATATTTATAGGTACTCGCCTATTTGAATAACTGCAGTCGCGGTGTATTTGAAGAATTTAAATAATGTCCCAATATTTTCTTGATTATTCCTAAGCTGGCGTATCGATACTTTAAACCGACGCAATAACGATTTAATTTTAGCCACAGCTGGTAGTTAAAGCTCGGTCGCTCTAATGTTATTACAGTTATCGGCCAACTCGGCAGTCGACTATTTCGTAATACATTCGATCGTTGAACTTGATCCGTTTGAAATGATAATTCACATTTTTTATATTATCGTGACGGAACCCCTTGTCTTGAGACACGTGTACCCAGCTGACCTAATGACAATTATTATTACAATGTTTGTTGACGTGACAGGAATACTAATATTATTATTATTGATCGAAAGCGCTACTATACATTACCGGCCAGTGTAATAATCCTTCAGCTTTGCGAACTAATATATAGGAAGGTTATTATTGGATTTATTTTATCTCTCTTGTCTTACCTTTATACCTATCAGTCTGACTAAACTTATGTATGATTGCGTTTTTCGGTTAATGACCTTCTGACGTTTCCAAAGTGTCCTCAACACCGCTAGATCTGGCCATTCTCCAAGCAAACAACAATTACAACCTCAACACGCATTTGGTTCCCGTTTTATAGGTTCTAGTAACCTGGAAGAAGTATTAGTTAAGAGATTGACCTTCCTTCATAAAACCGCCTCAAGGAAAATGCATATAGATCAATAAAGATGTAAATTGTATTTAACTAAACGCATTTAATTAGCTCATCTTTTTTAACGAGATGTAATTAATTTTTACCACCTATTACGATCAAACTGTTGTTAATAATGAAGTCCTTTTTTTTCTGATGAACGTTTGATCATTTTCGACTGCTTAAATTGTTATTGTTTAGTTACATACATATTATAATTTATAACGATTCATTTATCTTTACAATATGGTGTATTATAATTAAATCAAATTATGTTAAAAACAAATTTAATTATATTTTATAATACTTATTATGTCATAAGAGAATAATATCTAGAGCACCAAAGAATTTTTTTAGTAAATGTTGTAATAAAAAAATCTTATTAAAATTCAAAAAAGCTGATTACTTCAAAACCAGATACAAAGAGAAATAAGCAAAAAACAAGAAAAAAATTTTATAGGTGTCGCTATATTTTTTAAGTTATAACTAAGATACGAGTTGTTATTTAGAAAATATTTATATTTATCCTTCTCGCTAATTTTTATATAATTTTAAATTCTTATTGAATATTCAATATGTATATAATTTAATGTACTACTTACAAAGGTTATATTTCTAACTATTATTTTTGGTACATATATTACTATTCAAAAGCAAAAATTGTTTATTAAAAACACTAATAAAAAACAAATTGTTATATTTATATAGTACGTTTTAAGTAGTACTTACTGTATTGGATAAAAACGCGTTATAAATTATACTTCATTTAATTATAGCATGTTATTAAAGAAGTAAAAAATAATAATAGAACATTCAAGTGCTATAAATAGTTATATTTACTAACGATGCAAAATAAAAGTCTTCAATTTATAAAACAAAAATTGTAAGTTTTCAAATAATTAAATTATAAAATATTTCAAAGTAAATAGTCCATTATTAATTAGAAAAAATTGAAACTTTGAAATTAATTTTAATATATATATAAAGAATTTATTTGTTTGTGTAAATATTTTTTCTTTGCATACTCGTCTTATGTTCAATATTGGATTGTTTTGTTTATAAATAAAACCATCCCCGCCAAAACGACTTCTATCAAACTTATTAAAATCGGGTTTGGTTGCCATAATAATATTATACACTGAATTTAATTATTAATTTTCACGGTGACAATCGTTTTAAAGTCATTCTATATAATATTGTCGCTCAAGGTTTTTGGCAGCATATAAATGCTAAAACGTCACATAAACCATTTTGGCATAAGTTTTGAGGTTGTGGACTGTAAAATATATGGTCTGGAGGTCGAATATTTCGAAACTGGGATTTTTCTCAATTTTGAGAAAGCTAAAAAAAATTGCAAGTATAGTTACCGTAAATCATCAATATTAATATTGCGTATTCAAATGAGTTGAGTTAATAAGAAAAAATTTCTATCTGTTAATAATTGGCACTTATTTATGTTTGAAACTTTCACTGAATATCAATAAAATATATTATACATATGAACAGTTTTTCTGGGAATTCCGGCTGTGCTCATTTAGGTAATCGGATATTTTTTATTTTAAAAATGTATTTGACCTTTGAAATAAATGGTTATATTTTACATACATTTTCTTTGAATTTAATATTTTTAACCTTTTACTAAGTAAGGAAGACAGCAATCGGTTTGATTGAGTTTTTATTTTATAATTTTAGGGTAAGAAAAACCTAACGTAACGTAACCTAACCTAACGTCATAAATGGACGTTTTTATATAAAGGTTATTGATCAGTAATATTAACAAAATAGTTTTTTAAAAAGAAGGAATTTGGTTGTTTTGAAAATCCTAATACATACTATATCATTTTTAAATTTGAATTGTGAACTTTTATTACAATATATTTAAAAAATATATTTTACTTTCTAGATAAATTAGACTGTTATTAAAATCTGTAGCATCTTGTATTATTCAATTATTTTTATAAATATATAACTGTCTGTAAAAAAGTTTTTAATTTTAAAACGAGATTTATTTTATAACATTCAAAATAATGGGTGTATAATGTATACTGAATAAGAATCTCGACAATCCTCTCTTGGCACTACATATTGTGCGGAAGAAAGTGAAGTAAGCAGCTCACAGTTGGTACCCTGCAGTTTCTATATCCGGTTTGCTTTTTTTAGTTTAATGTTTTTATATGTATAAATGTATGGTTTGATAAATATTTGCTCTGTAAGTCGTTGATGATCAATATTTAATAAGTAAATAAAATAATACAAATTGTATTTAAAAGTTATTAATTATATTTAAATAATTATTTAGTCGAGACATAATAAATTCAATTTGCTGTCGTGGTGTATCCAATTCTGAAAGGAAATTCGAGTCCTCAAGATAACTAATATTTGATAGGAATAAGTATATTATTCGAGTAATAAGCTCGAGCTGTATAAATAAAGGTATATATAGCCATATAGGAAACTGTCTTGTCTTTTAAACTAACACGGGCACCGGTAATTAAATTTGATTTATGGTAGCTACACTGTTCTATTAACATGTGGAATTATCAATTTTTTAGATGTTCTGTAAGTTTTAATGGCCACGTTTACATCGTCCGAATGTAATTGAAAAGTATACACACTCAAATTATTTAATTACTCCAGGATAAATGACTAAATAACTAGTGTCTATTGTACACGTGTGGTATTTTATAGGTGATCTAATCATTGTGTCGGAATATGAACGTATGTAGAATACTATAATATTATGTTATACACTAGTAGCCGTTAAGAATATGACCATGTGCTTGTAGGGTTCTAAGTGCAAGAAAAGTGATATTGGTTTCACATTGATTATTATATTTTTGTGAATTAATGCTAATCGCGTCACGTTTATTATAATAAAAAAATTAAGCCGTTGTTGTTTTTTTTTACTTTGGATTCATGAAATCATTTCGTTATCTGTAATCGTGTAACTATTGCTCGTGACCTATACTGCGCTCAAGACTCGAGATTTTTCGAACCTGGGTTAATTTTATGTGATAATATTTGAATTTTTTTATGCTAATGAAATATGTTTGTTATTGTAGTAGTAAAATATTAAAAATTTTACCTCTTATAAATTTCAATACTTATTTCGGATAAAATAAAAGTAGCACATGATGTTGGTGTTATATTACAAAATGAAACCAAAACTAGATATCTCTAAGTATCTGGATTAGATAAAAATTCCTTTAACAAATATGGTTACAAGGATAAATTACTCGTTAGTCTAGAATTTCAGTGCACAGGATACGTAAATTAATTTAATTAAAATAAAAGATTTTTTGCCGATCCATTAATTTTTATCAAGTCTCACTTTAATAAAAAATAAATGGCAAATGTAAATACTTAAGTAAAATAAACATTAGAGCTGATGTTCCTCAAAGAGGCATTCCATCTCCAGTCTTATGTAATATATATTATATATACATCAGATCAACCGATTACTAATAATATAACAGTAGCCGACTATGCGGATGACAAAGTAATAATGTCAACAAACGCTGATCCTTTCATAGCATCCGCTAATCTCCAAAACCATCTTACACTAATGGAAGATTGGTATAAAAAATGGAGATTTAAAGTCAACCAAGCGAAATCCGTCCATACAACATTCACTCTTAAGCGTGCTCAATTCCCAGATGTAAACCTCTATGGCACTCAAATCCCACAATCTCAAACTGTTAAGTATCTTGGCCTAACCCTCGACCGTCGGCTCACTTGGGCACCCCACATTAAAGCCGAAAAAACTCGCATTAAGCACACGTATCCGTATGCTCAAGACACTCATTTCAAACAATAAATACACTAAACTAAAAACAAAACTTCAAATTTATAAATCCTTAATCAAGCCTATGTACCTACAGCCTTCAACTTTGGGGTAATGCAAAAAAAACTAATTTAAGTAAAATTCAAACTGTTCAAAATAAAAGCCTACTCAAAGTCACTAATGCCCCACCGTACATTTATAATCAAACTCTCCATTCCGATCTAAAAATGAAAACCGTTAAAGAAGAAGCCAAGACTTACTTCAAAAGTTACCATGCTAGACTATACTCACATCCAAACTCCCTTATATCTAACTTATCTTCGCTCTCAATTCCTGGTAATCCCCCAAGAC
This sequence comes from Periphyllus acericola, assembly GCA_949715065.1. NCBI lineage: Eukaryota > Metazoa > Arthropoda > Insecta > Hemiptera > Aphididae > Periphyllus > Periphyllus acericola. The sequence goes on from OX454271.1 coordinate 4,832,067, forward strand.
GTTTAAAAAGAAAATGGTGCAGAGATCTACTAAGCTAAAAAATCTTAAATTTTAAAATAAAACAAATCAACTGGTAGTGTCACCACTGGGTGACTTCTTCCTTCACATTTTCATATTATATTCTATTAGCACATATTCTTATTGTACCTAAGGATACAGATTGTATATATCTTGTAAAAATAATAAAAAAAAAAAGCAAAATAAATAGGTAAGTAACGTAATATATTCTATTTTGATCGCTAGAATAATACGTTTTTCTTAAATTCTACAATAATTTAATAGAAAAATAAAAACCGGGACGTACATGATGCTTATCGGATAATTTTGAAAAATAATTATAGAATAGGGTGAGCCCGTAGTAGAGTCTTCAAGAAAAAACAGTTCAGAAAAAAACCTTTTCATTATACGAAAGTGTATACGAATACGTGAAAAATAAAAAAAAACTTTGTCATAGAACAGAGAAAATATAAGGAACAAATGTTAGGATAGAGGAAAAATCTAGGGGCAATAAGCGTATACTTTATACCATAGCAGACGGATTTCTGGGAATCGGTAAACAAAACGAGAAGAAATTCGCCTGTGAACAGACTTATCTGTTGCATTTCTCGCGTCAAAAACAAACAGCTATTCAAATAAAGTGTGCAGTAGCCAATGAGCCACGTCGCCGTCAACCGCGTACAGTCAGCTTCGCACTGTCGTGTTACATATTGTATTAAAATATTATTATTGTCATCGTGTTATAGTCGTCGAATACGACGGCCGCCGACGTACCAAACCGTAAATAGCATTTTAATTATTATATATTATTATGTATATTAAACAACTTACGGGAGCTGGACGTTGCCATTGACACGGTGTCATACGCGATACAAACGAACGAAGTAAAATTGAAGTTATAAGAATGTACAAACTGTGGAAAACGTTATTAATCTTGTGTTTTGCTGTGCGGAGACATTATTGTATAAACTATATCACGGGATTTTTTCACAATTATAATAAAACTGCACAAACTCAATAATATAAGACAATCGAGTGCAATTACAAATATGTGCAGTGTGCGCGCTCGCTCGCGTCCGATAACCGTATACGTGGTATCGCGTCCGCGTACGTGACCGTGAGCCCAAATCTTCGGATTTGCAATAATGTTTACCCGCCGTCGGTCGTTTCGTAATCGGCGGCTGTGGTATGACATAATAACGTAATAATTGTCAGTTGATATAAAATTTTAATACAATAATAATATGTGGCATGATTGTTATCGAACGCATTATGTCGTTTACCTGTGACGGTCATACTCGTACATCTTTTCCCAAAGCACCGCTATCATGGACACAAAATGGAGTAGGGGCTTGGGAGGTGGATTGGAAAGCCAAACCTTTACATAACATTCCTTCCACCCTAGAAAAAGGATGACCTTCACCACGTCGAAATACGTAAAAGATATTTAATTTCTTGTAACTAATAATAAACGTAGTTTCTCCAAGACTCAGAGGCAAATCGTGATTGTATAAAGTAAACTATTTTATAACGTGCTGGGATAACTCTCATACAAGAACGGACCCTTAGTGATACAAGGAAACCCATATTGAGTGGATATTTTTTTTTGATCACGCTATGGTCATAGTATGTTGTAACTTGTAAACAATATTTTCGTATATAAAACTGGAAATTCATCTGTATACATTTATTATATTTACTGTATTTGAATGTAGTACGCATGTCTTTTAATTTAAATTAATTTGTTTTGTCGTCTCGACGCTCATTTCAACTGTAACGGACTTAACGGGGTTGGGCAACAGATGCATCAGGGATCGGTGGACTTTACTTCCTCAAAGAATTTTTAATTTTCAGATAAATAAATAAAATTGTATTCTTTTACAAATAGAAAAACTTTAAGAACTTTAAAATGTATTTTAATGTAGCGAGATATTTTATATTTTACTCCCTCTCCCCAAAAATTGCTCTCCCGTCCTAGCCACAACGTACATCCGTATCGCAAATTCCCGACCGTAAAATAGTCCGAGTGCTACAAAGTTCAACTTTAGTTGACAGTAAACTGCACGTTATAAAGACAGTGTATAAAAATTCTATACGACTTCAACGTAAAATAGTTATAATCATCTTAACATCTTCGTAACGGGCCTGTTGCAGTATATTTATGCGGTCGATACAACTAACGTTTAGATTTTCTACATCGATGGTTAAGTCTTGAAGCAAATTGTAACTTGTAAGCATTAAAACGAAGTATTTGTTTTTTGATATTGTATCGACAGCTCTACAAAAATTTTTACCAGTGACGTGATCGGTATACTTCTACATGGAAAATCGCCGCGGTCAGTAATGATACCGATAATATTATGTTAGTCTGTTATGAGTATAAGCTGCGCGCAAGGTGATGGCGGTGTATCGACGTTTGTGCACAGGGACGTGATGGTGACCGCTGCAGACCCGAGATAACTTGCGCATCCACATAATACAATATAACACCGTTTTTTATGTTCACGCGAGCTTCGCAGCTCCGCTGATTGTAATGGTAATATTATGTGAATATATGAATATGTATTTATGTGTGTTTAACGCACCACATCTGTGCAATAAACCGGAATCCTTGACTCTGAGGCAGTCGTATAACCGTATAGAATATAGTACCGATGGGGGTATTAAACGCACGATTTTATTTTATTAGCCATGTAACGTCATCGGCCTCGCACCAAAATTATACAGTGACTGAAGAAGCTAGTTAGATGCAAAATCTCCGAGCACAATTATTATAGTCTTAACAGCACGGAAAATTACAATCGAAAACGAAAGACAATCGGTGATAGTGATTGTTTGTTTTAGATTCTGAGTGAAACGAGGCATGTATTGGTTTTATTATAATGTGTGTTTTGGAGTTGTATACACGATAACGACTAGAGGGATCGCTCCGCGATGTATAAAACCTGATACTTTTCTAATAAGAAATTTTGTTTAGTTGGTATTTATAGAGGGGGGGGGGGGCTATTTTTTAAATTTTCAACCGTTTCTCGAATAATTGAGTCAAAGAAGAAATTGCAAAAAACTTCGACTGATATCGAGAATCTAACCCTAACCCGTCTGGTATATTTCGTCACGCAATGTCCACTTGTTTATATATCACGGATACAAGATTTTTTATAAGATTATCTTTATTTAGTTTTTATTCTACAAATATTAATCGTAGTGACTCGAAAATTACTTATACTATCGATTTTTCGATATTATATAGAGCACTTGTATTAGTGTTTAATAGAAATTCCATATTTATCGAAATTTTTTTTTTTTTGCAAAAATCAAACCTCCCTGATAAAGAAATTTGATTCTACAAATACATCAACCATCTTAAAAAATATGAACTGATCCACCCAATCTATTACACTTAGAATCGTTTTTGCGAATGAAATTGTACGTTGGTTTTAAGTTTAAAAGGCCCATCCCTATATCTCAACCGACCGTGGAATTTCAACCGACCTGGGAGTTTCGTCTGTTTTTCAAACTTATTTATAATAATACCGGCTGAGACGCAAAATCATTTAGAGTAAAGACCATTAACGATATTTATGGTATAAACGACATTCAATTATAATGAAAGTACAGACTTAGCTGATGGATGGTTATGAATAACTAAAAGTGTAATCTCTAAGACGCAAAAGTCAATAGAGGGAAAGTTTAAAAGATTGTTAGATGAATAAAACGGAATAAAGTGGGGAGGATTATATCTTATATAGAACGAGGAGATCTTTAGAATTTATTACTTGAAACAAGTGAAGGACATTTAATTGAATTAGATGTTAGTTCAGAAAGAAATTTATTTTACATTGCATTTTATAACATTTACGCTGAATTAACTCTACTCGCAGTTTCGGTACGTGCTGTGCGAGTACCGCGCCTTCTCCTCTAGTCCACCACTCGACACCGAAACAACACTTAGCAGCGCATCGGTGAATAAAATAAGAAATTTTTCTGAAACTGGTCACCAACAGTAATATGTGTCGTTGTCGTTGCCATCAACAAATTTTTGTTTCCCATCCTAAGCGAGAACAATTTGAAACCGTTTAAAAACAATATGGTCAGCCACAGGGACGGGGACCAGTCAAAGATTGTCGATAAATATTTGAAAAAATACGTCGTACTTGGCTATATACATTGCATTTATCATTGTGTAGTTATCGGTTACATTGGGTGCAAAGATTTCTGGTCGTAATTCGCAGTATATGACGTACCTGTTGCAGCATTGGCGGCGGATGTTGGCATGACGGGACGAGAGTCACGACGAGACGTTTGGCCCTGCGCAGGCGGCGGACGGTGTCGTCAGTTCGAGAGATCGCACCATAACACACTACAGTAATATTGTACCTGGTCGTCAATCAAAACAACGTCGGGTCCGGCACCTGACGGCAACAGCGGACAGGACACGCAGCGCAACGCGAGCAGGACACCGTGCCCCTTCCCCGTGACGACGTTCCCCGATCACCTTTCCCCCCTCCAAACTCATCGACCAGTGGCAAAGGACGTGCGGACGCGCGCACTGATTCAAAGGCCAATGGAAAAATAATTGCGCGATCCCGATGACTCATTGCAGGTCGCCCGGTCGTTGCGGTTTATTACTCCAAATTGCTCCGACGGATGCGCCGCGTTATTATTATTATTATTATTATTATTACTTTCAACGCGTAGACGTTGTCGTCGTCGTCGTCATCGTTGCGTTGTCGCGACGTGTTCTCGCCGCCTGAAATACCGGGCCGATCCGGGGTGGTGGGGCAATTGGAATCGTAACGGGAGCCTTAAAAACGTACAAACTTTTTGTTGTCGTACGAAAACTGCGCGAAAATTGTTTACCGTTAAAGAGTGATCATAACGATGGTAAATTCGTAATTTATTGAAATCGAAAAATATAGCTAAAGGAGATCCGAGAAATTCAAGCTACATATTTTACAGTTTTATTAATTACCTACACAGTATGTGTATGTACGTTACCGAGTCGACGGGAGTTCCGACGAGATGTATGGTACGAGATATACTTTTACGCAAAACGCAATGCAACTTGAATCTACAGTCCAATGCGATTTTGAACAAAAATATATTACATTATGTTACGGAAAAAAAATTATCAACAAAAAATACCGCTCGACAACGTACGTTTCGATTAAAATATTAGACGAATGATACGATGACGTTCCACTGCACGTAGGTACACAGTTTCGCGGATTGTGCGCGTGTGTGCGTGCGGTGTACATGCAACACATATTAACTATACGTGCCCGAGTGTGTAGTTATAATTGTATACGTGTAATGTTATAATTTTAATTTCATATGTACTCGGTGGCGATCGTGTCCCGCGACAAGACCAACGGAAATACAACATTATTATGGTTACATGCGCGTTGCAAATTTTATTCAATATTTTATGCATATTATATACATACTGTATAATATTATATATTCACGTGTTTATAGGTGGGGTTCGAGGCGTTGAATACGTCTTCCGTGTATAAATGTTTCTCACCAAAAACGAAAATCGACGGACGGCCACCCTGCTATCGGTTCCTAGCGCGACAATACTCGTTTGGACGAAGAAGACAACGTGTCTTGGAAACGTGTTTTTTTTTTCGCACGTGGAACGCCATCAAAATATGTACGAGATTATTGTGTTCCGACAAGGATGAAATACGATTAACGCGGATTATACATTATGCGCTTCAAAGTGTATAATATTATCCTACGTCATTATAATATTATATACACCGCGAACCAGACTTTTTCAGCGTTGTTCCGTGTATACGACGCGTGTTTAAACACGTCGTCACATTTATCGCCGTGAAAAAAAATAAAATGAAAATAAAAAATTTAAACACTCAAACGTAATAATTTTGGACTCCGATCAAGTATTAGCGTCGTTTGGTCGTTTTTTTTCGGGGGGGAAAATTAATTTGAAATGTTTACGTAAAATTTACCTTGATGTATAATGTATATATAGTAGCTACGTCAGTCCGTCAGTGCACGTAATATACTCGTTGTATTCCTGTTTGGCGACGCCATTAGGCATTAGCCGAGAGTGTCAAGGACGAGCGAAAATGTGCATGGATACGATTTATCATTTGAATAACGCGACATCACCGTGGTAACACTTCCGCGGCACCGGGTCTCTCGCTGGTCCGAAACTTTTTTTCCCCGAAACAAAAGCTTCGAAATCGGATCGCAACACGTTCCTTCAAGTACCATCTATAACATAAACGTTTTCGAATCCCGACGTCCGTCGACGACAATCACGATACAAATACTACGTTTCAAACTATCCCACTCGGTCGTAATTCTAACATCTAACTATAACAGTGTATTTGAATGCACACAATTGACAATACTTATACATACGGCCGAATTCTGCCTCATATCACGTACAGTGAGGGCACTATCAAAACCCGAATTATTAACTTTAATATTTGATAATATTCTTGGTCAGTAATTAAATATATTATGAATACTTTCGAAAATAATTAAGATTAAAAAAATATATATTTATATACATATATATATACTTAATTGTTGTTCGTAGGCCACGGTCATAACCATTACGTATTCATAGTAAGTTCGCGAATGTTGCAATGCGAGTTATATCGTGAGTTTTAACCGGGCTTGATACAGACAATGTTCAATGAGTTAAATATAAGTTTATAAAATACATTATATTTTTATTATTTTTATTTAAGTTGTTACCATCAGATATTAATTAATCTCAGAGAGAAGATAAATCGTGTAAATTGTATAGTATGAATCACTATAGCTATTTCAAAATAGGCCAGAGGCAACACATAACAGCTCGTCGTTTCCATATAATATTATATGTCACAGTTAGAAGAAGAAAAAACAGAGTGGAGGCAGAAAAATATGTTATGATACTGAACGCAAAAACATCATAGTGTCATACGACTACCGTGGTCAGTCAAAATCGTGGCGAGTTGAAAAGTCTAAAAATATTTATTTATCTGTGGTGTAACAGCTATTCGGAGTCCGAATTGCGGACCCATGAAAATGCGTTGTTTTTTGTTTGATTTCATATAGTTTTAAAATAAACTGTTCAATATGTCACTGTACAGTCACATATTTATTGGTATTGGTACGAATCCAAATTTAAATTTCAAAAATTATTTTCAGGTTATGTTTATAGCCCAATATACCCAACTACTAAACAGTGAGGTATTAAAAGTGCATTTCAGGTAAGTACTAAGTAAATGTATATTTCATATTTAACACACCTATGCTTATTATTCTTTCGGCTGTTAACTCGATTTCTGCAAAAAATACTTGTTCATCAAAGGTATTCATTTTAACAAGCAATAGATTATTCTTTTGATTTGATTCTATAACCTTAAATTGATTTATAAAACTGATAAAAATTGCATTTAAACGGTGAGTAAAAATAAAATTAATTTAACTTTAATCATTTGGAAAACCAAGAGAATTGACGAGTATATAGATTACGTCGTTTAAAGACACGCATATAATAATTAACTATTAAACTGAACAAGTTTCAATAACTTGAACACTGTTATATTATAAAATAAACTATTACGAATTTATACTTGCCGAGAAGATAAATTTATATAATTCGAGGCTATACAGTGAAAAATGCATTAATTACGTTTAGGAATAATATATTCAATTAATTCTTTAAAAATAGTTATGTAAATGTACCTAATCGTACATTATTTATTATAATATTCTTAAATGTACTTTTTTCTGTCCATGTTTTTAAGTTGTAGTACGATAATAAACATTATGGACTTGAAATCACTAAAAATAACCATTTGACCTTAATTCAGGTTAAAGCGCGTTTCACACACTTTTCGATAAATATGCGAACACAAAAATGCGAAAAACCGCTGTTTAAACGGTCAACAGGTTATATCAGTGCTGCCCAACCCGTTTTATGAGAATTTAATGTACATCGGTACCCTCTATACTTGATTACCGATATCACCAAGTCGTGGAACCGTTGGATGTACAAAGTAATCCTGACGGAGTAGAGAGAAATTTCAACCACGGATATAATATTAGAAATGGTTACGAATCGCCAGGTAAGTTTTATTAGTAAGTACGTTTTATCAGTCGTCGAACAGACGCACGTTTGAGAATTTCCTCGAATCGAAGTCGCACGAGCGTAATCTCGTACACGACGTGCGATAAAACCACGGCGGTATATGCGCACGCGTTCGATTACATAACAATGATACACATCAAACTTTACGTTGGTCGTCAAAGTCTCCCGGCCGACACGTGCGACCCGGCAAAGCCCGCGAAAATACGTTTGAAATATAATATACAGCACTGCGGCGGAGTATATTATGTGTACTCGGCACAAGACCTCGATGACTCGACGTAACCGAGGGGTAGAAGTACCGGGTTTCTAGACGGATTCGGTGAGGACCCAAGCGGGAACGAACTTTCACATGGGAAATTCGACGATACCGTTTTTCTTCGAGTCGGTAATATTATTATTATTATTATTCGTTCGCGCACTAACCTGGATCGGTGGCAGTGGCCGAGGCGTCGGGCGACCGTTTTGGCGGGAAACACACGTCGTCCAGTTGCTTGAATACGCCCTGGTCCATGGTGTCGGGTACCGGTTGGGCGTCGTGTCGGCGACGAGGTGCGGCAGCTAAGGGCTGCGCGCGGCGATCGGACGCTGCTGGACAACGGGCGTTCTTCGTCGTCGTCGTCGTCGTCGTCGTCGTACAACGCGATACAACAGGTGCGCGACGTTCGGTCAGGTCATCGCGAGAGCGGTTATGCGCGATACGATAGCGCCCCGGCCGGTAACTGCTGTTCACTACGCGTGTTCGCGGACGCCGCCACCGACGACGGCTGCGGCGGCGGCTGCGGCGGCGGCGGCGGTGACGACGGGTCCGGCCGCGACGATAACGTGGTGGCGGTGCGGCGGCGGCCACGCGGGTCCGGCTCTTCTTCTG